>JAZKJV010000158.1:815377-1338868 GCA_037367405.1 Ottelia alismoides
CCTAAAGAAGACAGTGTAAAATTGATTTTATACTTCGGGATTATTCTGGGTCTTCCAGTATGCAGGATGCACAGGTATTGGGAATACTTGAGGGTGATGTGATCATAAACGGTTGTATAACTAGGACGCTTCCATTCCTAGGGAGTGATGAAATGGGTCTGGATTTTAGTGACTCCTCTCAGTAGAGAAGTAATCTAATCTTAGTCCAAATGTTGGACATTGATCTGAATGTGATTCAGATGCAATGAGAAGATTAGATTTACGGTCTTGATTTAATCAAGAATCTATGGGAGGCCTGAGATCTGGATTTGAGATGTGATCTCAATATCCAAGTCACTATATGTGGAACAATACAATCGCCCTGTCCTTATCTCCAAGTATTCGCGGAGAAAGTGCATTATCCTTGAAAGAGTTAAGGATAATTTCATTGTTGATACAAGTATCCGAGCATTGAGAAAATGGATAATTAAATGTGATTTAATTATCATGAATAATATGAATTTGATTCATATTATAAATAGAGTTATCTTTGATAATTAAATGTGATTTAATTATCAAAAAGATATGAATAATGTGAATATGATTCATATTATTTGGGCACAAGCGAATAAAGATCTAAGATGATTAAATGTGATTTAATTATCATGGATATTGAATAATTTGAATAGCACTATCCATATAAATCACATATATTATAAATGTGATTTATAATATATAAGAGATAGCTATTTGTAATTTACATTTATTAATTAAATGTTGATGTGAATTGGATTCACATTGGACATTAAAGTGAAAATGCAATTTACATTTTATTTTGGGTTGTGAATATGATTCACAAATTTTTTTTCAATGGCAAGATTGCAATGTCTACGAAATAATTGTGAATTATTTTTGTAGAATAATTTGCAACAAAAGTTGTTGCATTTGGAGATTACATTATAGAGGTGAGAGCCACCTTCCATATACATGGAGTGGACGACCACCACTCCTATTAGGAATGTGTGGCTGTTCCCTCTTTCCAACATGGAAGGAGGCACTCTCTCTCCTATGATTTCCATGAGATCTTGATTTAATTTGGTGATTGAATTATATTGATTTATTAATATATAATTAATCTAAATTAAATTAATTGTTGTTGGTTTTTACCAACACAAATCTTGGCTATTAAAAGAAGCACAAATCAATGTGAGGCATTGGATTTGTGTTGTCCATGGATTGAGATCCATGGATCCCAAAATATTATAAAAGGAGAGCCACCCCTTTGTTCTTATTTACACACAAGAGAACATAAACATAAGTCCCTCTCTCTACTTGCCCTCTCTTCTTCTCTCATGTGTCCGTCCACCATGGATGCCCTAAAGAGGTTCTCCATCGCCGCAACATCGTCGTTATGTTACCCGATCGTTTATTCGTTGATCTCCATCTCCTTCGGTGTGCCTCATCGTGATGAAAACGTCGGATCTCGTGTGTCGAAATCAGAAGATTCGCCACTTGGATCATCAACATGGATTGCGAAAAGCACGTGTTTCATCAACACGCTCGCAAGCGTCTCCTCCGTCAGAGACTCGTCCTCCCCCCTATACTTAGGCTTTGGCAGCCTAAGTGTTAAAGAAGATAAAAAATGGGGTGGACGAGGTTAAGAGGGGAAATGGATGAGTATATATACATGATGAGCAACAGTCCCCCTATACTTAGGCTATGGTCAGCCTTAAGTCTAGGACATGAGTGAGTGTGAGAACTGACGAGATCTGAAGAATGTACAAAGAATGATGAAGAGACTCATGTCACTGATGAATACCCATTCATCACTCTTTATTCTTATATTTTAGCTACAAAAACCTATGCAAATGCATGCAGATATGTGTAAATAGGAATAATTAGCAAAAGCACGCATTTTGTAAAAACCTATAATTAGCATGTTTTTGTGCAAAAATAAAAGAATAAAGATTAAAAAGAAAAAGAGGGAAATATTTAGAATAAATATTGAGCAACCTAACCCAAGGGAGGGCTCAGCATGGGCCTGACCGCATAAAAACCAAGTAGAGGGAGATAGGGGCTCATGTGTATAGATTTTTGTAAATAAATAAAATTATATTTTCCTCACCCAAAAATATTCTTGTACATATTTTGTATATATTTAGAAACTATTAAAAACAAAATAAAAATCTAAAAATCAAAAATTCAAAAATGCCCTTTCACCATGTACATAGACCATGCCTCCTTATGTATTTAACCTTGTAAATAAATTTATTATTTTCAAAACTTTTTGTAAATATTCTATGTTATATATTGTAAATAAAATAAATAAAAAGAAACAAAACAAAAATCAAATAAAAATTACAAAATTAAAAATACAAAAATATATTGTACATATGCCATGTATATAGTTGTACATAACTATTTATTTCACCTATGTATATAAATAATAAAAATAAAATAAAAATATCCTTTTATTCCTCATTTTATTCTATAAATAAATAAAATATAAAATAGGAATAAAAATGTATAAAAATAACTAATTAAAAATCAAAATTAGAAACCCTATATTGTACAGATACCTATATATAGCCCTATTATGTAAATACCTTATTTTTATTTTGAAAAATTAATTAAAAATCACCAAACAATAGAAAAAAATTAAAACAAAAATATTTCATGTTTTGAGTTTTAATTAAATCGGCCATCTCCTATTTTTAAATGATTTTATAAATCTTTTTGACTTGGCCAATTCTCATTGGTCCACGGGATTGTTGACCGCCCGGTCAACTCCCCCTGTGGACCACCTCCCACGGGTTTTGGGATGCCCGACCCGATTTCTTCCTATTTTCGCATCCAAACCCGATCCCTTCACACCTGAACCCCGGGTCCAGCTTGACCGTGACAGATCCGGCACCCTCGCCGGGGTGCCCGCCTCGGGATCCGCGCTTCACGCTACCCTACCCGATCGAGTTTTGCCGGACCTTCCACCGTATAAAGCCTGAGCTCCGCCCCCATTTTCACGCATCTTTGGCTCTCCACCCTTCATCCCGTGACCTCCACAGCATCCCCTGAGGTGACAGCTCTCGATTGCCCGTGTCGCAGCGAGGAGGGGGTGGCCGGACCACTGATCCGGCGACGTAGCGCCGCCGTGCTCCGCCCAGTGCAGGAGCTCGAGCCTCAGGACTTGACGACCTTCGAGGCCACGACCAGGAGCTACCTCAGCTCCAGCACAGTCTTCCACACCGCCCAGGTAACCTTCTAGCTTTCCCATTTCACCTAATTTCGAGTTTGCCCCAAATCGTAGCTCCGCTGTATTCCGTTGATTCCGACCATCTCGAGCATCATTTAGATCATCGGAACCCACGTTCACCATCGCCTTCCCCCACGCACCTTCTCTGCCCCTTCATTCAACCCAGCTCGCACAGGAGCTGGGGTTCGAGCTCCACCGTCCGTCGCTCGCCGGAGCTCGCTCACCCCGACGCACAGCTCACCTCCACACCACCTAACCGGGTCGAGGCACTTTGCCCTCGACCCGCGGAGCTTCTGAGATACTTTGCAGGACCAGCGGAGACCATCTGAGTCCTCCCGACACTTTGGCCAGGAGCTTCCCTCCGCCGACCTCGCCGGAGTCCCTCGAGGGCTCGGCCGGGCCATCGGAGGCCACCAACAGCTGTGGAACGTCATCGCGAATCTTCTCCGATATCCAGAGGCAGCTGAGGAGGACCACCGCGCTCGCACGAGGCCGGCGAAGCTCGCCGGCCAACTGTTCTTCCAGGATCCTCGAGCACCGTCCGATCGTCCTCAGCTCCCCAGTTCGCATCACGTCCGTCCATTCCAGGAGGAGCAGTCACCGTCGATCATCTCGAGGGTCGATCCAGACCGTTAGCGCAGAGAGAGAGAGACACCAGCACCTGAGGCCGTCAGATCTTCCACGTGTCTCCTCCACTGCCGTCGATTAGGCCCACGTGCGGAAGGAGAGAGCCGCCCGTCGTCTAGAACCGTTGGATCAGCCACGCGTCCATCATCCAGCCGTCGACGTAATAAAGGGGTAAATTACCGTAGGCCCCCTCTTAGTTTATGTTTTTAGATTTAGTCCTGTAAGTAGTTTGTGCTTTTTATTTACGTTGGGATATTTGCACTTGGACCTGGTACTTTAGTTTAATTGCAGTTATGCCCCTGTGAGTGTCTATCACGTGCTTCGCCACGTGCTTTATTTGGTGTAATTGCAACTTTAGCCCTGTAGTTATGGATGTTTATGATTGAATGAAAACTTTTTAGTAATTGCATATATGCCCCTGTGTGTGTTGTATTTGCACATGTGCGTCTTTTAGTGGGTTATTTGCAACATAGCCCCTGGACTTTTTGGTACGAGTTACCAAAAGGTCCTAGGACTTGTTTTTATTACAAGAAGGTCCCTGAGTGCCCCAGGCACGCGCCACGCGCGTGACTTGCTGGGAAAATTGCACCTGGACCCCCAGAACTTCGGGTATTTGCACTTCAGTCCCTGTGCACAGTGCCCCCTTTTGATTTTTGGATAAAATATCAAATCACCTCCAAATTCGATGAAAATTTGACACATGGCTCCTGCCATGTTGTAGGATTTTTGAGAATTTTTGAGGACATTTTTGATTTTATTTGCTATTTTTAAAAATTCAAAAACCTCTATTTTAGCTACTGTCTAGAATTAAAAATCCCAAAAAAATATAAAAACCCCCTTAAAAATTCCACAAAAATTAGTTACTGTTCCTTGTGTGTTTCTTGATTTTCTAGCCAATCTTGGCTATTTTTCACTGATTAAAAACCCTAAAAATCTAAAAACACCTAAAAACTCATAAAAATCATAGGAAATCATCTAAAAACCCAAAAACAATAATTTTGGTACTCAAATTTTCCTTGTTTTGTCTATTGTACAGGAAAAATACCTCCAGGTCCCTCTGAATCCTTAGATATTTTATTTAGGGATTTTGGGCCTGGCTAGACAGTACCTTGTCTTTTTAGTACTGTTTGATTTTTAGAAAATAAAATACACCTCATAAAAATCCCAAAAATTCACCAAAAACACTAAAAAACATTAAAAACATAAAAACATTTTTATTTGAATTTTTGCTTGATTTTTGATGCTTTAAATAAATTGTGAAAGTGTGCTTGTCTTTGTTTTCTTTTGTTTTCTCAATATATTAAAATTCCAAAAAAAATATAAAATTCATTAAAAACCACTAAAAACATTTGCCTTTTATTCTACTTTATTTTTACTACTTCGTAGGCCTTCGGCCAACCCGTGCTCCTTGTGTTCGACCCTGGGTGCTATACCAGGTTAATCTCATAGCTGGACCGCTTTGCCTTGTTTGATTGATCTTTGATTTATTTAGCGGTCTGATTTTTCTTGATTAAGTGACTCTGAGTGATTGAGGTCGCAACGACCTATTTAGTACCTTTACCTCGTTCGCTCAGGTCGCTTATCAGAATGGCGCCGTTGCCGGGGAGCACAGCTTAGTAGTCTTTTTGTTTTTTATTTTCGATTTTGTTTTCGCGGCTTTTCGCGGCTCTTCGGAGCTCGCGGCTTTTCGCGGCTTTTGTATCTATTTTCTTCTTGTTTTATTTTGATTTTCTTTTATTTTTGTTTTATTTTGTGTGTTTATTTCATTTTCCATTTTTGCATATATACCCTCACTTTTATTTTCATTTCTTTTTCTTCATTATTTGATTATTTTTGCTAGTCTGACCACTCTTCTCTTCTTCTTGCGAGGGCCCGAGGACCGTGGAGGCGACTTTCGAGGAGCCGGTGCAGCCAAGGAACTTGGATGCGGCTTCTTTCTTTACGAAGCCGCAGGAGAGAGCGAGAGGAGAGAGTTGAGTGGGTGAGGTTAGATTAGGATTTTTATTTCATTATTATTATTGTAATAATACAGGGACACTTGGACTGTTTGGACTTGTGACTTGACTACCGTAGCGGGTCTGTTTCGCCGAGCACCGGTGTGCTCGGGGGACCCTTTAGGACTTGCGCGGTTTTTCGCGGTTTTCTTCGCGGCTTTATTTTTCTTTCTTACTGTCTTTTCCGGTTTTCGCGGTTTTTGCTCGAGCCCCTAGATTTAGGATTTTCTGGTGAATGTGCCGTAATTAGTAGGATCCACACACTTAATTGCATATCTGTTCCTATAGATCGTAATTGGACCTACTTAAAATCAATAATAAAAATAACCGACTCGCTAGCCTCCGTAGCCTACGTGCCGTAGCCCGTCCTGTAAAGCGCTTACTCCTACCCCCGATTTGTCGGGCAGGGGAGGGACGGGCCAAGACCGGACTCTTTGGCTTGGAGGTCGGTGACCGGTTAGACGGTTCTTCGCTAGAAGTTGCTCATCTAGGACTCGGCTTTTCCCGCTGCATCATTTAGATTAGTTTTATTTCTGTCTTTTATTTTATGCGCGGATCATATTGCATGTAGAGAGCTGGAGCAAGGTACGCATTTCTGACTTTGCATGCATCATTGATTTCTCGTGCATCGGCTTTTTCGTCTTCTCCCCCCTGTTTTTGACTTAATAATCAGGAGAACCGAAAAATTCATTAGGCGATTTGTTTGCTTTGAAAAATATTAAAAAAGTGAAACCATAAAATTGGGACTGCTAAAATTATTGACCTTAAAACTCGCTCACCCTAAAAATTTTGTCTTGGGGAGAGCAACCCCCTCATTGCTTGGTTTGTATGCGCGAGAGAGTGACCCGCACACTAGGTGGAGCCCCCCGTTGCTAAACCCGACTGATTACCGACTCTTCCGTGCGGGCCAGTCGGTTGGGTTAGCAGCGGATATCCCAACAGGTCACGTAAGCGCTCTGATATTCTGTGTGTTTACCAAAATAAAATTGACAAGATAATTTGACCGAACTTTTACGGTCTTCAGCTCGCGTTGCGTTGGTGAACAGGGGGTTTGTTTTCAGATCATAATTTTTCCAGATCTCATCCGCCCTACTCGCCAGATCAAGATGATGGGTAGACGGTCTCTTAGGCAGCCTCTGGTTGCACCGCTTTTGGGCGCGTCTACCTCATCATCTAGGTTGGCTCGCGAGAGCTCAGACCCGCTCTCCAAGCCCGAGTACGACTCCACCCTGTTCCCCCTCGATCCCCTTTCTGATCTACCTGAGAGACACGAGCCCGAGGAGAGATTGATACATTTGACAGCACCTGAGTTGGGCTCGTTTGATTTTGCAGACGTCGATATGGCCGGAGCAGGCAGTTCAGACGATCACTCCCGTCAGCCAGAGCACATTGTACTAGACCAGGGAGCGATCAACTCCACCCTGATCGCATCACTCGATTCAGTCCAGCAGCAGCTTCGCGATTAGGGGGCATTTATGATTGAGATGAGGAGAGAGTTGGAGAGGCTCAGAGCAGAGCGAGACCAGCAGAGCGAGCCCGAGGAGCCCGATGATGCACAGGCACGAGCCGCAGCAGCAGCAGCAGCAGCGGCCGCCGCCGCAGCGGCAGCAACCGCAGGAGGAGGAGGACCACCTAGACCGATGCGGGAGTTGCACAACCCCGGATCTACACTGATGCACCATTGGGTGGTGGTACCGGCTATCGTGGGGGACTTCAAGTTCCCCCCGAACACCCTGCAGATGCTACCCCGCTTCCACGGACTCGCCACTGAGGAGCCCCACCTTCACCTCCAGGAGTTCCTGATGATTTGCAGCACTGTCCACGATCGCCATGTGGACCAGGATACGATCCGGATGATAGCCTTCCCGTTTTCACTGGCAGATAGAGCAGCCACCTAGCTGAAGCATTTGGGGAGTTTGTCTACACCTGGGAGCAGCTCCGCACCGAGTACTTGAACAAGTACTATCCACTCGGGCGGACGAATGCAGCGAGGGCCCTGATCAGCAACTTCTCCATGTTCCCCAACGAGCAGTTTCACGAGGCTTGGGAGAGGTTCCGAGAGCTTCTGGACAGATGCCCGCACCACGACATCACGAAGCCGAACCTTGTGCAGAGCTTCTTCAGCGGGTTGTCACCAGAGCTACAGGGCCTGGTGAATGCTTCTTGTGGCGGGTCCTACTTCACCAAGGACCACGACCAGGTCTGGGCCATCTTTGAGGAGATGGTCGAGAACTATATGGTGATGTCTCAAACCAGGTTGTATACTCAGAAGACCCAGCCACACCAGCCAGGACCCGTGCAGTACCAGAGGATAGCACGGGTAGATGCAGGTCCTTCCAGTTCGTCCGCAGCAGCAGCAGCACAAGCAGAGTCATCAGCTGCGGACATGGGTATCATCAGCGAGAAGCTGGACCGCATGGAGCTGATAGAGAAGAAGCAGTGCCAGGGTATCACGCAGATGGAGCAGATGGCACAGGTCTTGAGCGACATGAAGACACAACTCATGTGTCTCCAGGAGGCACAGACGGCTTCTCAGCCCCGTCTTCAGTCGCGAGGCGACACCGGCAGCAGCAGCAGCTCGTCCCAGCGCTCCAGCACCCCAGTGCAGCCTAGACAGGTTCACCTTGTACAGGCGGAGCCGTACCAGCAGCCGCAGCCCACCTACCAGTCCCCACCATCTCCAGAGATGCAGATGGTGGTCTACCAGCCGGACCAGCCTCTGGCAGTACTCCCGCCAGCCCCCTTCGATGCCGAGCCGTTGATGGATGTCAACGGGATTTGGTACGACTGCCCCCAGCCTGGGATCCGACGAGATCATCCCGGATTCAGGTGGGGGAGTGGTGGTGCCCAGCCCCAGCATCAGCCGTCAGGACAGGGAGGGCAGTACTCCCATCAGAGAGACCAGCACCAGCCGCAGCAGCACCCCCCAGCGTATCAGCAGCAGTCATCCTACGGTCCGCGTCCCTATCAGCAGCAGGGACAGTCTTGGAGACGTGAGCAGCAGGCTCACCAGGGATACCAGCAGCACCCTCCACCCTACCCCTCTTACCCACAGCAGTTCCAGCAGCCTCACCCACAGAGAGGCCACCCGTCGGGCTCCTACGAGAGCCCCGCCTTGGATGACATCGCCCGCCTCCTCATGGACCAGCAGGCTACATTCCGACGGGAGATGGACGAGTTCCGCCAGGAGATGCGGGACCTGGTGAGAGGGAAGGCCGCCATACCAGCCCAGATAGAGCCGAATCCGAATAGCCTCAAGAGGAAATCTGAGCAGGTAGTACATACTGAGTTAGCCACTCCTAGTGACCCATTTGATGATACTTCTTCGGATCTATTTGATGCTGATTTTGTCACACTTAAGAGCGGTAGGACCCCAGCAGGCGGCGCCGCCTCATCTGAGCTTCATCTCGAGGCGCCACAGGAGGAGGAGGAGAGCGGTACTGAGGCCGCTCCAGACGATGACGGTGGTACTGAGGCCACCGCTTCACCAGATCTAGGAGGTGGTACTGATGCCACCCATTCAGCCGAGCCAGCCAGCGGTACTGATGCCGCACGACGTCTACCAGCAGCAGTAGCAGAGCAGCCAGCCCGTGGTGGTACTGAGGCCACCGGTGTTTGTACAGACAGTGATGTTGTTTTTCCTCGTGTTCATGTATCTCGGAACTCTGCTATGAATAAAGGAAAAGGTTTACTTTCTTCTGGTCCCACTGTGGTGCATGATTGATGAGCGCTCCCACACCCTTAGTTAATTCGGTCAAGTTAATGGTCCAAATCAATTTTAAGTGTTCGTTGCAGTCGGATGCGGGAGGTTGATCAAAAACCACTTAAGTCAGATGTTGGTCAATTTTAAGCGGTGATATATTTTTTACTTGGTGAAGTCCAAGGTCGATCTCAGGGAGGCAACTGTCTCCTTAGGTTGATTACAACAATTTACAAGTGTTTGATATTCGGGGAACAATTTTTTGGTATTTTTAATTCCTATGCAGACATATGCAGACAATTCTTAGCCAATTTAAAGTCAAATTTAATTGATGTGTCAAACAAAGTCCAAAAATAATGAAAATTGGCCAGAAGATTATTTATGATGAAAATGACCTACACTAATTTTTTTGGAATTTTTCGACTCAAAATAAATTTTCTGTGAATTAAACAAACAGACAGAGTGATTTTCAGTGTTTAATTTTTAATAAATATCAAACCACAATTTCTCCAAGAACTAAAATTATCCTAGGAAGGTCTAATGATCAGGGACCTAGGAAAATTGACAGAACTTAAATTTATTGTGAAATGAATTAATTAAAATTAATTAAAGAAAATCACTAAACTATTTATTGAGGCCTCGTTATGCGTGCAAATGACATGAAATTTTTATGGAGTGTTGAAAATAATGTCCTTAAGCTACTGTGAATTTTTGGTGATTTTTGAAGGCACTGATATTTAATTAAAAATCAAAAGGCATCACTGGGCAAAATATGACACAAATGAACCAATTAATTCATTGATAATTCAATTAAGCCAACAAAAATCAGACACGTGTACAAACTGATAGAGGACAAAATTCTCAACAACTTGCAATTTTTAGAATTTCAAAATGATGAAAAATGCATGCTATAGACACGTGCAAACACAAGGGTGTAAATGCAATACTGGAAATTAAATATTCAATAAGTAAATATGCTGACAGGGACTAAAATGCAATTACCAATAGTATGCAGGACTTCTATGCAATTTCTCCACGAAGCACGTGCTCCTCACGTGTTGTCTGCTTCACAGGGGCCTTTTTGCAATTTGTGAAAGCTCCAGGGGCGTCTATGCAAATAACCCAGGCCGCACGTGCTCCTCACGTGGGGTGGCCTAGGTTCGGAGGGCGTCGGAGGCTCGGAATGAGGTTCGGGTCTTCTGGAGGCTCGGGCTAGCCTCGGAGCAGCTTCGGGTTACCCGAGCCTAGGCTTGGGAGGCTGAGGCTCGGATAAGACGACGTGGCGGCTTGAAGGCCCTTGGATCAAGATGAATCCAAGGGGTGTCGGTGAAGACGCGTGGCAGCGGGAGGATCGTCCGATCTGAGGTGTGATTGACGGTCGAGGACGAGGGCGGCGAAGGGACGCGTGGCGGGGCGAGGATCGTCCGATCTGAAGATCGAACGGCGACTGCTTCTTCTCCTTCAACGGGCCTCCGCCGCCTGCGGAGGAGATGGCTGCGCTCCGGTGAAGGCTGCTAAGCTCCGCCTCGGCTGCCAAGCTTAGGTGATGAGCTCCGTCAGCTCCCACCGAGCTCGGAAGACTCGGAAGTGAAAGGCGAAGCCTCCGGTGGTCTCTGGATGACTGGAGGAGGGCTGGAGCTCAGAGTCGATGAAGCTCGAGGAGAGCTCCGACGAGGCTCCGGCCAGTGATGAATTGAGTCCCTGCAAAAGGTTAGAAATATAGCCGAGGCGTGCAGGTGTTCGTGGAGGTGGGGTGAGTAAGCGGCGAGGCCTACGGTGGAGTGCGGTGGTCTGGCGACGTGGCTCCGGCCAAGGGGCGGAGCTGGAGATCGATGGACGGTGGAGTGGAGCGTCTGAAGGTGCGGAGGGGTCAGCGAGGATGAGAGCTCCGACGCGGAGCTCGGCGGAGTGATTGGAAGGCGCGAGGAGGGTCGTGGACGGCGAATAAAAGCGGAGAAAATAGAGGAAAAAGAAGAACAAGATCGGAGAAGAAATGGAGGGAGTTTCACCTGGGGATGGGGCCTCCTGCTTGAGGTCCAGGTCGTCGCTCGAGGGCCGGTGATCGCCCGAGCTCGTGCAGCGTCACGGAAGGCAGCTGCGACACGGCGGAGATGCCGTGGATCTCGCCGGAGAAGACGCCTGTCTTCGCTCGAAGAGACGGCCAATTGCTGTCACCAATTGAGAGCTCTGAGCTCGGGGGTTTCTCCTGGGGTGGCGGATGCGGATGAAGGTGGCCGGAGGGGGGGTATTTAAAGGGTGAAGGTGACGGCTGGAGTGGGTGAGTGGCGAAGTTGGTGGCTGTCGTGGGGCGAGTGTGGCGGAGATGATGGTGTTTGAGGGAGCTGGCGAGGGAGAGGGACGAGTGGCGATGAACGTGGAGGTGATGGTGGTCGAAGAAGGTGGCTAGAGTGCGGCCAAGAATAGGAAGGGGCAGCCCCTCCCGCAAGGCGGAGATCGTGGGAGAGAGGGTTGCCAGAGGTAGGAGACGAGGTCCTGGCCGTTGGATCTCGTGATCCAACGGCCAGATCGAAGTGCAAAGGGACGTCTGGGATTAGATCAAGGATGCTCAGATGAAGGGTTCTGACGGGGGCCACGTGGCGCGTTGTAGAGCGGTGCGAGCGGATGGTTCAGATAAAAGGGGGGAAGTCGATCTGATGGTCGAGACTCGCTGGAAGGTGGGCGGCTGAGATGAGAGGATCGGGGGCGCGATCGAGCGGCGTAGATGACGCCACGTGGAGGGCTGAGAGTGCGGCGCTAACGGATGGTGGTGATGAGGAGTAGGAGATAATCGGACGGCTGAGGGAGTGAGCGCACGTGGGCCGTTGGATCTGAGGCGCGATCCAACGGTGGGGGGCGAAGGCGGATCAGACAAAGGGCAGCGGGCCGCGTGGCGCAATCAGAGGGCGCCACGTGGCCTGCTGTGAATGGCTGGAAGGGAAAACACGTGTAGAGAGAAGAGGAGGCCGAAATTGGAAAAACTCAAAACATGAAAGTTGTAGATCTTGATGAGATCTACAAGTTTCATGTTGACCAAAGACAGAGATGGGGTCAAATAAGGTACATAAATACAAGGATACATAAATGTACATATGTAGTATACAAAATGACCCAAAAACCCAAGTTCCTCATACAAGCTCCAATTTCAATGCAATTAGTCTCATTTTGAAGGTCGTAGTATTCTAAGAGTGAGTCGACCTAAGTAGGAGTTTGTATGCGGGCTTTATGTGTGTTTTAATGTACAAGGGTTCTCAGGATATTTGGGCTATTTTTCAAGGGTGATTTTTGGCTTTCTTATTTAAATGCAGATGAGCTGCTAAAATGCATGAATTATGGATGCATGCATGAGTGTTATTTATGCAAGATAAAAGGAAATATGCTTCTATTTTCTCGGGAACAAGGCTCTATTTTTGACTTTTGATGTGATGAATCACAGATTCATCAACCCCCTATACTTAAACCTTGCTCGTCCCCGAGCAACTAAATGAAATGCAAGAGTGAAATGATTTTGGGTTCCATACCAAGGTCATGAGCAAAAGTTGAAAATGGAGCCTGACTCGACCTTTGGATTGATTGTGTGGCGGAACCTTATTTGGACCTGAACTTAAGACCTAACAGACTTCAAGTTCCACAAGTCTTCTATTCAAGACGCCTTAATAGTCAGGTCAGAACAAATCCTCAAACGCAAATTTCTGATGACTATGATTCGTACTTGTACTGTGTAAGTGAGATGTAACTCTCCACATCAGAAATGACTCGGAACCAGCCTCCTCTAACAAGGTAACTCAATAACCTGGTCCAGTAACTCTTTCCTCGAGGAGCGGGGTATTCCCTTCTAAGTTCAAGTGCGACCAACTCAAGAGGAGGGGGTAGAGAAAAGAATGGACGGTGGCCAGTGTAGCCACCTATCCCGGGATGCCTGACCAGTGTAGCCAAGTCATCCAGCTGCATTTTCCTTGCTAATATACATACTCCGACAGGTATCATTCTTTTTCTTGGACCTGTCTGATTTTTTTTTTTTTTTTGGAGTTCTTTCTTGCATTTTTTTTTTTGGAACTATATTCAAGGTGCAGCATATACATCAGGAGTTTTTCCTCTTGAGCCAGTAGACTATCCCTCTTTTGAAGCATTATTGCAACCCACAGCATCCCGTCCTTAGCCTTCATCACCACTAGACCAAGTTGAGACGCACTTCCTTCACTATAAGAAGAAGAGAGGTTCCGCCTAGAAGTACTACCCTCATATGCTACCCCAAGTCAAAGGAAACTACCTCCTTACCACCTCATCAATGAAGAGCTACGTGCATAGTGTTTGTCCAAGTTAGGTCATTATCTAAAAGAATCCTGCGTATGCACGAGATATTCTACTTAGACTAGTCAAGATGACATGTGAACATAGACTTGCGGACTCAAAGAATTAAGTCTCTTGACCTGAGAAATCTTAACTCCAGTTCCTATAAGGTTCCTCTGAAATTAGGTGGATTAAGGTCAAATCAAGTCCATCCTCAATATCTACTCATAACTTGGTTCAGAACCCACTAGCTTTTCACTTTGCATATGCAGAAATATGCAGATGAGATGAGATGTCATGCTATGAAAATGCAGGACTCTTTTTATGCAGGGATGATATGCAAGAGTAAATAAGAAGCCTTTATTTTTGTTTTATTTTTCTGGTATACAACAATTATTTACAAAAGTATGTTTTACAAGAATTTTACAACTTTTTATACAAGTATTATACATATAGTACATATTATACAAGTGTACAAAAGTTTTTTTTTTTTTGGTGTAACACAATTTTTACCCACCCGTAATTATTGCAAAAAAAATACAACAGTACGTGAAAGTACGAGCTATGGGTAAAGTATATATGTAATATATACACGCCCCCCTATACTTAGCGTGTGCTATGTCCTCAGAGCACGAAAGCGACTAAAAAGACATAGCTCGGGCTAAGCGTAGGAGAGCTAGAATAACAGAAGTATAGAAGTCGTCTCGCCCCCCTATACTTAGGCTCTGGCGGCCTAAGTGTAGAAGAAGATCAGAAATGGGGCGGACGAGGTTAAGAGGAGAAATGGAGGAGTATCAGTGCGGGCATTGGTCCCCCCTATACTTAGGCTTAGGTCAGCCTAAGTATCGGTAGGAAATCAGTATAAGGACCAATGTGATCTGGAGAATGTACAGTGAATCGATTCGGGTGACCCCTTCCCTCTATACTTAGGATCTGGTCATCCTAAGTACAGTCCGAGATAATGATTCGATGATGTGGGGACGGGTTACTAGAATCGTGAAGGTAAGGATAGGATATACAGGAAGAATGATATATATACAGCTGAGTCGGTCTGAATCTTCTGAAGATGCTGCTGATGGCTGGAGTTCATTGCTGCAAGGTCTCATACGCGGCTTGAGATGTATCTGCTGTATTTGTCTTGCATATGAATACAATCTCCTCCACATGGACTAACTGTTCATTGGATTCGACGAAGTGCTTCAACAGCTGCCCATTTACTAGGAATGTTGGTGCGTCATCTGCGAGATCTGAGATCTCGACACATCCACTATCATGCACCGTTCGGACAACGAATGGTCCCGTCCATTTAGACTTTAGTTTGCCTTGGAAAGTCTTCAGCCTGGCATTGAACAACCATACCTTCTGTCCAGGAACAAAGGTCTTTCGTCTGATATATCTATCGTGCCAACGCTTTACCTTGTCCTTGTACACCACACTGTTGTCGTATGCTCGGTTTCTGACTTCCACAAGCTCATTCAGATCCATGTCTCTTTGTTTCTGGCCTAGGTGTGTGTTCCAGTTGACCTTCTTTATTGCCCATTCTGATTTGTGCACTAACTCTGCGGGCAAATGGCACGGCTTTCCGAATACCATTCGGAATGGGGAGGTGCCTAACGGAGTCTTGTAAGCCGTCCTATACGCCCAGAGGACTTGATCCAAGATCTGAGACCAGTCCTTCCTGTCTGGGCGGACGAGCTTTTGCAATATGGTTTTCACCTCCCTATTCGACACCTCAGCCATACCATTGGTTTGTGGGTGGTAAGGACTAGCGACACGGTGTTCGATGCTGTAGTCCTTCAGGAGTTTCTTCACCTCCCGATTCACAAAGTGGCTACCCCCATCTGATATCATCATTTTGGGGATCCCGAACCTAGAGATTATGTGCTCTCTGATAAATTTACAGACAGTCCTGCTGTCTGCGGCTCGGGTCGGGATAGCCTCCACCCATCTGGACAGATAGTCAACCGCAAGAAGGATGTATTCAAACCCGTGGCTGACAGGGAATGGGCCCATGAAATCGATGCCCCAGGCGTCAAAGACATCACAAATGATGACTGGCTGCATTGGCATTTCATCCTTGGAACCAACGGTTCCTCCCATCCTCTGGCAAACTGGGCACGACTTCGCGAAGGCGGTGGCATCGCGAAACAGAGTCGGCCAGTAAAAGCCACATTGAAGTACCTTCCATGCGGTCCTCTTCCCGGAGTGGTGTCCTCCTGCCTCTAAGCTATGGCATAAAGAAAGGACACTCTGGTATTCCTCCTGAGGAATACAACGTCTCCAGACACAATCCGGTCCTTCAAAGAAAAGGATCGGATCCTCCCAATGGTAGTGTCTAGCGTCCGATTTTAATCGGTCAATTTGGCTCTTGGGCCAATCCTCGGGAACTTTCTTGGAGACAAGATAGTTCACGATATTGGCATACCATGGGAGTGAGTCGATAACAAAAATCGACTCGTCAGGGAAGGAGTCTCGAATTGGGGAAACCTCGGAAGTATTAAGATCTTCGAGACGAGAGAGATGATCGGCTACTACGTTCTTCTTTCCAGGTTTATCACGGATGTCCAAGTCAAACTCCTGGAGAAGTAAAATCCAACGAAGAAGACGCGCCTTCGCGTCCTTCTTCTCCATTAAATATCGTAGTGCCGTGTGGTCTGTGAACACAGTTACCTTGGATCCAATTAAATGAGATCTGAATTTGTCCAAGGCAAACACTACCGCAAGCATTTCCTTTTCGGTAACTGTATAGTTACGCTGAGCAGAATCAAGCACTTTGCTTGCATAGTGAATTGCAAACGGGACGCCATCTCTTCTTTGTCCCAATACAGCCCCCACAGCATAATCTGAGGCGTCCGTCATGATCTCAAAAGGGAGAGACCAATCTGGGGCTTGTAAGATGGGTGCGTCCATGATCATTCCTTGTAACCGCTTGAAGGCCTCAAGACACTTGTGATCGACAATAAACTCCGCGTCTTTGCCTAAAAGCTCAGTTAGCGGCCGGGCAATCTTAGAAAAATCCTTTATAAATCTCCGATAAAATCCGACATGCCCGAGGAACGACCGCAACTGCCGTACGTTGGTTGGTGGCTGGAGTCGTCTGATCACGTCCACCTTGGCAGGGTCAACCTCCATTCCTCTCTTGGAGATGACATGCCCCAACACTATGCTCTCCGTCACCATAAAGTGACTTTTCTCCCAGGAGAGCACCAGATTGACCTCACAACATCTTTTGAGGACTCGGTCCAAATTCCTAAGGCAGGAATCAAAAGAGTCGCCGTGGACCGAGAAGTCATCCATGAAGACTTCCAGGAATTCGCCGACCATTTCGGCGAATACAGCAATCATACACCTTTGAAAAGTACCTGGAGCATTGCATAGCCCAAAAGGCATGCGCCTGAAAGCATAGGTTCCAAAGGGGCATGTGAACGTGGTCTTTTCCTGGTCCTCTGGAGCTATGGCTACTTGATTGTAGCCTGAGAACCCATCAAGAAAACAAAAGAATTCTTTCCCCGCTAGTCTTTCTAAAATCTGATCAATAAATGGTAGGGGGAAATGATCCTTTTTCGTCGCGGCATTCAGGCGTCTGTAATCCACACAGACGCGCCACGACGTGGGTACTCTTGTCACGATCTCCTCTCCGTCCTCATTGGTGGTCGTCTGAATTCCCGACTTTTTCGGGACAACATGGATTGGGGCCACCCACTTAGAATCGGAGATTGGATAAATGAAACCCGCGTCGCACCATTTTTCTATCTCTTTCTTCACAACCTCTCGTAGATTTGGATTCAATCGACGTTGGAATTCACGAGAGGGTTTGGCTTCGTTTTCCAAATATATATGGTGCGAACACAGAGCGGGATTTATCCCATGGAGATCGGAAATGCTCCAGCCTATTGCCTTGCGGTTCTTCTCCAGGATCTCTAGCAAGCGAGATTCCTGCTCCTCGGTCAATTGCGAACTGATAATGACCGGAAATTTCTTTTCTTGGCCCGCAAGGAAGGCATACTTCAGAGTTGTGGGTAAAGGTTTGAGCTCAGGGATGGTATGATCGTCTAAGAAGTCTGGCTCAATCCGATCTGGTTCGGTGTTGGACGTGGCTGGATCCTGTTCTGTAGTGGCTGCCACCAAGCTTGGCTCTGGAGTCGGATCGTCAAAGGTCTCCATGCAATCGGCAAACGCCTCGTCCGACTCGTCATCCTCATCTTCCGATTGTCCTAAGGATGTAAGGACTGACAGACCCACTTGGGCCTCTGTGTCATCGAAGATGTAGGGCGATGCAGGCTCAGAGTTGTACTCGTTCCTGAGTATCTCGCAGACTGACTCATGCACTGGATCATCTTCAAAGGAGATGGACACATCGGTGCTGGCTGGGTTCTGTCTCCATGGCCCAACTAAGTCTACATGTTCACGGTCTGTTTCGAGAGAAGAGTACTCGGTGCTGGATTCGGAGTCTGGTCTCTGCCATCTTGTCTGCTTCATCTCTAGTTCCTCATCTCCGCCTGGAGTTTGGAACTGAATTCTCCCATTCTTATAATCGAATAATGCCCCTGCTGTTCTGAGGAAGGGCCTACCCAAAATGATCTGGGAATCTCTCCAATTACGAGGGGTTTCCATATCGAGGACAGTGAAGTCCACCATGTATTCCTGCCCCTCGACTTTGATCACAATGTTCCTTAACTCTCCTTGGGACTTCTTAGTGGATTTGTCCGCGAACTGAAGAATAGCTCTAGATTTCCTAAGAGGTCCGAGATTGAGCCGCTCATAGAGGGCTGTGGGCATCAAGTTGATCGAGGAACCATTGTCCAGGAGAGTGCGTGCAAACGCGATGTCATCAACATGACTCACTACATAATGTGCACCCATGTCTCTTCGTTTCCGAGGAAACGAGTTCTTTATTGCACAAGTTGTGGCTACTGACAGGACGTGTTTCTCAACACGGCTTTTGGTTTTCCTGCTAACCCTAGTAGGTGTGCATCTCACCTTAAGGTATTTTTGGAATGCAGGGGTCATTTCCACGAACTTGTCAAAGGGTATTGTGACCTTGATATGTTTGTTACAAAATTCAGCCATCTCAGGGTCATCTTTTTGGATTTTTTTGTTTTTCTTCTTCCCACCCTTGAGAGCTCGGGGGAAAGGGATTATTAACTCAGGTTCTGGAACTGAAATATCTTCATTAGCTGCTGAAACTGAGTTCTGAACAAGACTCTGACTCGGACTTTTATACAGACTCTGACTCTGACTTTGACGAAAAGGGAAATGCTTGGGCGAAACCGGTGATGCGTCTTCCGCTTCTTCTGGCTGGTCCTCCTCAGATGGAGGTGCGGGCTCATCGGTGTCGTCGGGCTCTGGATGACTACGGGGCTGGTGCTTCGAGGACTCAGATGTCCTCTTCTTCTGCCGGTGGTGGTGGTGCTCCTCCTCTTCCTCCTCCGAATTCTCCTCAGGTCGAATTTCGGAGGTTCCTTCCTGTTGTGCCCGTGCCCGATCAGGTATGGTCACGGTCCTTCCGCTCCTGAGGGACATATGGTTAACATTATCATACGAAGGGATCTCATGTTCAGATAAATAATTATCTGAATAGTATACCTGATCTCGGGGTCGGTTCTGGCCTTGATGTATGCTATTGGGGTTGGCCTGAACCTGTGCGGGAATTGGAGTCCTTGGCGCCATTTGTTGATCCTGAGCACGAGAGACCCGATTGATGTCGGTCCTCATGTCCAGGTAGTCGTTCTGCATCTGCTGAACCCTATCAGACAGGGTCTGGATCGCCAAGGTGAGGGACTCCAATTCGGTGGGCTGGGCTAGCTGCTGAGTGGATGCGGTCCTGAACTGGCCCTGCTGGCCGTGCCGGTTCTGCTGTTGATGGGGCGGTGCTGGTCCCTGCTGGTAGGTGCGCTGCTGCGGCTGGTACCCTTGTTCTGGCCTGGACTGATATCGCGGGATTGTGACGGGCCTGGTCTCTTGGTAGACTGGGGTTGGGCGGTGTGCCTGGTCCTTCCCCATCTCGATTTGCCTGACTAGTGGGTCGCGGCTATACCAGAGCCCGTTGATCTCGTAAACGGGCGGAGGCTCCTCGTACTCTGTCTCATTTTGTGGGGGTGCATGATGGTTCTGCTGGGTGTAAGTCTGATCCCAGCTGCTCTGAGACCCCGGTGCCTGTTCCTGTACAAGATGGACTCGATGTACAGGTACAGGTGGTGCAGAAGGGGTGGGTAGCTTAATCCTAGCTACCTTTTCAGAGAGTTCCTCCACCTTCTTGGGAAGGCTCGAAAGAGACTCCATCTCCGCGACTCTCTTGTGGATCTGCTCGACCATAGTAAGTTTGTCTGCGATCATCCCCATGCTGGGGATGAGGTCCTCTGTCAGATCTGCAACAGTCCTTTTAGTTGTCTCGTTGGATAGAATCGAGGGAGACAACTGATAGGCCCTTGTGGCCTGTGACCTGCCGGTTTCTGCCATCTGCTCTAGGATTTTCCATACGGCGTGCTCGTTCTTGTTCAGATAGCTTCCTCCGCAGGCGGCGCTGACTAACCCCTGCATCTCTGGGGTTAGGCCGCAGAACAGGGTCTGGACTAAGATTGCCTTAGAAATGCCGTGGCATGGGCATTTCTGTACTAAGTCATTGAACCTGTCCCACGCCTCGTGGAACGGTTCGCAGGGTCCTTGAGCGAAGCTGGCAATCTTCGTTCGCATCTGATTGGTTCTACTGAGTGGGTAGAACTTCTTCAAGAAGAGGTCCTTGAACTGCATCCAGGTAGTACATACCACCCCTAGGTTTTTCAGCCAATGTGCAGCCTTATCTCCTAAGGCAAACGGGGTGGCTTTCAGCCGGATATAATCTTGGCCAACATTGGGATGGCTCAGATTATTGCAGACTAGTTCGAAGTCATGGAGGAAGGTGTACGGCTCTTCGCTTAGGTTTCCGTTGAACTTCGGTAGCAGGCTAAGGAAGTGGGGCTTCAGCTCGAATGCTTGGTCGGGAACTGCAGGTGCTAGCCAATTCTGGATTTCGTTCTCCGCCGGGTTATAGGTATCGACCATTGGTCGGTCGATCCCTTCAGCTACTATTATCCGCCCCATTCGTGCAGTGAGATCAGCATTTTTCTGTTCAGCTTCAGCAAGGCGTCTTAGAATCTGTCTCATCTGGTCCTCATCAGGCGGCATCTTTGGTGGCATTTCTTCCTCTACTTCTGGGGATTGAAAAATAAGGTCGGTGTTAGAGGTTGAATCAAGGATGGGATTACCGAGGCAATGATCTTCCTTGGTAATCTCAGAGGAGATAGAAGGGTAGGTTTGAGAGTAACCACCCTGAGCAGGAGGGAACCAGGACTCAAGAGGGTCATGAGTCCTGGGTGGTCCAAGGTGCGCTCGGACCGGAAAAGACAAGTTACTTGGGGGACTCATAGAGAGATCAGTGAACGGTGCGTCGAGATCTCCCCAGTCACTCATCTTGGTGAAGCAAGAAGAAGATAGGATTTTACTCCTACCTGAAGCAAGCACAAGATCAATCCAAGACCCTGGATTCACACTCAACACAGTGAAGGACTCAAAGTTGAGTCCAATTTATCTTGTAGTTTTTAAGTGTGATTTTCAAGCAAATCTAGCAAGGATTACGCGGCCTGGAGGGAAGTCGGCTCAGAGCCGGTTGCGTCTTCCCTGTCTATCCTGTCGTCTAAGATACCGCCGCTCCTTCCTTTCTTCGCTCCTATCCCAAGCCGATGGACTCAGTGACCATGCCCCTATCTACCTGCAAGCAGGCGGAGGCTGACAAGGCCGGAACTTCGCCCCGGAGGGTTACTGGCAGCTTGTCGCGAAGTACCGCAATTTCGCCCCTATCTACCTGAGACAGGCGGAGGCTACTTGGTACTAGTCAAAGAATCTGAAAATATTCGGCTCGTGATATTTGCTAGGATCAGTTAGAACGTGATATGGAAGACGGGGATTTGGGCTCTACCTTAGGGTGTTCACACACACTCAGGTACCCTCACTCAGCCTGAAAACAAGGTCGGGGATTAGTCTCCCGCAAACAATTTTCAGCTTTTATTCCCTTTTTATGGTCAATACTGTTAGCAGTCCCAGTTTTAAAATTAGGTTATCACTGTCATTAATCACCACAAAGCACGCCTATCGGACAGTCCCAATTTCCTTTTTAATTAAGTGAGAAAATCAGAGGGGGAAATCGAGAAAAGCCGATGCAAGTTGAAATCTATGATGCGTATGCCAAGTAGAGAATACTTACAGTGGTCCTTCGCTTCTTGATGCAGGATGCTATACAGAATTGAAAACTCTACCCTACATGCAAATGCAAGCGATGAGAGCCGCTCCTAGACAGGCAGTTCTATTAGCGTGAAGAACAGTTTAATTTGAACTAAGTCCTGCGGTCTAGGTGCGTCTATTAAGTGCAATGTGTGGTCCTAAAAGTTACGAGCACAAGCAAATCCTAAAGTGGCTCAAGGAGCCGCTAGTGCAAGCTAAATTATCAATCAACCACACAGCACACGGGACACGGTTTTCCACTATATTTACACGCGCGAGATCCCAAACGGGAACCGCTGGAAATAATGCAAAAGAAAAATAAAAAAAGAATACAATGCCTCTCTTTCTCTCCACACAATCTAAATGCTAAGTCCTCGAAGTGTCGCTGACTCCTCGCGGTCCTCGCACAAAAATTAAATGAAGGTCAGAGAGTGACACAAAAATCAAATAATGCAAAGGAAATAAATGAGAGAAATATTCACAAGAAAAACCGGGGGTCAGACTACCCGGGGATTAGAAATCAAACACTTCAAAAAAATGCTACAAATTAACCTAAGCCGTGCCTCCCCGGCAACGGCGCCATTTTGATGAGCGCTCCCACACCCTTAGTTAATTCGGTCAAGTTAATGGTCCAAATCAATTTTAAGTGTTCGTTGCAGTCGGATGCGGGAGGTTGATCAAAAACCACTTAAGTCAGATGTTGGTCAATTTTAAGCGGTGATATATTTTTTACTTGGTGAAGTCCAAGGTCGATCTCAGGGAGGCAACTGTCTCCTTAGGTTGATTACAACAATTTACAAGTGTTTGATATTCGGGGAACAATTTTTTGGTATTTTTAATTCCTATGCAGACATATGCAGACAATTCTTAGCCAATTTAAAGTCAAATTTAATTGATGTGTCAAACAAAGTCCAAAAATAATGAAAATTGGCCAGAAGATTATTTATGATGAAAATGACCTACACTAATTTTTTTGGAATTTTTCGACTCAAAATAAATTTTCTGTGAATTAAACAAACAGACAGAGTGATTTTCAGTGTTTAATTTTTAATAAATATCAAACCACAATTTCTCCAAGAACTAAAATTATCCTAGGAAGGTCTAATGATCAGGGACCTAGGAAAATTGACAGAACTTAAATTTATTGTGAAATGAATTAATTAAAATTAATTAAAGAAAATCACTAAACTATTTATTGAGGCCTCGTTATGCGTGCAAATGACATGAAATTTTTATGGAGTGTTGAAAATAATGTCCTTAAGCTACTGTGAATTTTTGGTGATTTTTGAAGGCACTGATATTTAATTAAAAATCAAAAGGCATCACTGGGCAAAATATGACACAAATGAACCAATTAATTCATTGATAATTCAATTAAGCCAACAAAAATCAGACACGTGTACAAACTGATAGAGGACAAAATTCTCAACAACTTGCAATTTTTAGAATTTCAAAATG
Organism: Ottelia alismoides; assembly: GCA_037367405.1. Lineage (NCBI taxonomy): Eukaryota > Viridiplantae > Streptophyta > Magnoliopsida > Alismatales > Hydrocharitaceae > Ottelia > Ottelia alismoides. Next base: position 838,929 of record JAZKJV010000158.1, read on the forward strand.
ATGAAAAATGCATGCTATAGACACGTGCAAACACAAGGGTGTAAATGCAATACTGGAAATTAAATATTCAATAAGTAAATATGCTGACAGGGACTAAAATGCAATTACCAATAGTATGCAGGACTTCTATGCAATTTCTCCACGAAGCACGTGCTCCTCACGTGTTGTCTGCTTCACAGGGGCCTTTTTGCAATTTGTGAAAGCTCCAGGGGCGTCTATGCAAATAACCCAGGCCGCACGTGCTCCTCACGTGGGGTGGCCTAGGTTCGGAGGGCATCGGAGGCTCGGAATGAGGTTCGGGTCTTCTGGAGGCTCGGGCTAGCCTCGGAGCAGCTTTGGGTTACCCGAGCCTAGGCTTGGGAGGCTGAGGCTCGGATAAGACGACGTGGCGGCTTGAAGGCCCTTGGATCAAGATGAATCCAAGGGGTGTCGGTGAAGACGCGTGGCAGCGGGAGGATCGTCCGATCTGAGGTGTGATTGACGGTCGAGGACGAGGGCGGCGAAGGGACGCGTGGCGGGGCGAGGATCGTCCGATCTGAAGATCGAACGGCGACTGCTTCTTCTCCTTCAACGGGCCTCCGCCGCCTGCGGAGGAGATGGCTGCGCTCCGGTGAAGGCTGCTGAGCTCCGCCTCGGCTGCCAAGCTTAGGTGATGAGCTCCGTCAGCTCCCACCGAGCTCGGAAGACTCGGAAGTGAAAGGCGAAGCCTCCGGTGGTCTCTGGATGACTGGAGGAGGGCTGGAGCTCAGAGTCGATGAAGCTCGAGGAGAGCTCCGACGAGGCTCCGGCCAGTGATGAATTGAGTCCCTGCAAAAGGTTAGAAATATAGCCGAGGCGTGCAGGTGTTCGTGGAGGTGGGGTGAGTAAGCGGCGAGGCCTACGGTGGAGTGCGGTGGTCTGGCGACGTGGCTCCGGCCAAGGGGCGGAGCTGGAGATCGATGGACGGTGGAGTGGAGCGTCTGAAGGTGTGGAGGGGTCAGCGAGGATGAGAGCTCCGACGCGGAGCTCGGCGGAGTGATTGGAAGGCGCGAGGAGGGTCGTGGACGGCGAATAAAAGCGGAGAAAATAGAGGAAAAAGAAGAACAAGATCGGAGAAGAAATGGAGGGAGTTTCACCTGGGGATGGGGCCTCCTGCTTGAGGTCCAGGTCGTTGCTCGAGGGCCGGTGATCGCCCGAGCTCGTGCAGCGTCACGGAAGGCAGCTGCGACACGGCGGAGATGCCGTGGATCTCGCCGGAGAAGACGCCTGTCTTCGCTCGAAGAGACGGCCAATTGCTGTCACCAATTGAGAGCTCTGAGCTCGGGGGTTTCTCCTGGGGTGGCGGATGCGGATGAAGGTGGCCGGAGGGGGGGTATTTAAAGGGTGAAGGTGACGGCTGGAGTGGGTGAGTGGCGAAGTTGGTGGCTGTCGTGGGGCGAGTGTGGCGGAGATGATGGTGTTTGAGGGAGCTGGCGAGGGAGAGGGACGAGTGGCGATGAACGTGGAGGTGATGGTGGTCGAAGAAGGTGGCTAGAGTGCGGCCAAGAATAGGAAGGGGCAGCCCCTCCCGCAAGGCGGAGATCGTGGGAGAGAGGGTTGCCAGAGGTAGGAGACGAGGTCCTGGCCGTTGGATCTCGTGATCCAACGGCCAGATCGAAGTGCAAAGGGACGTCTGGGATTAGATCAAGGATGCTCAGATGAAGCGTTCTGACGGGGGCCACGTGGCGCGTTGTAGAGCGGTGCGAGCGGATGGTTCAGATAAAAGGGGGGAAGTCGATCTGATGGTCGAGACTCGCTGGAAGGTGGGCGGCTGAGATGAGAGGATCGGGGGCGCGATCGAGCGGCGTAGATGACGCCACGTGGAGGGCTGAGAGTGCGGCGCTAACGGATGGTGGTGATGAGGAGTAGGAGATAATCGGACGGCTGAGGGAGTGAGCGCACGTGGGCCGTTGGATCTGAGGCGCGATCCAACGGTGGGGGGCGAAGGCGGATCAGACAAAGGGCAGCGGGCCGCGTGGCGCAATCAGAGGGCGCCACGTGGCCTGCTGTGAATGGCTGGAAGGGAAAACACGTGTAGAGAGAAGAGGAGGCCGAAATTGGAAAAACTCAAAACATGAAAGTTGTAGATCTTGATGAGATCTACAAGTTTCATGTTGACCAAAGACGGAGATGGGGTCAAATAAGGTACATAAATACAAGGATACATAAATGTACATATGTAGTATACAAAATGACCCAAAAACCCAAGTTCCTCATACAAGCTCCAATTTCAATGCAATTAGTCTCATTTTGAAGGTCGTAGTATTCTAAGAGTGAGTCGACCTAAGTAGGAGTTTGTATGCGGGCTTTATGTGTGTTTTAATGTACAAGGGTTCTCAGGATATTTGGGCTATTTTTCAAGGGTGATTTTTGGCTTTCTTATTTAAATGCAGATGAGCTGCTAAAATGCATGAATTATGGATGCATGCATGAGTGTTATTTATGCAAGATAAAAGGAAATATGCTTCTATTTTCTCGGGAACAAGGCTCTATTTTTGACTTTTGATGTGATGAATCACAGATTCATCAATGATGTATGTGTGGATCCGGTCCTTGAACCGTCTAGACCTTTTCCTAGTCCTTCATCTGAGAAGGACCCAGTGATCCCCTTCCCTAGAGCCCTTCAGATGGGGAAGGGGAAGAAAAAAGAAAATCCCAAAAAGAGAGAGCTTGAGGAGTTCAGCCAGAGCATGATTGATCGATTCCACATCCAGCTGACCCTCCAGGAGGCTTTGCAGCACATCCCCCTTCTCCAGCGATCTTTGAGAGAGAGGACTACAATCAGGAGGAGAAGGAGGAACCACACTTCAGAGATCCATGTGCTGACCAAAGCCACGTGCTTCGTGATCCAGAACCGCCTGCCAGCCAAGAGGCCAGATTCAGGGGCCCCGTATGTCAGATGCCAGATTAGTGAGCAGAGGTTCGACCGTACTCTTCTAGATAGCGGATCGTCGATCAACCTTCTTCCGGCAGCCCTTCTCGACCGCTTCGAGTTGGGCACTCTTCGACAGAGCAGGACAGTCCTTCAGTTCCCTGATCGATCTGTCAAGAGGCCGAAGGGGTTATTACGAGACGTTATCGTCACTATTCAGGGCCTGCAATTCCCCGTGGACTTCGTAGTGTTGGACATGGAGATCCCTGAGTCAGTGGCCGATACCCCCATCATCCTTGGTCGTCCGTTCTTGGCCACAGCCAAGGCAGTGACTGATCATGATAGCGGGAAGGTGTACTTTCGCGTCCAGGGCGAGAGTATACAAATAGAGACGGTCGAGGACTACAGAGCCAGATTCAGAGCCCGCTCAGATGCGAGTACAGACTCAGAGCAGCTGACAGACGCAGAGTCAGACATCCACCAGGACTGTGATTTTGTGATCACAGATGATGAGGCAGCTTGGGCAGATCTTGAGACACAGACCACCCTCTCACTTTCAGATACAGCTGATGCAGAGACGATAGCAGAGGAGAGTCTGGAGAGCACAGACCTGGTTCAGGATACCATTTAGGCAGCAGAGCCGGTCCTTGATCGCAGCACGATGATTAGTGATGGTGGTGCTGAGGCCACCTTGCTTTCCGGTGGTACTGATGCCACCGATGCTGATACAGATCCCTCGGATTCAGAGTCTGATTGGGCCGATTGCTATGATCAGATGCCAGACCTGAGTCCATCTGAGCCTATAGATGAGGAGGAGGTAGAGGCAGAGCAGACCAGAGACAGTGCAGTTGAGCCGCCTTCCCCCGATCCAGTTTGCGAGAGTACGCTTTCACTTTCCCAGGCAGATTTGGCCGACCTTGCAGCTTTCACTCAGTTTCTTCCGCAGCCAGATTTGCCGGCACCCAGCATTCCAGAGCTGAAACCGCTCCCTACTTCGCTGAAGTATCGATTCCTTGCGGGCGAGCCTGAGATGTACCCAGTCATCATCTCCGCCGAGTTGACTGAAGAGCAGGAATCCCGTTTGATGGGGGTTCTTGAAAAGAACCGCAAGGCGATCGGATGGAGCGTAGCAGATCTCCATGGGATTAGTCCATCAGTGTGCTCCCACCATATCTACCTCGAGGAAGGGGCGAAGCCGTCACGTGAGTTCCAGCGGCGACTGAACCCCAACCTACGAGAGGTTGTGATGAAGGAAATATCAAAATGGTGGGGTGCAGGTTTTATTTATCCCATTTCCGACTCCAAGTGGGTCAGCCCCTTGCATGTGGTGCCCAAGAAGACGGGCATCACGACTGTGATCAGTGAGTCGGGAGAGGAGATCGCTACACGAGTACCCACCTCTTGGAGGGTTTGTGTTGACTACAGGAGACTCAACCAAGCCACCAAGAAGGACCATTTTCCCCTGCCTTTTATTGACCAGATTATTGAGAGATTGGCATGGAAGAGCCATTATTGCTTCCTGGATGGGTACTCGGGCTACAACCAAGTGGCCATCGCTCCTGAGGACCAAGAGAAGACCACCTTTACCTGTCCCTTCGACACATATGCTTTTCGACGCATGCCATTTGGGCTATGCAATGCCCCTGCGACTTTTCAGAGGTGCATGCTGTCGATCTTCTCGGACATGGTAGGGGAATGTTTGGAGGTCTTCATGGATGATTTCTCGATCTACGGCGACGGATTTGATTCTTGTCTTGACTGCCTAGATCGGGTACTCCAGCGATGTATTGAGTATCACTTGGTGCTATCTTGGGAGAAGAGTCACTTCATGGTGACTCAAGGGACGGTGCTTGGCCACATCATCTCCAACAGGGGCATGGAGGTTGATCCGGCCAAGGTTGATGTCATTAGGAAACTCACACCGCCGTCCAATCTGAGGCAGCTACGGTCATTTCTGGGGCACGTTGGATTTTATAGGAGATTTATTCAGGATTTCAGCAGGATTGCCCGACCGTTGACTGACCTCTTGACGAAAGACACCGAGTTCCTTGTCGATGACAAGTGTCTTTCGTCGTTTGCTACTCTCCAGCAGTGCGTTATTGAGGCTCCTGTCCTCCAGCCGCCTGATTGGTCTCTCCCATTCGAGATCATGATAGACGCCTCCGACTTTGCCGTAGGGGCAGTGCTGGGACAGAGGAGGGATGGAGTGCCATTTGCTATACACTATGCTAGCCGTACATTGGATTCCGCCCAACGGAATTATACAGTCACAGAGAAGGAGATGCTAGCCGTGGTGTTTGCCCTGGATAAGTTCAGATCATATATCATCGGATCTAGAGTGACTTTGTTTACAGATCACACCGCCATCAGGTACCTCATGGCAAAGAAGGATGCCAAGGCCAGACTAACTAGATGGATCCTTCTACTCCAGGAGTTCGACATTGAGATTAAGGATAAACCTGGAGTCAAGAATGTGGTGGCGGATCATCTCTCCCGATTAGAGCAGCCTGAGGATTCTGAGTAGATCGATCCTATTAGAGATACCTTCCTAGATGAGGCGATCCTTGCTATCGCCTCACTCCCATGGTACGCCGATATTGTGAACTTTCTCGTTGTTGGGAAAGTCCCACAAGATTGGCCCAGGCAGAGGCTTGAGACCTTCCTAGCGAAGGCCAAGTCTTACCATTGGGAGGAACCCATCCTTTACCACGAAGGAGGGGATAGCGTCTGGCGTCGGTGTATTCCTCAGGAGGAACACCATAGCGTCCTCACTTACTGCCACAAGCTTGAGGCAGGAGGACATCATTCTGGGAGGAGAACGGCACAAAAAGTGCTCCAATCCGGCTTGTGGTGGCCTACCCTCGTCAAGGACTCAGATGAGTTCGTGAAGAGGTGTACTGACTGTCAGAGGATGGGCACTTGTGGACAGCGTGATATGATGCCGATGCAGCCCATTCACTTCTGTGAGGTTTTTGACGCATGGGGCATCGATTTCATGGGTCCATTCCCTAAGAGTCAGGGATTTGAGTACATTCTGTTGGCTGTTGATTATGTGAGTTGTTGGGTGGAGGCTATCCCCGCCCGAGCCGCTGATGCGAGGACAGTTTGCAGATTTTTGAGGAAGCACATCATCACGCGGTTCGGGGTTCCACGAGTTCTAATTTCTGATGGGGGATCTCACTTCATCAACGACCAGGTGAAGGCACTTGCTAGCGAGTTCGGCATAGATCATCGTGTTGCTACACCGTACCATCCACAGACGAATGGTCTAGCCGAAGTGTCGAATAGGGAGATCAAGACTATTCTGCAGAAAGTCGTCCGCCCTGACCGAAAGGATTGGTCACAGCTTTTGGACTCAGTCTTATGGGCGTATAGGACGTCTTTCAAGACACCTTTGGGCACATCTCCCTTTTGCCTCGTATATGGCAAGCCATGCCATTTACCTGTTGAGCTGAGGCACAAGTCACTTTGGGCAGTTACAGACATACTTATGGATTCAGATGGTATAGGAGACCAGAGGAGGGCAGAGCTAGCTGCCCTGGAGGAGCTTAGAGATGCAGCTTTCTCGAGCAGCCTACATTATAAGGAGAAAGTCAAGGAGTGGCACGATTCTCATATCAGCCACAAACATTTTGATATCGGACAGAGAGTATGGCTGTTTGATGCGAGGCTTAGATTATTTCCAGGGAAGCTACAGAGCAAATGGAAAGGACCTTATCTGGTTCGGAAGGTACACGACAACGGTAGCATCGACATATCTGAGTTGTCTTCTGAGAGTACCTTCCGAGTGAACGGCCAGCGGCTCAAGCCATTTCTAGATCATGAGTCGCGGGTCGTTGATATTGCCCCTATTCATTTTGCGTGAGATGTGGTCTTGGACTCACATCTAATGCATCTCACGCTTGAGCTTCACTGATCTTCCGTTGTATATAGATCCAGATGTCCATATCATCACATTCTTTAGTCCCACATCCCTTTCTCCATCTTGTGATTATGCTATACTTAGGGTGCACATTACCCTAAGTATAGGGCGGATGTGAGACCTTTCGGGTATTTCTTTTGTTTCTGTCGACCCCTGTTTTGTTGCCTATACTTAGGGATATTTCACCCTAAGTATAGGGGGGGTAGACCCTGTACATTCTCCACTCGGTTTTCCCTTAGTATACAGCCTGCTATACTTAGGATTACTTGATCCTAAGTATAGGGGGGAGACCTGAGTTCCTCTTGACTTTTCATTTCTTTTTGTATAGCCTTTCTTTTCACTTTCCTATACCTAGCACGAGTTATGTCTTCTTCATCGCTCTTGACTCTGAGGACATCGTTCGAGCTAAGTATAGGGGGGTGTGTATATATTTCATATATACTTTAGCCATAACTCGTACTTTGTGTGAGTGTGTTAATAAATAAAAATGGCTAAAAACCACAAAAATTAAAAAATTTTCATGTACATAATCTTCTTTTATTTGCACATACATAGCTAGTGTATAAATTATTTTTATAAAAATGATTTCAAAAATCTTTTGTGTAAAGCTTGTGTAAATATTTTTGTATCAAAATTATGTATATAGTACAAAATTTTTCCAAAATGTTTTGAAAATCAAAAAGTTTGCAAAAATCTTGTGTAAATGTGTGTAAATATCTTTTTGCAAAACTTGCACTTCATGCATCATCATTCATGATTTCAAAACATTTTTCAAAAATTTTTGCATGATTGTAAAATATTGTGTAAATATGCATCTTTTTGTACATATGTATATAGTTTTTCTTGGATGATAGTTGACATTTAAACTAGCCTGGAATCAAATTGAGAAATGGAGCTTGATTAAGATCTTAATCCACCTAATTCTAAGAGGAACCTTATAGGGCTTAGGTTTAAGGCTTTTCAGGTCCATGGTGACTTAATTCTTTGAGTCCACTAGGCTATGATCACATGTCATCTCAATGAGGCTAAGTAGAGCACTTAACAACAACACATGACTCATTAGATTATGGCTTTACTTGGACAACCGCACTATGCACCGAGCTCTCTACGAATGAGATGGTGAGGAGGCAGTCTTCCTTGGCTTGGGGTAGCATATGAGGGTAGTACTTCTAGGCGGAACCTCTCTTCTTCTTATAGTGAAGGAAGTGCGTCTCAACTTGGTCTGGTTGCCATGAGGTCTAACGACGGGAGTTGTGGGTTGCAATAAAGCTTCAAAAGAGGGATAGTCTACTGGCTCAAGAGGAAAAACTCCTTGTATATATGCTGCACATGTATATGTTGTATAGATGCACTCGAAAAAAAAAGTGCAAAATAAAAAGAACTCCAAAAAAGTGGTGGGTCTGAGAGAAAATGATAATCCCACCGGAGTATGTATATAAGTGCAATAAGCAAAGCTTGTTTTCATGATCCACCTGTTGTAGCTTGCAGCAGGGAGACTTGGCTACACTGGTCAAGCTCCCAAGGGTACTTGGCTACACTGGCCTTGACCCATTCTCTTCTTCCCCCTCTTCTTGAGCCGGTTGTACTTGAACTTAGAAGGGAATACCCCGCTCCTCGAGGAAAGAGTGGCTAGATTGAGGTCATAGAGTTACCTTGTTGGGGAGGGATGTCAAGTTGCCATTTCTGAGGTGGAGAGCTTAGACCTCACATTCACAGGACAAGAAAAGATTCGTGGTCTTCAGGGTTTGTGATTGATGACTTGTTCTGATCTGGAGCATTGAGGAGTCTTGGTTATAGATTGGTGGAACTTAGAGGCTGTTAGGTTTTAAGCTTAAGTCTAAATAAGGTTCCGACAAATTAATAATCCCAAGATCTGATTAAGCTCCATACCTCAATTTAATGATGGCAAGTTTAATAATCAACCTCGATCCATGTACATCCTCTTTTTCTTTCTTTCTTTTTTTCACTTCTTTTTCAAATGAGTGTTTGCTAAGGGACTAGCAAAGTATAGTATAGGGGGTGATGAATACCCATTCATCACTCTTTATTCTTATATTTTAGCTACAAAAACCTATGCAAATGCATGTAGATATGTGTAAATAGGAATAATTAGCAAAAGCATGCATTTTGTAAAAACATATAATTAGCATGTTTTTGTGCAAAAATAAAAGAATAAAGATTAAAAAGAAAAATAGGGAAATATTTAGAATAAATATTGAGCAACCTAACCCAAGGGAGGGCTCAGCATGGGCCTGACCGCATAAAAACCAAGTAGAGGGAGATAGGGGCTCATGTGTATAGATTTTTGTAAATAAATAAAATTATATTTTCCTCACCCAAAAATATTCTTGTACATATTTTGTATATATTTAGAAACTATTAAAAACAAAATAAAAATCTAAAAATCAAAAATTCAAAAATGCCCTTTCACCATGTACATAGACCATGCCTCCTTATGTATTTAACCTTGTAAATAAATTTATTTATTTTCAAAACTTTTTGTAAATATTCTATGTTATATATTGTAAATAAAATAAATAAAAAGAAACAAAACAAAAATCAAATAAAAATTACAAAATTAAAAATACAAAAATATATTGTACATATGCCATGTATATAGTTGTACATAACTATTTATTTCACCTATGTATATAAATAATAAAAATAAAATAAAAATATCCTTTTATTCCTCATTTTATTCTATAAATAAATAAAATATAAAATAGGAATAAAAATGTATAAAAATAACTAATTAAAAATCAAAATTAGAAACCCTATATTGTACATATACCTATATATAGCCCTATTATGTAAATACCTTATTTTTATTTTGAAAAATTAATTAAAAATCACCAAAAAATAGAAAAAATTAAAACAAAAATATTTCATGTTTTGAGTTTTAATTAAATCGGCCATCTCCTATTTTTAAATGATTTTATAAATCTTTTTGACTTGGCCAATTCTCATTGGTCCACGGGGATTGTTGACCGCCCGGTCAACTCCCCCTGTGGACCACCTCCCACGGGTTTTGGGATGCCCGACCCGATTTCTTCCTATTTTCGCATCCAAACCCGATCCCTTCACACCTGAACCCCGGGTCCAGCTTGACCGTGACAGATCCGGCACCCTCGCCGGGGTGCCCGCCTCGGGATCCGCGCTTCACGCTACCCTACCCGATCGAGTTTTGCCGGACCTTCCACCGTATAAAGCCTGAGCTCCGCCCCCATTTTCACGCATCTTTGGCTCTCCACCCTTCATCCCGTGACCTCCACAGCATCCCCTGAGGTGACAGCTCTCGATTGCCCGTGTCGCAGCGAGGAGGGGGTGGCCGGACCACTGATCCGGCGACGTAGCGCCGCCGTGCTCCGCCCAGTGCAGGAGCTCGAGCCTCAGGACTTGACGACCTTCGAGGCCACGACCAGGAGCTACCTCAGCTCCAGCACAGTCTTCCACACCGCCCAGGTAACCTTCTAGCTTTCCCATTTCACCTAATTTCGAGTTTGCCCCAAATCGTAGCTCCGCTGTATTCCGTTGATTCCGACCATCTCGAGCATCATTTCGATCATCGGAACCCACGTTCACCATCGCCTTCCCCCCACGCACCTTCTCCACCCCTTCATTCAACCCAGCTCGCACAGGAGCTGGGGTTCGAGCTCCACCGTCCGTCGCTCGCCGGAGCTCGCTCACCCCGACGCACAGCTCACCTCCACACCACCTAACCGGGTCGAGGCACTTTGCCCTCGACCCGCGGAGCTTCTGAGATACTTTGCAGGACCAGCGGAGACCATCTGAGGCCTCCCGACACTTTGGCCAGGAGCTTCCCTCCGCCGACCTCGCCGGAGTCCCTCCAGGGCTCGGCTGGGCCATCGGAGGCCACCAACAGCTGCGGAACGTCATCGCGAATCTTCTCCGATATCCAGAGGCAGCTGAGGAGGACCACCGCGCTCGCATGAGGCCGGCGAAGCTCGCCGGCCAACTGTTCTTCCAGGATCCTCGAGCACCGTCCGATCGTCCTCAGCTCCCCAGTTCGCATCACGTCCGTCCATTCCAGGAGGAGCAGTCACCGTCGATCATCTCGAGGGTCGATCCGGACCGTTAGCGCAGAGAGAGAGAGAGACACCAGCACCTGAGGCCGTCAGATCTTCCACGTGTCTCCTCCACTGCCGTCGATTAGGCCCACATGCGGAAGGAGAGAGCCGCCCGTCGTCTAGGACCGTTGGATCAGCCACGCGTCCATCATCCAGCCGTCGATGTAATAAAGGGGTAAATTACCGTAGGCCCCCTCTTAGTTTATGTTTTTAGATTTAGTCCTGTAAATAGTTTGTGCTTTTTATTTACGTTGGGATATTTGCACTTGGGACCTAGTACTTTAGTTTAATTGCAGTTATGCCCCTGTGAGTGTCTATCACGTGCTTCGCCACGTGCTTTATTTGGTGTAATTGCAACTTTAGCCCTGTAGTTCTGGATGTTTATGATTGAATGAAAACTTTTTGGTAATTGCATATATGCCCCTGTGAGTGTTGTATTTGCACATGTGCATCTTTTAGTGGGTTATTTGCAACATAGCCCCTGGACTTTTTGGTACGAGTTACCAAAAGGTCCTAGGACTTGTTTTTATTACAAGAAGGTCCCTGAGTGCCCCAGGCACGCGCCACGCGCATGACTTGCTGGGAAAATTGCACCTGGACCCCCAGAACTTCGGGTATTTGCACTTCAGTCCCTATGCACAGTGCCCCCTTTTGATTTTTGGATAAAATATCAAATCACCTCCAAATTCGATGAAAATTTGACACATGGCTCCTGCCATGTTGTAGGATTTTTGAGAATTTTTGAGGACATTTTTGATTTTATTTGCTATTTTTAAAAATTCAAAAACCTCTATTTTAGCTACTGTCTAGAATTAAAAATCCCAAAAAAAATAAAAATCCCCTTAAAAATTCCACAAAAATTAGTTACTGTTCCTTGTGTGTTTTTTGATTTTCTAGCCAATTTTGGCTATTTTTCACTGATTAAAAACCCTAAAAATCTAAAAACACCTAAAAACTCATAAAAATCATAGGAAATCATCTAAAAACCCAAAAACAATAATTTTGGTACTCAAATTTTCCTTGTTTTGTCTATTGTACAGGAAAAATACCTCCAGGTCCCTCTGAGATCCTTAGATATTTTATTTAGGGATTTTGGGCATGGCTGGACAGTACCTTGTCTTTTTAGTACTGTTTGATTTTTAGAAAATAAAATACACCTCATAAAAATCCCAAAAATTCATCAAAAACACTAAAAAACATTAAAAAAATAAAAACATTTTATTTGAATTTTTGCTTGATTTTTGATGCTTTAAATAAATTGTGAAAGTGTGCTTGTCTTTGTTTTCTTTTGTTTTCTCAATATATTAAAATTCCAAAAAAATATAAAATTCATTAAAAACCACTAAAAACATTTGTCTTTTATTTTACTTTATTTTTACTACTGCGTAGGCCTTCGGCCAACCCGTGCTCCTTGTGTTCGACCCTGGGTGCTATACCAGGTTAATCTCATAGCTGGACCGCTTTGCCTTGTTTGATTGATCTTTGATTTATTTAGCGGTCTGATTTTTCTTGATTAAGTGACTCTGAGTGATTGAGGTCGCAACGACCTATTTAGTACCTTTACCTCATTCGCTCGGGTCGCTTATCAGTCACTCTCCCCCTTATACTTAAGATCTGGTCATCCTAAGTATAGCCATAAAATGAAATGATATGGAGTCAGGGCGAGTGATTCGAATCACTGGGGAGGGAGGGAAAAAAAGAAAGAAAATCTATACAAGGAGGGGTAAGAATATACAAGGATCAAGAAGTTTTGTGACGAACCTTCTTGAGGAAGCGAGGAGGTGGATAATATACATATGTGTTGCTGTCGGAATCGTCCTCAAATGAATAATAGTGAGGTGTAGGGATCGTCCAACGAGGGCCGACACACGGCTGCTTGCTCAAATGGGGTTTAAGAACAACCGAACTGAGTTCACTCATATAAATCACCTCATCTGAACCTGATGGGGATTCCTCCAAAAATTCCTTCTCTTGTATGTTGAAGGAAACTTTCTTAGTTTGTTTTCTAGAACCTGAATCATTTAGAGGGAGAGGAGAGTGATGCAACTTGAGGGGTTCGGGGGAACACCTCAAAAATCAATTCTTGACTTCCTCTCTCTAGATAACTGATTAGACGAAGGAGCAACTGTGGTTTTGGGTGGGGTCAATTCACTCCTGGTTGTTTGCTTTTAAGGTCCGGGATGTGGTGCAGTGCACCATGGGTTCCTCATTAGACGAGTCACCATATAGATTATAATATTCCTGAAGGGTCATAGCACGTCTCGGGAAGGTGCTAGTGATCTCAGTTGGCATGGCATTATTAGTCACGAAAGTCGGATCATTGAAATGGTCAAGATAATCAGCAAAAATCGTGTCCGACTCAATGATAGCTTCAGGTTGTGAGTCTTTTATTGAAGCTGACATAGTGGTGGTGATGCAAGCAGCAAGAGTCATGGATGTGTGGGGAGTCTCTAAACCAACGATCAACTCGATAGTCGGTATCTCAGGTGTAGCAGAGAGGTGGGACTCGTCTAACTCTCAATAATCACGACTGTCATCAGCTTTGTGGGTCACCTTAGAGTAGAATGTATCAAAGAATAGGTGAGGTCGAAGTGCTCCCATTGTTGTAAAATTGATTTTTCGAGTTATGCAATCTATAGTCGCCTTAGCCAAGGCTAAGAACGACTTCCTGAGAATAATGGGAGACTGGGTAAACTCTCCTTGGTGCTTAATGTCAATTACCGTGAAGTCTACCTGGAGTAGAGAATATTGGAAAGTAATAATGATTGAAATGGTTCCTCTTGATCGTTTGATAGATCGATCAGCTAGCTAAACGATCTCTCTCAACTTTCTGATTGGCCTGAGTTTGAGCTTGTCAAACACAGAGGTTGAGAGGATATTTATTGGAGACTCATCATCGATTCTTGCATGGGTAAAGGTAGTGTCTTTGATTTCACATTAAACCCTAGGCAACCGCTTCACTCTGCGACTCTTGGTCTTTCTCCCCATCACCAAAGAGATGGCCATAGACACTATATGTCTCTCAGTCCTTGTTCTCTTATTATCCGACCTCTTGGGCATCAATTTACTCCTTACAAATCTCTTGAGGTCGGGGAAGTGATTTATGACCTTTATTAAGGGAAGCTTAAGAATCAACTCCTCAGTAAGGGCTTCCCTCAGGGCAGGATCTAATTTTTTTATGTTAGTTTCATTTTCTATTTTTATGAGATTTTATGGTTTTTCAAATTTTCTTGGTTTTTTTGAGATTTTCATTTTTGGTATTTTTGACGGGCAAATGGTCAAACTCTGGATTGGAGGGTAAGTGGCTAGTAGAAGAGGAAGGTAGAATAGACTCCAGCTGTACAGAGTGCATGGGTTCCATAACGTTCGCTATGTTTTCAACATCAAAACTACTCATGGTGTTCTCCACTTTCATACTCAAGCTGCAGTAATTGAGTTCAATATGTTTGAGACATCTCTCAACTTGGCACCAAATGATTCATTTTTTTAGATAAGCCAAGAAATGTCATCCTCCAAAAAGTTCTCATGACGAATCATGGAAGCAGTCTGTTTGGTTGGAGGATACTGTTGAGAACTTGGAGTCTCATACTCAACATACCTGGACTCTAGCATGTAATGTTGGGTCGAATATGGACCATCTGAATGGCAGATATTGGTCAGAGCCTCATATGATGGAGTCAATAAAGAGGGTGCTTGTAGATTAAATTTATGAGTCCAATCCCATGTAGGCTCTTTGAATGGCTGATATGAGGGTTGGCCTATGTAAGCTTTGATCACTAAAGTCAATCAATCATGATGTTCATGCCTCTCCATTCGGTTTGTTCGATCGACCATGTTTTTCCCTAAGGTCAAGTCGGGACATGTATATGTAAATTGTTGTCCAGTCCCTACTTGAGGTGGGATTGAAGTATGTGGGGGCACATAATTATGCCAATCATTTATCTCATCAGTGGCTTGCTCTTCATTCAGTTCATTGATTCCAGCAAGCTCTCGAGAATAAGGACAGTTAGACCAAGATGAAAGTGGATCCGGAGTGTTGGAATATGGAGTAGGTGAGAAATGCGAAGAAGTGGAGAAGTCAGTCGAAGTTATGACTCCATAATCGGGATAAGATGGAGAGAAGAAGGGTGACTATGGAGAAATCATCTCGAAGAGAGGATGCATAGAGGAGAAAGATAATGAAGATGGTCGGTGCGGAAACTGATGAGCTGACGAATGAGAGAGGATTGATGCAAAAACGTGCAAAAACACAGGGTGAGAACACACACAAACAGACACCAAGACAAACACAAGATCAAACCCTGAGTTCACACTCAACACGGTGAAGGACCCGAAGCTGGGTCCAATTAATCTGGTTGATTTTAAGTGTAATTTTCAAGCAAAGTTAGCAAGGATTACGTGATGGACTATAGGGAAGTCGGCTCAATGCCGGCTGCATCTCTCCTGTTTAACCTGTCGCCTATCACCAGCTCCTATCACCAGCTTACTCGGTTAATACCGATGAAGTTCAGAGACCTACCCCTATCTACCTATCGAAGTAGGTGGAGGCTGACAAGGCTTGTCACTTCACACTGGGGGGTTACTAAGCAACTTATCGCGTCGCACCACTTCTTCACACCTATCTACTTGCCGAAGCAAGCAGAGGCTAATCGGTGCTTGTCAGTTGAACTTCGAATACTTCAACCTGTGATATTCACTAAGAGCAGGGTACGTTGCTATGGAAGGAGGGGATTTGGGCTCTATCTTAGTGTGTGTACACACTCTCTGTACCCTCACTAATCCTGAAATCAAGGTTGGGGTTACTCTCCCACAAACAGAGGTTAATTTTAGTCAATGTTTTTGGTCCAATTCAATTAGCAGTCCCGATTTTGGAGATTAGTTGTCACTGTATTTAATCCAGACAAGCAATCATGTTTACTGTCCAGTCCCAATTCCTTTATCCTAAGTTAGAGCAAGAGAGGGAATCAGAAAAAGCTGATGCGATCGAGAAAACGATGATGTATGCCAAGTTCAGGAGACTTACAATAATCCTCGCGCTGTACATATGGGATGCAAAATAGAATTGAAATTTTTACACTAAATGAATGCAAGCGATGAAAAACCGCTCCTAGATAGGCAATTCTATTAGCGAGTGAAGAATGAATTTAAATTTGGCTTACCTCCTGCGATCTAAGTGTGTCTTTTAATGGTGAAGTGTGGTCCTAGATATTACAAGCACAAACAAGCCTAGGAAGCTCTAAGAGACGCGAGCACGTGATCTATTCTACGTCAAGCAACCACACAACACAGAGAGTCTTTTTAGTTTAGTTACACACGTAAGATTCCAAATGGAATCCACTGTAAATATGCAATTATTATAAATTAACGAAAATGAAAATCTTTTTGGCATCTCAAGAGCCGACTTGATCCATGAATCGTCAGTCTCCGATGCACTTTGAGATGCGCCGACTTCAAGAAAGGCGCTCCAAGTCCACCGGGCCCTCAGGTAAAAAGATGGAATTTTATGTCAAAGAGAGACTGAAAGAGAAAAAATAAGCAGAGAAATAATTGAAAAAATGGAATAATTACAAGTGGGTTCGAGGGTCAGACTACCCGAATAAATGGAAAACCAAAACTTAATTTTCTAAAATGATCCTAAATCGTTTGGCTCCCCGGCAACGATGCCATTCAATAAATTCAAAAACCACCCTAGTTAATGTGGTAATAGGTTGGTGGATCAAAATAGTGAATGAGTATGATGATAGTGGCGTGGATGATGAAAATGATTTGGTGATGATGATGTAGAATAACAACAACAAATATTAGATAAATACATAAAAAAATTAACAAGGAAAAGAAGAAGGATACTACCTGTGTGATTCGCCTGAAGGTGGAGCTGCGATGCGCGTCTCCCGTCGTGGCCTCAAGAAGTCGGTGAAGAGGGAAGCTTCGAGGCTTGAGCTGCTTGTGTGGACACTGTAACAAGGAGTTGTGAGGCTCCTTGGATCTCATCACGGTCGGAGATGGCCGAGCTTGTCGTCACTCAAATCGTCTCGTCCGTGCTGTCACCAAGAAGTAGACGAGGGCTGGGGCTCTCTCTTTCAAGAACAATGGATGAAGAAAAATAAGGGAGGAGAAGAGAATAAAAAAGAGGAGGAGGAAGTTAGAAAAGAGGTGGAGAATGTGGAGGAGTGGTGGAGGAAGTGGAGGAGTGGTGACTTGGAGTGGGAACAAGTAAAGGGAGAAGAAGTAAAAAGGGAAAAATAAAATAAACAAAATAAAGTAATATAAGTAGGCTACTAAAAATAATGAAGAAAAAAATAAAAGTAGAAGAAAAATATTAAAAAATGAAAATAAATAAATATAAATAATTAGTTAAAAATAATAAATAAATAAAATTAAATAATTAAAATAATAATAAAAAATAGGGTGATTGTGGCGGCTCCAGGAGCAGCCACGTGTCGCTCCCAGAAAAATCAAAAATTAAATGTAAATAAAAATAAAAAAGAAATAACAAAAAGAGGTCAAGTCAAAAAGTGATCAACGTGAAAGTTCTCGACGAGATCTACAACTTTCGTGAAGGATAGAAAATTAAAATAAGTCGTATGTACAAATTGTATTTTTGGGTGGTATCTTATAGGTATAGAATACCGTATTTTTATGTTTTGCATTTTTTTTCATTTTTTAAATAAGAGAAAAATAAAAATTAAGTTAGAAAAAATATGAAAGAAATATTTACAACTTAATCTAATTTTTTAGATTTTTAATAATTAAGAACAAAATAAAATAAAGGGTATTTTGGTCAATATGTACCATATACAATAGGGGCCCAAAACCCAAGTTTCACATACAAACTCTGATTTTTATGAAATTGGTCTTATTTTGAAGGTCTTTGAATGTATATAACTTTAAAAATGAGTAGACCAAAATTGGACAGTGTATGAGAGATATGTGCATTTTAAGGTTCTTATCCTGAAACTTGGATTCGGGTTTTATGCGACAATTTTACAAGTTAATATTTTTTTTTGATATTTTTTATTTATTAATGTTAGTCATATATACACTATAGAGTTGATTTTATTAGATTTGGAGTTAGTATAAAATAGATACAAATAGTGAAAAATAGGGTATTTACATGTGATATTTACAAGGAATTTCATGCTTCTCATTTATGCAAATATGAATGTTAAAATGCACATATTATTTACACATTCATGAATGCTAATTATGCAATATAAGTGGAAAGTATGCATCTAATTACTCGAGAACAAAGCTCAATTTTTGACTTTTAGAGTGATGAATCTAAGTATGCATCTAAGTACCCACTTAATGGTCTAGTGGTAGTACAATGTGTCTACCACACAAATGACCAGGGTTCAAATCCCACTCTTGCTAGGGGTTATCTTAGGTAGTCGACGACCAACATACAAAATAGTCGAATCTTTCAATATGGATTTGAGCAAGAATCCATGTAGCCGACCCTACTTATAGTGGGAGAAGGCTTAGTACATTTTTAGAGTGATGAATCACAAATTCATCAATCATATATTTATATATACATATTACTACCTATTAAAAATATTTTTGAGAAAATTTGGACTTTATTTACATTATTTATTCTCAAAACAAGTTGACCTACTTAATTACTTACTATTTTGGAGTATTTTGGATTTTAAAAATATATAAAATTAGAAAAAAATCACTACAAAATTTAAAAAATAGAAGAAAATATAAAAAGACAAAAACATTTTATTTTATAATTTTTTATTATAGATGGCTATATTTACGAATAGAATACCTTATATAATATTTATATACGTATATATAGCTATATATACTTAATATTTTTATGATTATTATAAATAAAATAAATATTATTAAACCACTAAAAAAGAAAAAGAATATTGTTTTTATTTGTATTTATTTATTTATTTTTATAAAGTTATTGTATTTATTATAAGTATAGTACCTCTATTATACATATTACATATATATACTTATTATACAAAAAGAAATTAAAAATAAAAATTTAAGAAAATTATAAAATTAAAATTAAAATTAAAAAATATAAAATAAAAAACCTTCCATAAAAATTAATTAAAAAGCCCACAAAAATACTAATTACGTAACATATATATATGGGTTTTTATCAGTTGTGCCCCTCTGAGATATTGCAATTTCAGTTATGCCCCTCTCTTTTTTGAAATATCAGTTGTGCCCCTACCTTCTTGCAAAATTCATAGTTTTGCCCTTCTGTTAAGGTAAAGTAGGGGCATAACTGATATTACGAAAGGACAGAACTGTGAATTTTGCAAGAAGGTAGGGGCACAACTGATATTTCAAAGAAGGGAGGGGCATAACTGAAATTGCAATATCTCAGAGGGGCACAACTGATAAAATCCCTATATATATATCTACATACATACATTATTTAGAAATAAATAATACCTGATACACTTGTGTGTTCCCTGTGTTCAACATCCTACACGTACATGGCCACTATATACATTTATTTGTAGGGTTATAATAAATTTCGACTCCACATTGTATTGCATTGCTTTATTTTCTATCGTGGGTTGGTTGTTGTTTGAAGTCGGTTTCATGATCGGTCGCCTTAGTGACTGTGTTCTCGCCTTCTATAACACACTAGACCAGCTCACGGATTTCTGGTTCAACAAATGGCACCGTTGCCGGGGGTAATAGATAATGTAGCATAGATTGTACATATTTACCTGCACATTATTTGTCTTTTATTTTTTATATTGAATTATTTATCTGCTTCTGACCATTTTTTTCTTTGTTGAATTTCTTGTGAGGGACCGTGTGGTGAAGGCGACTTCTTAGAAGGTTGGCACAATCGAGTCACAAGGAGATTAGCTCATTCTCCTGTTGAGCCAATTGTAGAGAGTAGGAGAGAGAAGTAAAGAGTATAACTTCAGCATAGAATTTTATTTTCTTTTTATGAGGGAGATTTTTATTTTTATTTTTATATATTAATTTGTAATAATACATGATACTTGGGTATTCACACTTCACGAGGTCCAGTTCCTGGCTGTTTGTTCACGTAGGGGCCTCGTCGGTTTTTTTCACATTTTCACTGCCTTTCTTTTATTTTGTTTCATGTGTTTTAAGTTTTCCACTTTATTTTCTCTGTTTTTATATTTGACCCATAGAATTAGGATTGCTTGGCTCAGTAACTAGGTCCAAAGCCTAATTAGAAGCTTGTGCCTATAGTTCTCTATGCTTGGATCTAGTCAAATTAAAATTGTTAATTACTTGGATTTGAAATCGAGCACCATGAGAGGATCTATACAACGCTAGCAGGATCTGCTTTGGCTAACACCGAAGAGTCTCCAAGATCAGACTTTTGGGTTTCTTTTCTAGGTATTCAACATTTGGTTCTTCACGTTAAATAGGAATTCCTGTTTGGGGTGATTTCACTCGTTTTGCATATCGTACATGTAGCGTAAATATTTCAATTTTATTTTGCATCCCGCATGGAGAGAGCTAGGAAGCAATGTGAGTCCTCTTACTTTGCATGCATCATTTGATACGAGGGTGAGATTTCTACCATAGTATCTACTTACACGGCTTTTCCACTATCTCCCTCTATTTTTTCTCACCTAGAATTAAAAAATACAAAAAAATCATTAAGTACTTTTTATTGAAAAATACTCAAAAAAGTGAAAATTCAAACACTAAAACAATGGGACTACTAATAATACTTTGACCTTAATTAAAATTCTTAATGGATGTCATTATTTTGGGTTCATAAAACCCTCATTATTTTCAGGCACCATTCATACAGAGTGAGGCGCTACCCCTAAGGAATAGAGCCCAAATCCCGATATGTGGCTGCATTGATATTTACCTGGGATTACGAAGTATTGGCGCTTTTATCGTACATAGGTGAGTAGGGCCTTGTCGATGACAGTGTTCACGCCCCATGTAGAACATCTGACTTGGTCTGAAGTATTGAGCATAGGCCACACCCTCAAGGGTGTATCTGTCTCATTATCTTGCGCATGAGTACCTCATTTGTGAGGGAATATTGGTTTCGCCTATTGTCTTTCCCTCTTATTTATTGTCTAAGTAGCCCCCATGCACAAGATCATAGACCTTTAAGAGCGCACATCACATGTTACAAAGTAAGTGTAAAGTACATGATCCTTTTCTAGCAGTACTCACTCTCCTATAGGGTTAGCCCTCTAAGGACTTATTAAAATATTTTACCTGAATAACAAAAATAAATTTGAAAAGATAAAAATAGTTGATCCTTTACGGGTTCATTTGTGTTGAGTTGGTGAACCCACAATTATTTGGTGTTTGTTTTGATTTATATTAAGTTTAAAGATCAGTCCCGCACATTTATGTTATTGTTCATTTTATATGTTTTATTCTCTTTGACCTTTGCTCATTTTGAGCCTTCTACTGTTTTACACTCCTTTTATTCCCAGTTCATCATCGTATCCTTCATCCTTTTTCGATATTCCTTTTGACATCCAAGATGTCGACTCATGGATGGCTTGTTTGGGACCTCGTTGACACCCACATCGATTCCATGTAGCCAACATCTTTAATAATTTAGTGTCATTTCCGAGAATCTGAATCGAACTTTGCAAACCACTCTCCAGACTCCCCGCCTTCTTCAATAATCTAGGATCACTATTGTATCGAGCTTTGTCCCTTCTGGATGGATAGACTTCACTCCCTATACTTCTCCATTCCTAATAAAGTTCTGTGTTGACCTTACCACATAATATTCTCAACATCTGGTGCTTCTATCCAGACTGATCGGGGTATTATTCCATTTGCAAACCAAGAGCCTGATCTGGAGCCCGAGATACTCTCAGATTCTGAATCAGACATGGCTCCTACAGGACGAGGGAAGGGACCTCAGCATCCACCACAACCAGAGCATGGCCATCCAGACCAGAGTGTTGTAAATGCCTAGCTGCTTACCTCAATTTAAGTAATCCAACAACATCTGATAGACCGAGCATTAGCCTAGGTTGCCTTCCAAGAAATGCTTATAGATATAAGGAGAAGAAGAGAGAACCCATGAGGAGGAGGATTTAAGGAAGAACAAGGAGATGGACCTCGTGGAGGTCTCAAGAATGAGCCGAGGGGAGAGAGGTCGAAGCCTACTCTCAAGGAGACATATAACCCTGGCACAAGCCATACGATCGAGTGGATTCAGATTCAAGTGGTCCATGCACATTTTGAGCCGAAGCCTCAACTCTTAGCTCTTCTTCCCATGTTCCACGGGAATGCTAATGAAGAACCATACATACATCTGCAGCAGTTTGCTCACATCTGTGGTACTACGCACTACCCTAACATCCCATTGGACGTAGTCAAAATGACGACATTTCCCTTCAACCTTCAAGACAAGGTACTTTATTAGATCAATCACCTAGGGAAGGTCGTCACGACATGGGAGGAGCTCAAGTCCGCATTTCTTCACAAGTTCTACCCTCTCAGTCAGCTCAATCAGATGTGATCAAGAATTACCAATTTCTCCCAAGCCACGTACGAGTCTATCCATGAAGCTTGGGAGCATTTCAAAGATTTACAAGAGAAGTGCCCCCACCATGATATTCCTCAGACCAGCCTGGTCCAACATTTCTTTGGGGGACTTATTCTTGAGAGCCAGAGTTTCGTAGATGTTGCTTGTCTCGGGTCACATTTCAACAAAGACGAAGACATTGTTCGGCAGATCTTCGAGGAAATGGCTGAAGGAGAGGCCACCTTATCGTCGTATCACACTTATCAACGTTGGCCACAGATCCAACAAAAGCATGTCCATATGGCGATAACTCATGAACCAGATAGGGATGAGTGCTCCAATCTTAGCATTATGAAGATCCACCTATTAAAAGTGTACAATACATATAAATGATTACATGACCTTGTAAAATTTGTTGTGATCAAATAGAGGACACAAAATCTGGACAAATTGGATCAAATCACCAAGCAGCTGGAGCTGCTAGTAAGCACAATTAATTCCTGCCAATTAGTAATGCAATTAGTCATGACTCCTATCGAGATGAAGGAACCATCGTCACCTCAAACCCCTCAACAGAGTCCATGGCAACTGACGGTCTAGCGCGTGTATTAGGTGCAAGCCTCCGAGCCAACATCACCTCAACAGGCGCAACAACAGTTATTTGTCTACCAGTTAGAGTTTCAGATTCTTCCTGATCCATGTTCTACATCTCCGCCTCTAATTCAGGAGGTGAATGGCGTATGGACCAACGATGTAGAACTGGCCCGTCTAGGCGGACATCAACAGGGCTAGTCTTCAGCTTCTCATCAGTTCGCTCAACATCAATGATGGAGATTTGTCTAGAACAATCAGCGTCAACACCACTAGTCTCCACCACACTAAAGCAACTAGAGATAGAATTCGTACCAACAGCCATCGTACCATCAACACCATCAACTTTATACGGTTGCTCAATATTATCAATATCCTCCTCAAAACCACCAACATTAGCCTTCTTCTCAGTACATCTTCTAGTATCCTTACCAGAAACCTCCACACCATTTCAAGTCTCAACGTGGCCAGCATGTTGAACCATCTGAGGTTGCTCTTGTGTACCCTGCCCTTGACTGCTTTATTTAACTGGTAAAGAGCTTAGCAGAAATGAGCTAGAAGCTAGACGACCTCACTGCCGCCAAAACATCTATTCCAACATAGGTTGAGGCAAACCCCAACAACTTCAAGAAGAGAGAGCATGTAGTTTGTGATGTCCCTTTCGATCCCATAGAGTCAGTTGTTCTTGATATGTTTTTATCTAATATTGTCACGCTTAGGAGCCGTAGGACTCAACAACCTTCTGCCACTACAAAGGGGAAAAAGAAAGCTTCTATAAATCATCATCTTTTGCATCAATCGATCTAACAGCCGAGTTGGGTGGGGAAGAAGAAGATGGAGGAGGAGCACTGGAAACAAAATAAAAAAAGAAAAATCAAAAAGCCCAAAAAGACAGCAGCAACTGAAGCGACACCACACCAACAATGGAGAAGACCGCACTTGCAGCCGATCCAGTGCCAACCGATGGAGCCCAGCCTACAGTTTTTGGATGCCCACCTCTGATGGATGATTACACCCCCTTTTGTCATCCATTTGCACAACAAAATGGGTATATTGATTTTGATGTAAATAAGAACAATGCTTTTGGTTTTGATTCTGCATATATTCCATTTCCTGATGCAATGCAAAAATATAAAAACAAAAAATTGAAAACAACTTTGTCGTGGGTAAAGAGAAAATGTTCTCGATCATCATAAATTCCCAACTAACCAAGGACCAAGAATTTCGTCTGCTTGAAGTTATAGAAAGAAACTGCAAGGCAACATGCTGGAAGAATTCAGATCTACATGGGATCAATATTTCACTGTGTTCACATCACATCTACCTAGAAGAAGGCATCAAGTCATCCCCAGAATTTCAATGCAGATTGAACCCAATCTCCAAGAGGTTGTCATGAATGAAATTAGAAAATAGTGTGATGTCGATTTCATATATCCCATCTCCGGCTCAAAATGGGTGAGTTCCATGCACATAGTACTAAAGAAATCATGGATCACTATGGTGAAGAACGATAAAGAAGAGGAGATCACAATCAAAGTTCTAACTTCTTGGTGAGTCTGTGTAGATTGCATGTGCTTGAATCTAGCGACCAAGAAAGATCATTTTCCGCTCCTTTTCATCGACCAAATAGTCGAAAGACTGGCCACGAAGGAGTATTTCTTTTTCTTGGATACTCTTGTTACAATCAAGTTGCAATTTCCCCTGAAGTTCAAGAGAAAACCACCTTCACCTATCCATTCCAGACATATGCCTTCCGCAGAATGACTTTTGGATTGTGCAATGCTCTAGCGACATTCCAGAGCTACATGTTGGCAGTATTCTCAGTTATGGTTAGTAGTTTTCTTGAGGTTTTCATGGATGACTTCTCAATCTACAGAGATAGCTTCGATCAATGCCTTACATATCTTGATCGAGTCTTGAAGAGAAGTTGCGAAGTTAACCTTATGCTCTTGTGGAAGAAGAGTCACTTCATGGTGACTGAAGGGATCGTATTAGGCCATGTCATATCTTTACAAGGCATGGATGTTGATTATCACGACCCTAATTCTAGGACCTCAGATCCTCCCATATCTGAATCAGATTACTCATCAATAATTTATTCAGCAATCACAACTAACATTCAGAAACAGATTTCAATTAAAAATACTAAGAAAGAAGTATTTAATACCTCTCCATTCACAAAATAAAGTTTACATGATACACTGTCTCACTATAATCATTTAAATGTACATCAACTGGGAAGGAAATACACAAAAAGATTACCAACTACTTTATAGAGTAAAGATATTGTGGCTGACTGGATGGCTATTATGTTATCTGGCTAGATTATTGAAGTCCTTGTGATGACTCACCGACACCTGTTGGGTTTCCATAAACTAGAGGATGAAGATTAGCTAGTGCTAAGTAATGAAGAAGAGAAAAGTAAACAAGAAGTGTAGTTTAGCAAAACTTATTGTACCAGAAAGTTTCATTTCTTCTCAATAGTTTAAGTCATATTCCTTCTATTCCACATCAGGGATTAGTCTAGGGAAAACTTCACCATTCATAGACTCTGAATCTGTAGACACTTCAGGATTGGAGATTACGTTATGCCGCCGCACGTCACCGCAACCAAACCTCTAATGCTACCACTACAATTTCGTTTTCTTTTATTATCTAAGATTTCAAACCCTCAACCTAACAAACAAAGAATCCCACCGCCCTCGAGGACCTGATAGTTAAAACCACATGCTAACCTTTAATCACATATATTAGCGGCTTTAATTACATGTTATCGTGACCCAGCCGCCATCCAACCACCCGCGCTTCCACATGACACGACCACATCTTCAGTCAGTCAATCCGCCTAATGGCAGCTGAGTACCACACGTTGCAAATAATTTATTTCACATGCTCAACATATCTAGACAACCGTGTACCACCTAGGTTTGGCTTGTACCAATATGGATGTTCTTCTGACAAACCTATAGGTTGCATGCCCGACTTATAGTATCTACTCCAAGTCATTCTTAACGTAACACACGACCTTTTCAAGATTCATTTCAATGCACATCAATTCCCATGATGTAATTCTTCTATTAAGCCTTCAAATTTTATATTCATCAAAATTGAGTATAGCCTCACATATATATTAATTCATATGTATATATACTCATATTTATGCTTATTTTAACTCCCAAATCCTAACTTTCCAAGCCACTGCATCTATTCGATGCTTAGACATTATTTTAGTGGGAATCACATATCAACTTTTCATATTTTCTCAAAAATAACCAAATTAGGGTTCTTCGTAGTGAAGAACATAAAATCAGGAATTTCAATAATGTCATATGAAAACCCAACAACAAAAGGAAGGAGTTCGTTACCTAATCGAGCTCTCTCTCGCGTATGCAGCGCTTTATCATGATCCATTTTCAGAAAGGATAATTTACGGCTCCAGAAATGATCAAATTTCATTTTCATATCAAGAACACTAAGAACATTTCAAGAACGCGAAGAACATTTCAAGAACGCGAAGAACACAAGAAGGACATGAAGAATGCGAATAACATATTTTCTCTCAAAATTTCAGCAGAGCCTCCCCTTATACGGGGTGATATTTATAGGAAAATTTCAATAGAGTTTCCCCTTATATTGGGGTATATTTCTAGAAAAAGTTTGACAAAGTTTCCCCTTATATTGGGATATATTTCAAAAGAAAAACGGAAGAAGGTGTGACGGGTCACAGGGTTCACTGACATACATAGCCGCCCGCACTTCAGTAGGGTGTCACAAAGATTTCTCCTCAAACCACAACACAAAATGAATCGAAAAGGAAGATAAATCGCGAACTTAGCTCAAGTTAGAGCTACTTACCTACTAAGCCAACTAGGAGAGGATCGTACCATCATCCTCCTCCTCATTCTCCCGATAGTGTTTCGCTAACGCCTCTTCCCCGCCTCCCTCTCTTCCTCCCGACCTCTCGACCCTCTCCCTCGGGGTAGTGGTGGGAGTGGAAATCGTAGAGAATGAATGAGTAGGGGGTTATTTATAGGCTTTAGAAAATTACTAACCATGGTTAGTAAATCATGGTTTAAACTTTAACTGCGGTTAGCAACCCGTGGTTTTGGCCAAAGCTTATCCAAAACTTAAGGCTTAAGTTAGAATTTTCCAGAATGTTTTAGATTCATTAATGACACTTAATTAGTGCTAATCTCTATTAACTTTCACTAATCACGATTTAACTTTTACGACTTGTGCTTTACTTTCACTGACCTCTGATTAGTGTTCGCTAATGGCCATTAGTGGTCCCCAATCCATCATTATTTCCTTTAATAGTAATTAATAGTCTTAATGGTGGTCATTAAGGTTAAATGACATCTTAAGCCTCCTAACTTATTTTCTTCCAAAAATCATAACAATTCCAAACGAAAGTTCAATTCATACGAAACAAATTCCGTTGGTTTCCTCTTTACGAGTCGGATTTTATGATATAGGATCCAAGAGAGATCAAGTTCAAGGATTTATAATTATAACAATATTAAAGTAAGTCTCGTCCTCGAGACTTGAAATAGGCATAACAACCTTAAAGAGGATTGAAACCATAACAACTTTAAAGAGAATGAACGGCATTTCATTTATAATGAAGATATATACAATACATAGTGTTATCATTCAAACAAATAGTGGTATTTTTCTCTCATATCTTCCCTAGATTTCCATATGGCTTCTTCAAACTCTTGGTTCCTCCACAATACTTTAACTAGAGGTACCTCTTTATTTCTTAACTTCTTGATATCCTTATCTAGTATTTGCGCATGTACTTCTAGGTATGTCAAGTCTGGATCTACACGCATATCATCATAACTTATCTTATGCTCAGGATTCTTAATATACTTTCTCAGATTTGATACATGAAAAACATCATTTATTGTCGAAAGATGTGGAGGAAGTGCAAGTCTATATGTAGCTTCTCCAATCTGCTGAATAATTTCAAAGGGGCCCACGAACCTGGGTGCCAACTTCCCATGCAAGCCAAACCTATGAACTCTCTTCATAGTAGATACTTTGAGAAATACAAAGTCACCTACCTCAAACTAAGGATCTTTTCGTATGTCATCACTGTAGCTTTTCTAGTGATTATTAACAGTTATTAGTCTTTTTCGAGAAAGCTCTACAACTTCTCGTGTCTCTTGGAGTCTATCTGAATAATAAAGGTTCTTTGTTCCGACCTCTTACCAACATAGAGGAGTCATACAGCTACGCCCATACAGTGCTTCAAATGGTGCCATGCCAATACTTGCGTGGTAACTATTGTTGTAGGTGAATTCTGCAAGAGGTAAATGTTTGATACATGATCCCTTCCATTCTAAGGCACATGCTCGTAGCATATCCTTTAGAGTCTAAATAGTTGATACTCATTTGTCATCTGTTTGCTGATGATATGCTTACTTAGGCATAGTTGTGTGCCTAAGGCTTTCATGAAATTCTCCCAGTAGTTTGAGGTGAATCGTGAATCTCGATCGGAGACTATATCTTTTGGGATATCATGAAGATTGATCACATGTGTAATATATAACTCAACAAGCTTGTCTGGAGTGTAAGATAAGCTTACTAGAATAAAATGTGCTACCTTGGTTAGACGATCTATTATGATCCATATACTATCTTTACCACCGGTACTCTAAGGTAATCTAATAATGAAATCCATGAAAACGCTTTCCCTTTCCATCCAGGGGCAGGGAGAGGTTGCAAAAATCCTAGTGGCTTTTGGTGTGAAGCCTTTACCTGTTGTCAAGTGAAACATGAATTCACAAACAAAGCAACATCCTTCTTCATTCTCGACCACCAAAAGTGTGAATGAAGATCCTTATACATCTTCGTAATTCCTCAATTCGGGTGTGTTTGGTACACAAAACTCTATGATGGTTATATAGTAACCCATCTTGTATCTGAAATCCCTCTATCCCATTCTTCTCAAGTTGTTGTCTCAACTCTTTAAGGACTAGATCATCCCCTGTCCTTTATTTATTGGGATTTTTACTCGGCAGACCCTATAAACTTTACCAATTGCCTCTACGACCTTTGAAGCAAACTAATTCCACCCTCGACCCCGTAAACTTGCCAACTCTTACCCCATGAACCCTCCGGGTAATCTGTTTGAAGCCCGTGAGGGTTCTTGGGGTAATTTTTAGGATTGATGGGGTAATTACATTGTGCAAATGGTCGTAGAGGTAATTTTAAAAGTTTATAGAGTCTGCCAGGTAAAAATCCCTTATTTATTCTATCCCAGATCTATAGTTTGTATCTGCAAGGAATAGTTATAGCATTAACACTACTATCAAATGGTTTCCATTCACTCAACGTTGATAGTAAACCCCAGAAGTGGATAGCACTCACCAACTCAGGTGAATAAGTTCTTCTGCTAAGAGTATCTATTATGACATTCCCCTTACTTGGATGGTAAGAGGTGATGCAATCATAGTCTTTCAACATTTCTAACCACTGTCTCTGCTCATATTGAGCCCCTTCTAGTCAAATAGTTATTTCAAACTTCTATGATCGGTGAAGATCTCAAAAGTAATACCATTGAGGTAATGTCTCCATATCTTCAAAGCGAAGACAATGGGAACTAGTTCAAGGTCATGTGTCGGGTAGTTCCTCTCATGTGTCCTGTGTTATCGTGATGCATAAGAAACTAACTTACCCTATTGCCTAATAATTGCCCAAGTCCTTCTTTAGATACATCATTATACACTGTAAACCCTTCAGTCCTAGAGGGTGGAGTAAGGATGGGTGTAGATGTTAGGTATTTCAGTGTCTGAAAACTAGTTTCGCATACATCATACCATATGAATGAGACTTCCTTCTGATTCAACTTAGTCATTGACAATTCTACTCATGAAAAGTCATTCACAAATCATCTATAATACCAAGCTAGATCCAGAAAAGATCGTATTTCTATGACAGTCTTCGGGCATTCCCAAATCATCGCTGTACTAACCTTCATAGGATCCACTGATATACCTTTCCTAGAAATAACAAGGCCTAAGAAGGACACTTCAGATAGCCAGAAGTCACATTTACTATATTTAGCATACAGTTTGTTATTCCTTAGTGTTTCAAGTACCTCCCCGGAGATGATGTTCATGCTGGTACTTATCCTTGGCATAAATAAACACATCATCAATGAAGGCTACTACAAAGTGATCGAGGAATTCCCTGGATACTCTATTCATGAGATCCATGAAGGCTGATGTGACATTTATTGGCCCAACAGGCATGACTAAAAATTCAAATGTCCGTATCTAATTCGAAAGGATGTATTAGGAATATCCACATCTTTAATTTTCAATTGATGGTATCCAGATCTTAAGTCAATCTTCGAATATACAATCGAACCTTACTGCTGGTCAAAGAGATCATCTATTCTTGATAGAGGGTACTTGTTCATTATTGTCATCTTGTTTAGCTGTCTATAGTCAATGCACAATTGCATCGACCCATCTTCTTCCTCACAAATAAAATAGGTGCACCCCCATGGTGAAGTACTAGGATAAATGAAGCCCTTGCCTAACAGTTCTTGTAATTATACCTTTAACTCCCGAAACTCGGTTGGTGCCATCCTATATGAAGGGATAGAGATAGGCTGAGTATCAGGTGCAAGAGAGATTTGAAATTCAATCTCTCGCTCAGGTGGTAATCCAGATAGTTCATCTAGAAATACGTCATGTCACTCACACACTATAGGTACATTTTCTATCATCCTGTCTGAACCTGAGGTAGTGGATACATAAGCTAAATAACCTTGGCACCCTTTCTCTAACAACTGGTGTGCCTTCAGAGTAAAGATGTATTTTATACCGTCACTGGATGTCTTTATAATAATTTGGAACTCTATCGAGTTAGAAATGTGAAAAGTAATTATCTTCTGGAAACAGTCAAGGCGTGCATGATACCTTTCCAGCCAGTCCATCCCCAGGATGAGATCAAAATCATCAATTTCAATAAGTAGTAGGGAAATAGGTATCTGATGTCATGTTATAAGTACTACACAATTATCCATGATTTCTAAAATTATAAATACTTGTCCTCATGTTCCGTTGATCAGATAGGATTGTTTCACTCATACGGGTATCTTACCCGAAGCAGGTACTAACCGTTGAGTAATAAATGAATGTGAAGTGCCATAATCAAACAAGAAATGCACTGAAAATCCATGAATAGTAATGGTACCTCATACGACCGTGCCTGAATTCTAGGCTTGTTCCTCAATGATTGCATAAGATGGCCATTAGAAATAGGCAAGGTAGAACCGACAACACTTTGTGGTAGTTGTTGTGTAGGAGATGAGCATTGGGAGCCACAACCTCTACCCTATCTTCCTCCATATGTTTCTCCATTGCTCGAGGTAGATGTTATACTGTTAATTGGGGATGGTCTAAACCCCAAACCTCTCAACTTTGGATAGTCTTTCTTGATGTGCCTTCTTGATGATAGTAATAACACATATGTGTTCCTGTATGAGTTGAAGTCCTAACCACAGAGTTACTAGCTCTTGTTGTCGAGTCACAAGGGTATAGTAGAGGTCCAAAGAAACCCCCTCTTCCTGGTAATTCCTGGCCTAAGGTTTGTGGCAAGCTTATACTGAAACCAACTGGATGATAGAGATGGTCTCTACAGTTATAACTCGTCTTACATTTGGATGGTTCACCAGTAAAGTGGAAGCTTCTTATTTGGATGTTTTCATCCCTTTCCATTTTAATACGAGAGACGATGTCCATGGCTTCATTTATAGTGGTGGCTCTAAAACCTACAAGCTTATCTTTAAGATCTTCCTGAAACCCGCTAACAAATTTATTAAGACACTCTTGCGGTGAAGCTTTTAGAGCTACAGAATAACGTAGTATCTCGGTGAAATGAATATGATAATCTCGTACATTTTTGGAACCCTGGGTCAGATAAGCCAACTCCCTCCTCTTTAGTTTTTCCCAATGGAAGAGACAAAAGTGAGCTCGAAACCTTTCTTCGAAGATATCCCATGGAACATGATTTACTAAATTCTTGAAAATTTCACTCCACCATCGTCTTGCATAGTCTGCTAGGTAGTAATCGACAAAGTGCACCCAAGTGTCTGCTGGTGCATGTATTATTCTCAACATCCCACTGACAATCATCAAGCCATAGTTCTGCCTCAACATGTGTCTCTAGGCCTTTGAATCAAGGAATCTTTCCCTTTCGATAATTGTCCAGTAGTTTTTGGTGTCTAAGAAGAGCTCTCTCCATTGATCCTTCAGTTGGGGTAGGAGCAGACTCAGTGGAAGGATGATAATTATATTCTTACTCAAAAAAGTGAGAGGAAACCTCAACCTTAGCATCTAGAGGTCTGGATACCTCAGGTCTCTCAACTTGTGCATTGCGCCTCTCCTCTAATGCAAGATGCCTTTGCCCCATATCTTGGAGCATTGCCATCATAGCTGCTAATTGCCTAGACATGTCTTGGTCTGCCTGATCCTGGGATGAATCAAGGCCAAAGGTTAGGTCCTATGCTTCTTAGCATGGTTTACATAAGAGACAATAACTTGTGAATGGTACTGCAGTCACTTATTAAGATCAAAGGATCTTAAGATAACCTTAGTTTATGAATACCACTCGTAGTTGTCAATTATTGAGTAAATTACTGGAGTAATCGGACTCTTAAACCAAACTATCACGATCCAAATTCTGGGCTGTTAGATTCTCCCATATCCGGATCTGGTTACTCATCAATAATTTATTCAGCAATCACAATTAACATTCAAAAACAGATTACGATTAAAAAAATCAACAAAGAATTATTTAATATTTCTCCATTCACAAAATAAAGTTTACATGATACATTGTCCCACTATAACCATTTTACATGTACATCAGCTAGAAAGGAAATACATAAAAAGATTACCAACTACCTTATAGAGTAAAGATATTGAGGCTGGCTGGATGGTTATTATGTTATCTGGCTGGATTATTAAAGTCCCTGTGATGGCTCACCGACACATGTTGGGTTTTCATAAATCATAGGATGAGATTAGTGAGTGTTAAATAAAGAAAAAGAGAAAAGTAAACAAGTAGTGTAATTTAGCAAAACTTATTGTACCAGAAAGTTTCATTTCTTCTCATTAGTTTAAATCATATTCCTTCTATTATGCGTCAGGGATTAGTCCAGGGAAAACCTCATCATTCATGGACTCTGAAGTTGTGGACACATCAGGATTGGAGATTGCGTTGATCAGGTGAGCTTATATCATCGTACGTCGCCTCAACCAATCCTCCAATGCTATCCTAGCAATTTTCTTTTCTTTAATTATTTAGGATTTCAAACCCTCAGTCTTATAAATGAAGAATACTACCATCCTCGAGGACCCGGTAGCTTAAAACCATAGGCTAACATTTAATTACATATATTAGTAGCTTTAATTACATGTTATCGTGACCCATCCACTATCCAACCACTTATGCCTCCACATGGCACAATCACATCTTCAGTTAATCAATCTAACCACCTAGGTTTGCCTACCAATATAGATGTTCTTCTGACAAACCTACAAGTTGCATGCATGACCTGTAGTATCTACTCCAAGTCATTCTTAACATAACACACAGTCCTTTTCATGATCCATTTCGATACACATCAATTGCCATGATGTAATTCTTCCACTAAACCTTCGATTTTCATATTCATTAACATTGAGTATAGCCTCACACATACATATATATTAATTCATATGTATACATACTCATATTTATGCTTATTTTAACTCCCAACCCCTAACTTTCCAAGCCACTGCATCTATTCGATGCCTAGACATTATTTTAGTGGGAATCACAAAGCAATTTTTCATATTTTCTCAAAAATAACCAAATAAGGTTCTTCCTAGAGAAGAACATAAAATTGAGAATTTCAATGATATCGTATGGAAATCCAACAACAAAAGGAGGGATTTCGTTGCCTAATCGAGCTCTCTCTCACGTATGTACAACTTTATCATGATTCGTTTTTTAGAAAGGATAATTTACGGCTCCTAAAAGGATCAACTTTCATTTTCATATCAAGAACACTAAGAACATTCCAAGAACGTGAAGAATGAATGAAGAACATGAAGAACGCGAAGAACATATTTTCTCTCGAAATTTCAGCAGAGCTTCCCCTTATATTGAGTGATATTTCTAGGAAAATTTTGACAGAACCCTTATATCATGACATATTTCTAGGAATATTTCGACAGAGTTTCCCCTTATATCGGGATATATTTCAAAATAAAAATGGAAAGAGTTTCCTCTATAAAATCACTGAGAGGAAAGCAACAATGGAACCGAAATAATATAATTAAACTACAATCGATGGAGAATCAGTAGACACCATATGTCTTTGGTGAGTGAAGGTGTGACGGATCATAGGGATCACTGAAGTGCATAGCCACCCACACCTAAGTAGGGTGTTACACAGATTTCTCCTCGAACCACAACATAAAATGAATTGAAAAGGAAGATAAATCGAGAATCTAGCTCAAGTTAGAGCTACTTACCTACTAAGCCAATTAGGAGAGGATCGCATTGTCGTCCTCCTCTTCGTTCTCCCGATAGGGCTTCACCAGTACTCTTTCCCCGCCTCCCTCTCCTCCTTCCAACCTCTCAACCCTAGCCCTCGGGGTTGTGGTGGCAGTGGAAATCATAGAGAATGGATGGGTAGGGGGATATTTTATATGCTTCAGAAAACCGCTAACCATGGTTAGTAAATCATGATTTAACCCTTAAACGCGGTTATCTGCCCATGGTTTTGACCAAAGCTTATCCGAAACTTATGTATTAAGTTAGAATTTTCCAAAAGATTCTAGATTCATTAATGACATTTAATTAGTACTAATCATGATTAACTTTCACTAATCACGATTTAACTTTCGTGACTTAGACTTAACTTTCACTGACCTTAGATTAGTGGTCGCTAAAGGTCATTAGTTGTCCTCAATCTGTCATTATTTTCTTTAATCGTAATAGTTAATCTTAATGACAGTCACTAATGTTTAATGACATCTTAAGCCTCCTTACTTATCTTTCTTTCGAAAATCATAACAATTCCAAATGAAGTTCATTTCATACGAAAAAAATTCCTTAGGTTCCTCTTGATGAGCCAAATCTTATGATATAGGATCCAAGAGAGGCCAAGTTAAGGCTTTACATTGATCCTGCGAAGGTGGACATCATTTCCAAGCTCGAGCCACCTACAAATTTGAAGCAAGTCTGGTTATTTCTTGGGCACATGGGATTTTATAGAATATTCATAAAAGTCTTTAGCAAAATTGCACGGCTGCTAATTGAGTTTCTAGGCAAGGAGATAGATTTCATTGTAGATGCCAGAGTTCTCCAAGCCTTTAATCTGTTGAAAGAATTGATCACTTGCCCTTCAACCACCAGATTGGTCTATACCATTTGAGATCTTGACAGATGCTTTTGATTATGCCATTGGAGCGGTTTTGGGATATAGAAGAGGGAAATTACCATTTGCTATTCACTATGCTAGTAAGACACTAGATGAAGCATAGAAGAACTATACTGTCATTGAGAAAGAGCTGCAAGCAGTTGTATTTGCCGTAGAAAAATTTAGTTCACATTGCTTGAATCCAAAGTCATTGTTTATACTGATCATTCTGCCATCAAGTACTTGCAAAGTAAGAAGGATGCCATACCAAGACTTATCAGGTGGATCCTTCTACTCCAGAAATTTGGTCTTGAAATCATAGATAAATCTAAGATAAAAAAATGTGGTGGAAAATCATCTTTCAAGACATCCAGAAATATACACTAATGAGCAGAGCCTGATACCCATTATAGAAACTTCCCAGATGAGGCAATTTTGTTAGTCACCTCTCTCCCTGGTTTGTCAATATTGTGAATTATATTATTTCCAAGAGAACTCCGCAAGATTGCCCAAAGCTGAAACTTGACAATTTTTTATCAGATATCGATTTCTACCAGTGGGAGGATCATTATTTGTTTTGAGAGGGGGCATATTGCATCTGGAGAAGGTGCATTCCTTAGGAGGAATATCACAACATCGTCGAGCATTGTCATAATCGAGAATGAGGAGGACACCACTCTAGGAAAAGAACGTCAGCGAAAGTTCTTCAATACGGCCTCTAGTGGCCAACTCTTTTTAACGATGCACAAGATTACATGAAACGATGTACTGACTGACAGAAGATGGGAAAAATAACTGGATTGAGAGATATAATGCCCTTGAAATACATTCAGATATTAGACGTGTTTGATGCATGGGTCATTGAATTCGTGGGCCCATTTCCCAACATCTAGGGGTTTGAATATATACTACTCGTTATCGATTATGTCAGTTGTTAGGTGGAGAATATCCCAATCGGAGTCGTCAACAATCGCACTGTCTGTCAATTTCTAAAAGAGAATATCATTGCACGGTTCAAGATTCCTAAAACTATGATATCTGATGGTGGTAGCCATTTTATCAACAAAGAAGTCAAGAAGCTGACCTAGGAATACTGTATTGAACATCATGTCGCTTTTCCATACCACCCACAGTCCAATGGTCTGGCAAAATGTTCAAATAGGGAATCAAGACTAATCTTCAGAAGCTTGTATGACCTGATAGGAAGAACTTGTCACAATTGCTTGACTCGATTTGTTGGGCCTATTACACTTCCTACAAGTCACCTTTGGGAATGTCTCCCTACTATCTAGTCTATGGCAAGCCATGATATATGCCCTTGGAATTAATTCACAAATCTTTATGGGAAATCAATGTTTGCAATTTAGATTCCAAGAAGGATGAAAAGAATAGAAATCTTGATCTGAACAGATTACTCAAATTCAGAGACTATGCATATGACAACAACCTGATGTACAAGGAGGAAGTCAAGTGGCACGACAAGCATATCTGCAGAAAGACTTCCGAGCATGGTCAGAATGTTTGGTTGTTTATGCAAAGTTGAAACTTTTCCCAGGGAAGTTGGAAAGCAAATATACAGGGTCGTTTGTAGTGAAACATGTCCGTGATAATGGAAGTATAATGATATCTGGTTTCTCACCTGACTCACAACCTTTCGTGATCAACGGACAATTGCTGAAGACATACTTAGAGAACGATACATTCCCATCCATTGCTGATTCAATACAGGTGGTATATAAAGATGAGCTTAAATCCTCAGCATCAATAGAGTTAGACAAGGCTCACAAAAACATTTTTGATTCATTAATCTTGTCTTCTTGTCTTCTTTTCTTCTTTTCAATTTTCATTCTTTCATTCTTCCGATTACTTCACTCACCCCATTCATCATTGCTATACCTAGGATATGCTTCATCCTAAGTATAGGGGGATGAGTGTATATAGGTGCTCATTCTCTGATCCCTCTCTGTCTCCTCAACTCTGATATTCTGTCTATACTTAAGGATATTTACCCTAAGTTTAGGGGGAGACAGCCGAGCCGATGATTTGATTCATTCCCACCCCTGACCTTCCCTGCTTTATAAACAATCTGCTATACTTAGGATTAATTGATCCCAAGTATAGGGGCACGATCGACTTCTTATTCTTTATTCAGTCATTGTAGTACAAACTTTCCTATACTTAGCACGAGTTATGTCTTCCTTTTTCTCTCTGACCTATGAGGACATAGCTCAAGCTAAGTATAGGGGGCCGTATATATACTATATACTTTAACCATAACTCATACTTTCGTATTTTTAATAATATGGACAACTAATAAATGTTAAACACACATCAAAATTCTTTGTAATTATGATAATAAATTGGTTTAAAAATGTTTTGTAAAATGTTTGAAAAATGATTATAAAATTCTTTGAAAAATCTTTTGAATAGTTTGGAAAATATTATGTAAAATGTTTCCAGACCTTTGTAAAGATGTTTTGATTGTAAAAACTTTCTTTTATTTGTTTGAATAAAATATTATAAAAATATATTTGTAAATAGTTTGTAAAATAGTTGCAAAAATACTCTGAAAAATCTATACATATTGTTTGAAAAATATTCTACAAAATAATTGTAAAAATTTTGTAAATACTTGTAAGAATTATTTGTCAAAATTATTTGCAAAATAAAGTTTTCAAAATGTTTGTTAAAATATTTTCAAATTATTTTGAGAACTATATACATAATTTAAGCAAATAAAAATCTTTTACAAACCCTGTAGATAAAGACCTGTAAATAATTCTTGTAAATACC
Organism: Ottelia alismoides; assembly: GCA_037367405.1. Lineage (NCBI taxonomy): Eukaryota > Viridiplantae > Streptophyta > Magnoliopsida > Alismatales > Hydrocharitaceae > Ottelia > Ottelia alismoides. The sequence continues at coordinate 877,134 of JAZKJV010000158.1, forward strand.
TCATGTAAATTTTTAAACCTATTATTGAAATAACATATGTACTCCTATGTAAATATCTACACATATTTTTTTAACTAACTCTCTTAGTTTGAAAAAATAATCCCTTAAAATTTACAAAATTCAAACCCATAAAAATTTGCAATATATTTTCGAAAATTGCATGAAAATTTGCAAAATCTTTTCGAAAATCTATAAAAACTTCAAAAATCAGATAATTGCTTCAAAAAAATTCTTACATTGTATATAACATCTGCATTTTTTGGAATAATCAAGACAATTGAACAAGTTTTAAATAAAGTCTGAAGATTGGAGCTTGGTATAGATCTTAATACACTTGAATTCAGAGGAACCCTTTAAGGACTAGAATTAGGATTCTTCACGTCACCTTGACTTTATTCTTTAGGTCCCACGAGACTATGTTCATAAGTCGACTCAATGTGTCTAACTAGAACCCTTTATATCATCCGTAATACTCTTGAGACAGTGGTTTGATAAACCTCGCACTTAACACTTAGCTGACCTAGATGGATTGTTGATAAGTTGGGATGATGCTAGGCTGCTTCGTCAAGGGTGGGTCATGAACCATTCCTAGGGATAGCCAAAACCGGTACTCTAACCCACTTCTTTTTGTAACAATGACATCTAAAGACTAGAGAATTGAAACAATACTTCAGACGAGGAATGGTCTGTTGGCATAACCTTTTTCCAAGACTCCAAAATATGGGCAGACAAAAGACTTTATATCTGTCAGGGCATAGACAAGAATGCAGAGAAATGCAAAGTCAAAGAAAAATCCAAATAAGAAGCCTATACAAAAAAATTCATAAAAAATTAAGCTTCCAGAAAAAGCCTGCTTCTTGGTGAAGACTCGGTTACACTGTCCGAGCTTTACAAGGGAATCAAGACTACACCGGTCCATTCTCACTTCTTTTCCCATTTATTCTAGCTTCTCCCCCTTTCGGTTGTAAAGACTGACATCACCTAACCTTAGAAGGAAATATCTGTCTCCATGAGGTTGAGTTACGAGAGGAGCAGAATCTTTTATACTTCTGTGGTTTGTCTGGGAGACTGAAAAATTCATACATGTGGTTCTATTATCTCAAGGTAGCTAGGGTATGCGACTGAGAGAACGGTTCTGACCAAACTGTGAATAGAACTAGATAATAGGATTATGGAACCTAAGGGTCGTTGTGTCACACTTCCTAACCCAAATGCAGTTCCAAACAAACCAAGAAACCAAAGGTCTTAACCGAGCTCCAAACTTTGACTTTAATAAGATAAGTTCAAGAGTTAAAAATTATTCCAAGTTATTTATTTTTTTCTTTATTTTCTTTTTCAACGCTTATATGCATAAGTGTTTGCTAGGGACTAGCAAATGTAAGTATATGTGGGTGATGAATATCCATTTCACGCTTTTATTCTTGCTTTTGGCCTTAAATCCCTAGCTAAATACACATATATCATTAATTTGTGGAAAATAACACTTAATAAATCACCTGAGATATTGTATAAATATTGTATTTAATTCTAATATAAAAGAATAAAGGAAAGAAAAGAAAAAGAAGTGTCAAAGACATTGAGTGACCCTAGACCCCGAGACCCAGTCACCGTGATGACTTGGTAGACATGGAATAAAGTAGGGGAGATAGGGTAGAGAAACTATACAGAAAACCACACAAAAAACTAATTCAATTTTGCCCAATAAATTTTATTTTGAGACCCATTTTATTTTAATATTTCTATATCTCAAATCAATAAACCCTCAACATGAATATTGTACATAAAAATACAAAAAAAATACAAAATTGTCTTCACTAAAAAATAATGCACAGTGTGCCTAGGACATATAAAATAAAAAGTCGTAAAGAAAACTTTGCACATATGTTTCTTCTCATACAGATTCAAAATTGACCAAACTCATCTTTATTATTCATAAAATAAAATTACATATTTAGTGAAGATGGTTTCATTCAATTTGGAGTTAGGATTCAAAAGTTAGGTTTTGGACCGTCATTGTGCAATATGCCTGTATATAATATTCAACTTTAAATTTTCACGTTCTTTTTTTTTATAAATTTTAAATATCAGTTAAAACACATGTACATAATTAAAGTTAATAAAACTATTACAAACAAAATAAAATAAATAATATGCTTCACTATACAGGTAAGAGGAAAGGGATCCTACTCCATGGAGTAGGTAACTTACCTACTCCATTCTCATTTTTTGTACTTTTTTTTATTTTTTTGAAAAAAGCTTCCATGGATTTTCATAACTATATCCCTCTAACATGTCATTCAAATTTCGTCAGAAAACAGAGACTCCTATGCCCTCCATCCAGAACATGTAATTTTAACGATCTTAGATTTGTTGTAATTTACCTGTTCTAGATGGACGACATAAGAGTCTCTATTTCTGACGAAATTTGAATGACATATTAAAAGGATATAGTTATGAAAATCCATGGAAGCATTTTTCAAAAAAATAAAAAATAAGTGGTAAAAAAATGAAAGTGGAGTAGGTAAGGATCCTACTCCATGGATTAGGATCCCTTTCCTCTATAAGTAAAGCATATTATAATATACCTATAAGATTCATGTATATAATTAATTAAGTATATAAATGAACTCAGAAATATATAAATAAAAATACTTAAATATGTATTTAAATAAATTAAAAATAAACAAAATACTTGTATATAATAATATGTAATACATGTATATTTACCTATATATACATGTAAATACTAATATTTTATAATGACCTCGTAAAAATAATAAAAATCAGCGTAAAATACTACATAAAATTATAAATATTTTTTTTATGTTTTAGTAAAAAATCAATTAATTTGTTTATTAATTTTTAGTAATTTTATAAAGATTTTTTGGATCTCTTTTTCCTGGTTGGTCTACGTGGACCAATCAGGACTCAACAAATGTTGATCCAGGTCATTGTACTTCTTTCTTTATCCGCCCTGTCAAAATCAAGCGCCGACCCCCTTCTCCATTTTCTCACGATTCCTCCATGCACCCCTTCTTCTTGGGCCCTCCACCATTCTGATCTCCTCACGACCCTCTCCCTCAATGGACCCATACTCTTCACCAATCATAGCTGAGCTTCACACCATCCCTCCTCGAACATCACCACTTTCTTCGCCTATAAAAATACCTCATCTGCCATTTTTTGCCCCCTGATCACTCTAGAGAGCATGTTATACCCTCAAATCATGTGTAGAGGAAGGGCTTGGTGATAGGAAGCTTTTCTTGACGTTCTGCAGTGAGGAGGAGGCTCGCCGGAGTCGATCCGCCCATCACCGGAGTTCTTCTCTAGTGATTCTGCTTCCTTGGTCCCCCGATGAAAAGCTTGAATTCTGCTAGGATCTTATCAATCCACAAGGTGGGCCAATAGTCGTCGAAGCGACCGCTCACAAAATCAAACTAATTCAACAATTAACCCACAATCGATGATCAAAGAAATGCGATGTATGTGGAGTTAAAATTTATGATATTTAACTCTAGAAAATGTATGTATAGGTGCAAGTATATAAAGTGTAAAACACAGGGGACAAGTCGGTGTAGTAGGTATATTATTTATAAATAAATAATGTCAAATAATATAGGTGGATTTGTACAATTACTCAATTAAATAATAAATGAAGTAATGCATGTGTTTTAAATAAAATAAAATAATTCTCTTTTTTATTTTATAGTTATAAATATTTTAGATTGAATTTTATATATTCTTTATTTTTTAATTTTTCGGTTTTTATTTTCTTTTTTAATATATAATAAAGGTTTATATGTTACTATATATACAATGCAATATAATATAATTATAAGTACAATTAAAAATAATAAAAAATTACGGAGTTAGGTATTTTTTACTTTTTATTTTTTTTCTATTTTTCTATTTTTATGAATTTTTACTATTTTTTAAGTATTTTTAAATTCAAAAATAGCAAAAAATAGTGACTAGATAAATATGTCTAATTGTTTTGGAATTTAAAAATAGCTCAAAACCTCAAAATTTTCCAAAACTATTTTTAATGAATAATATACAATAAAAAAAGTTTTAGATATGGAAATAAATATTTTTGGATTTTCAAAAGATTTTATAATTTTTATACATATTTTGGAGTTTTTTATTTTTAGTGATTTTGTTTTTCTATTTTTAGGGATTTTGGACTAGAGGTACAAAATACAATAATAAATAAATACTATTTTTGGAATTTTTAAACTCAGCTTTACATTTTTTTGGATTTTTTAAAGCAGACGGAAAATAAGACGTGCCATTTTGATTTTTAATAAATAAGGAAAATATCTAAAATGAAAAATAATTATATAGCATAGAAGAGCATGCAAAGAGGCAAAAACCCTATATTTTTCATAATTTTTGGAGCACAGATGATATTTTTAGAAATTAGAAACAACTACAAAAATTAATTGAATCAATAGGGGTACATTTGTAATTAAAATAAAGACATGGGCTACAATGCAAATTACCTAAAAGTCTACAAATGAGTTACAAAATTTATAAATTAAACTACAATATCAAAAACTCATAAGGGTATCTTTGCAAAATGCCAACTCACGTGGGATGACAAGTGAACTGAGCTGGCAAGGACCAAAATGAAATATGCGAATAGCTTAGGGGTCTCCTTGCAAATAACCCACAAAATTTAAAGCGTGATTTTAATATTAAAGAACTAAATAAAAATGCAACAAAAATAGGGCTATGTGTGAAATTTCTCCCTAAAGACGCGGATCGAAAGGTCCAGCCTCCCTCACTTGACACGCGTCGCACCCTCCTCGCACGAGGATGCTTCGGCAACTGCGGCTGAGATTAGATCTCCCAAAGAGATCGAACAGTCGTGACTCTACTGATTCGATGATAAGTGCAAGCATGGGGAGAGTGATCTCGATCGGGTGACGCTCGAGGATGCTGGAAGCATAAAAGATTAACTCAGACTTGGCGAGTTTGAATCCGACGTAGATCGCTCCTCCGATCTCCTGGAACACCACCGATGGGCTCTCCATGTTCCTGCAGACTCCCCACATCTCCCCAAGCCTTCAAATGGATTCAGAGCTCATAGATCGAGCCCTAGAGTTTGATGATTCTGGTGAAGGACCTGAGGTCATTCTTGACGAAATCAACCCTCAGATGGGCTCTTCAAGACTTGCAAGGAATGATAGAATAATGATGATGCAAAGAGCAGGGTCGTGGCCATTATTGGTGATGAGTGGAGGCAAAATGATGCGGGGCGGAGGTCTCCGGTGAAGGGGAGGTGGAAGGAGACACGATCTCCTAATCTAGAGAGGATCAGGGAGAATGAATGGGTAATGGGAATAGAGGAAGCGACATGGGACGAGATGGAGGTGAAGTAGGGTCAGAACTGTGGCTGGATGACGGTGGAACACTGTCTGGAGTTAATCTCTAACGAACAATAGGGGATTGATTCTACGCTAAAGTAGTTAATTAAACTTAAATCTAACAATAGAAAATAAAAGAAGAAGCTAAAATCTACCTAAAAGCAAAGGAAAAGTAGCCTCGAGCGGCCGAAGGCGGCGAGATGGAACCTCCCGGTGGAGCACCACCAAAGATGGCTGGGAACCACCTCTACAATACGTCTTCTCACTGCAAAATGGTTGGGCGAGCTCGCTGTCACCGAGCTCTAGCCCTAGGGCACGATGTGAGGGAAAGAAGCAGAGCAAAAGGGGACCAAAGAATAAAACATGGAGGAGTGGAGGATATATATATATATATATATATATATATATATAGTGAATAACATGGACACTTCGCCTAGGGTTTACGGGTAGATCAAGAACGCTCGGCCCTAGGAGATGAGTCAGTGAGGATCTTGGATGAATAGGGAGAGGATCTTACGAAGGAAGTACGAAGCCTCGAGCAACACATAGAGGTGGAAAATATCGAGAAGGAGGCCTGGTTACGAGTCAACGCTTAGGTCAGAGAGTAGGCTGGTCGATTGCCCCGAGGTCAACTATCTAAACCACACGATTGGTCCACCTAGGGCGCTACGCGATAAAACATGTTGAAAAATAATAGCTAATTAAAAATAAAATAACAAATAAATTAATTAAAATAAAATTTATAAAATAAAACATGTTTATTATTTTCTGTAATATTTTAATATATTTTTTATTTATTTTTATGAGTTTATTATATGTTACTTTTTACAAGGTTATTTATATGTACATTTACCTTTATATTAAGTATTTTATTTTTATTTTGTATTATAAATTTTATTATTTTATACACTTAATTTATATATTTAAAATTTATTTAAATGCATAAAAATATATTTTTGTTATATTTTTTTGATATAATATGCACACTTGAATAAATAAGGGTATTTATTATATATGTATACGTATAGTACATTCATCTATGTATTTTGTATACTATTTTATTTAAATATATTTTAAATGGTTTTCTTTTATTCTAATAATGTACATAAATTATAAAGAATATTTACAAATTTATAAAAATATAAAATTATGAAAAATATAAAGAATAAATAAAATGAGTATTTTATTCATGTACATTATACAGTAAGGCTCCAACACCTAACTTTTACATCTTAACTCTAGATTAAATGAAACCACCTTCATTAAATAGCTAATAAAAAATTATACAATTAAAGGTTATTTTGATGGATTTTGAGTTCATATGGAGAAGATATGGATGTGTGAAGTTTGAATTTTGGCTTTTTATTTTGAGTGTAGAATGCACAATGTATATTATTTTAATACGAAATAAAATTTATATTTTTCTATGTATTTTTACTTACAAATTTCATGTACAAAGTTTATTGATTTGAGATATAAAAATAATTAAGTAAAATGGGTCCCAAAAAGGAATTATTGAAGAAGAAAAATGATGATTTTGTTGTGTTTTTGGCCTATATCTCCCCCCATTTTATTCCTTGTCGACCCAGTCATCATGATCCAAAGTTTCAAGGTTTAGGGTCATAAAATACCTTTGGTATTTTACTTTTTTTTCTTTTTTTATTCTTTTATTTTGGCTTTAAATAATATATTTTATATAATATTTATACAATAAATAATAGATGTTAATTTGTGCAAAATAATGATATATACATGCATTTAACTAGGGTTTAAAGGCTAAAATGAAAGAATAAAGGTGATGAAACAGAGATTCATCACCCGACCACGTTGAGGTCTTTTTCTCACGTTTCTAGGTAATCTTTAATCGGATGATTACTTTCCACACTCTAATTTTTGTTCTTAGCGCTTAATTTGGGTTTAATTTGAAATCTCCTTTTGACTTGGAGCTCGAGATCCCAACCAAATTCATCTGTCGCTGATTGTATCTTGCATTTGATTCCACATCACTATCGTTCTTCATCGCCTACTCCACGATATTCCCTTGTGTTCAACCCAGATCCTTGTCAGATCTGACGAATCGAGCTTCATCCATTCACCCTCCGTCGAAAGCTCACCGCACCACTCATTCCATAGCTTTCCAGCTTCACAGACTGGTTGAAGCGACTCGCTTCGAGCCGCTCTAGCTTTTAGTGCGGGTCTTGAGTAGTGAGAACCCACCTGGAGCCACGAATACACCTAACCAGTTGTTCTAGGTTGTCTGAAGCAGATCGAGCTCCAACTCCCATTTGAGAGGACCTATACCTCATCAAGCAGTACATGCAAACACGGAGTGACACCAGGATGCTGTATCTGCCTTTGGGGCAAGGAGAGGAGGCCAGAGTTACTGGGAATAAATGATCGAAGGAGCCTCTGCCTCTTGTTCTTGGGTGTTCTTCATAAGCACCCATGAGCCGTTGGATCAGGCAAGCATGTCAGGTCTAATCTCCACCGTCCGATCAAGTGAAGTGATGCGTTCCAAGGGTCGTTTGAACATCCATTTGTCAGCCAAGGAACGACTTGATCCGGGTTCGTTACTAGGGTAAATTGCATGGACTCCCTCCGCCTTTTTTGTAATTAATTACTAACCCTGTAAATATTAAAGTAAGGCTAAAACTTTTGGGGAAATACCCTTGCATTTGTTGGATAATACACTTAAGGTTCAATGCCATATCAACTCACACACCTCCACACGGAGTTTGCTAAATTACAAGTATACCCCTTCACTTTTATATATTTCTGTTCAGTTTAAAAATTTATGATTAAATTTGAAAGCTTTTGGGTATTTTGCATGTAACATTCTGACTTTTATTATTATTGTAAAAGACCCTTTTCATCTTGTGTATTTATTTATTTGCATTTTCATTTTTTTTATAAAAATCTCATGTACTCCAAAAATTATGCAAAAAATAGGGAAATGTGCTTGATTTTATGCTCATTCACGCCACGCATTTTATTTAGCATATTATTTGATTTTCCATTTATTAGAATTCAAAAAGGGATTTTTATTCCCTGTTTAGATATAAAAATACAAAAATATTCTAAAACCTTCTTCACAAATTACAAAAAATAGTAATATTTATTACTATATTTTATCACTCTAGATCAACAATCACAAAAAATATCAAAAGAAAAAACTAAAAATTGGAAACCATCTCTAAATCTAAAAAATTAGAAAAAAATCCCAAAAATCCAAAAGTAATTTTATGTCATATATTTATACATATTAATACGTATTAAAAGTAATTTTTAGAAATTTTGGACTTGTTTTATATTTTTAATTCTCAAAACAAGTCGGCCTATTTAATTTCTCATAGTTTGGAATATTTTAGATTTCAAAAATACAAAAAATAGCAAAAAATAACTACAAAATTTACAAAAAAGAAGAAAATATAAAAAACACAAAAATATTTTATTTTTTAATTTTTGACTATATAATTATATTTACAAATAGAATATCATATATAGTATTTATATACATATATATACACTTAATAATATTATTAATTATTATAAATACTATAAATATATTCTAAACCCTTTAAATAATTAAAAATGATTATTTTTATTTGTATTTAATGGTTTTTATATATTTATTACATTCATTACAAATATAGTTCCTCTATTATACATTTCACACACATATTTTTATTTATAAAAAGAACTTAAAAATAAGGAAAATAATAAAAATTAAAAATTAAAATTTAAAAAATATAAAAATATTCTTTAAAATAGAATAATTTAAAAACCCACAAAACACTAAGTACATATAAGATATATATCTACATACATACACTATTAGGAATATATAATACCTGCTACACCTGTATGTTCCCTATGTTCAGCACCCTGCATGTACTTGACCACTATACACATTTATTTGTAGGGTTATAATAAATTTTGACTCCACATTGTATTTCATTGCTTTATTTTTTATTGTGGGTTGATTGTTGTTTGAATTTGAGTTTCGTGATCGATCGTCTCAACGATAGTGTTCTCACCCTGTGTAGAACACTAGATCGGCTCGCAGATTTCTGATTCAATAGACCCTCATGAATTGCTTACCTATTCTCTGAAACATGTTTCGAAACACTTCCCTACCCAATGGCCCAGCTTCCTACTATGGATCTACTGACTCTTTAGTAGTCTCCTTCTCTTCATATTCTCTCATAGAATTTTACATGAACCTTGAGTATATTAGTGATTCATCTACTTATTATTTGAGGACCACTATTAACTCACATGCTTTTATGGTCAATAGCTCGGTTATTAGTCACTTTATTGGTTATCTCTGCTCTGGACCAACCCATTAATGACATCTTGGAATGCCTTGATCACGATGGATGTCAAGAAACTCTAATGTCTTTGCATTACATTATTAGTTTTTGACCTCTCACCGCACTGTTCATGAAACCCCTTCCTCGTTTCCTCAATCGCGTCTTCTCCTAGAATTTTTGAACAAGACTTTCAATCCCACACTTGTCACAAATGCCATTCTAGGATTGATTTTCAATTTTATGAAATACCACCCCTTTGTCATATTTTTTTCTATTTTGGTTCAACCTCCAGTGCATCTCCTACCCTTAGACATCCTCATGCTCTACATTCTTTCATACTTTTCTGTATCTGTATCATGGAACTGTAATCGTATGAGACGATTTAAGCCTTTCGATATCGAGGCTATGAGATTTACCCTTAACTATGAAGAGAACCCTCCTCCTCCTCCTACATCTGGCCAGGCCCCATCCTACCAACACATGCACACCATTTCCAATGATTTACCCCTACTCTGGTTCGCCCTCACCATCTTACTTCGATTAGACTTGGTCTTAACTTGACTATTGACTATCTCCTGGTGATCAATCCTCTCAGGACATAATCGACACCCGATTGTGGAATCTCATCAGATCCAAGAGATTGCAGATATGATTATTAACCATCATATCAACATGCATATGTGGGCGAATTATTATTCTCAGTTTGTTAATAATCAATCCATGGTCATTTACATTCTTGCATATGACATTCTATGGCTTACAGTAGTCATGAATCCTCCTCTATCCAGACCGTGTCCCCTACAGACCCCTACTCACCACCATGCTCCTCCTACTCACTCCTCCTACTTTTGTTCGACCTCGACTTTTCCCTTCCACTCCTGGTCTGCCCTCCTCTTGAGGGAAAATGATTGTTATCCCATATGTTGAATTTGAAGAAGAAGAAGAGATGTTGATGATGAGTCTGATGAATCTTATAATCCTGAGTACAGTTTCGAGACAAGCTATCACATTGAAAAAGGGAAGTGCTCTCGTCTGACACCTTATGAGGGTGATGATGAATATTGTCCCAGTGATTAGATATTTTTTTCTAGTTGTTTATCCTTCTTTCCAGTTGTTCTTTGTCTTTCTTTTCCAAGGCTATATGATGGAACATCATTTGCACTACAAATATTTTGTATCAGCTCCATCAAGTTTTTAATGAAAGATGTATTCTCTTTTAAGTTTTTCTTGTCAATCTTTTTTATTGATAACAATGGGGGAGAAAAATTAAAAGCTTAGTTATTTAATTTATTGGATATTGGATTAAGGGAGGGAGGGGGAATTTAAAAAGAAATTAAAATTATTAAGTTATGTTTTACTCCCAAGTAACATTCATACATTTTGCAACTAAAGAATTAAAAATTTGGTCTTACGATTCTTTTAGTGGAGGGGTGGGAGAGATTAAACAATTGAGATACTAAAATATTACAAATTTTTTTATTATTTTTTCATTTTTTATTATTTCCAAAGGTATATACTTACAAAGTTACATCTCTTTAAACTTTTAAAATATTTTATCATCATTAAAAATAGGAGATTGTTAGTTCTTTGTTTATCTCCAATTTTTTTTAAAGATGACACACACATATTGAGTTGCTTGCTTGTGCAATTTTTTATGGGATTGCATAAATTTAAACAAAAAATCTTTCTAAAGTGAACTTTAGTGATAGATTGCAAAAGCTTAAAGTTTTTGTTTTAAAAGCAGTATTGTTACATTTTTACATTGTATTTGAGAAAGTTGCAACTCCAGCTATATCTTCAGATTTTTCCAGATCAAGGAAGGTTAAGAACTCAACTTTTATCGACCAACTAATCACACTTATCGATCAACCCTTGGTCGACCAACATGTTCACTGATTGACCAACCTTGATCGACTAACCCATTCCATTGATTTATCTTCTTTTGAATACATGCCCCCAACATTTTTCAATTGATTGACCATCCTTTTTGACTAATCGATCAACCAAGTTTATCTCATCGATCATAGTAGAAAAATTTACTCGATTTCTTGCTCGATTTATTTTCAACGACAATTTTTTTTTGTAACCCTATATAAGAGACCTCATACCCACGATGGAACAAACACCGAATCACTTTTATTCTTGACGGTGAAGAAAAGTATTCTCGCTGAGTGATACTCTTCTTCTCTCTCCTGATCTATGAATTCTTTTATCTTTTAAGAAGAATAAATTTTGAAGATAACTTTATCTAAGAAAGTTACCAAGCAAGCATCGTTTGATTGCCTCCATGTTTTTGAGTTCCTCTGACATCAATCAGACCTCTTTTAGCAGGCTACACTCTTGTGATATTATTCTTTGATATATTTATTATTCACTTGTGGTATCTGATATATAATTGCTTATGCTTATAGTATGAATACATTTGCAATTATTCTTGTTTATGCTTATTCAAGATGTCACTGTACTTATAATAGAGAATCATCTGTGATATTCTTGAAGGAAAGATATTGCAAAACATTGTGAAATAGTGTTTCTTTCCTTTACCTTTCTCTGCATGAACTTTTGGGGTATGATCCTTAAGTTTGCAAGTAGTTCTTGGATTTACAGAGTACACTCTATTCAAGAAAGTCAGAGGATAGTTGAAGCTCGTCCACCCTCGACGTTACAACAATGTTGGATATACAGTGTAAACTTTGATGCATGATACAAAGTTGTAAAGCTATAAGCTTTGTAAACGATTGAGATATCCACATAAATGTTTTAGGCGTATAGCGAAGTAGTTGATTGGCCCTGCTAATAGGAAATCTTGAGTCAGATGACTATGATTTTCACCCAACCAGGTTTCCACGTAAATATCATGTGTAGTGTGCTTGATTGATTTATTGCTTATCCTAGGCTAATGATTATTCCGCAAAAGATTATATATTGTCAACGATACACTATTCATCTTCATTCAATGGTATCTAGATCTTAAGGAACTCACTGATACATTTTCCTCAAAGATACAATTGTGAGGACATGGTTGCATACATACTACATGCCACTGAGGATGTAGAGTTTCTTGAGCCGCCCACTTAAAAGGAGGTTGTTGCAAGAGTAAAATTCAAATATTAGATTAGTAATTTTGGCAAATTATAAGGAATCTCATCATAATAATTAAACATGAAAGCTTGTTAAATTTGCAAAGGGAAGGAAAGTTGTTGGCTCTAAACAATTTTTTCATGAAAAAGATAGGAGTCTCAAATAGTAAAAAAGGGTAGTAGATACATGACAGGCTAGTTAAGGAAGGCTACAATCAAAAGGAAGACGTAAATTACAACGATATGCTCTAAACTATTGTGAGCAACATATCCATTAGAGTGTTATTAGCTCTTGCAGCACATTGCAAATATAAGCTGGAGTTGTTGGATGCAACGATTACTTTTCTACATGGTGACTTGGAGGAAGATATTCTAATGAGACAATTATATGGATTCACATTTCATGCCAAAGAAGATCATGCATGCAGATTGAAGAAGTCCCTGAATGGACTTAAGTTGTCCCCCAAATAGTAGTATTGAAGGTTTGACAAATTTCCTGATTGATCTTGGGTTTAACAAGAGTTTGTATGATTGTTATGTTTGGCACAATACAGTGAAAGATGGTTCCATTATCTATCTATCACTTCGGGTTATGGATATGTTTGGTTTTATGAATAAAAGCACCCTAGATGCTCTGAAGAAGTTTTTTGATTCAGAGTTATACCATGAAAGACCTCATTACAACATAGAAGATTTAATGATGGAAATTGCTAAAGACAATATAGAAGGAAAACTCATTTTTCTCAAAAGAATTATATTAAGAAAGTCTTAGCGAGATATGTATGTCAAGAGCAAAGCCTATACTCAACGTGCTGTAAATATCCATCTTTTAGTATCTTTTGTACCTTAGTCTAATGAGAGAAAGAGTATATGTCACAGATTTCCTATGCTAGTGTAGTTGAGAGCTTATGTATTCCATGGTATGAACAAGATTATATATCGTTCATTCAAGAGCGCTGTTTACATATCCACGGTGAATATGAAGAAGCATTGCTAGGCATTCATGTGAATTTTTCGATATCTGAAAGTAACATTTGATATTGGCATCATCTATGAAAGTTATTCATAATACTTGATTGTTGGACATTTAAATTTAAACTATGCTATAAATGTTGATGAGAGAAGATCAATGACACACTGTATAGTTGCTTTAATAAGTTCTATGATTAATTGGAAGGTCACTTTACAATATTCATTTACTTAGATAATCACAGAAATATAGTATATGGCTTTGACATGGTTGCAAAGGAAGGCATTGGTTGAAAGACTTAATTGGAGATCTTGATCTACAATTACATAATAGTCTTAACGCAACATACCTAGCAAATGATCAAGTGTATCATGCGAGAACGAATCATATTGATTTTCAATTCACTTCATGAAGAGGATCAAGATGAATAGGGTTGACACACTAAATAAACCTACTGAAATATTACTTCGAGTTGCTCGATGTAGATTGTTGGCAATAGACTCGAGGAGAAGAGGCCATAGTGGAGACTACTAGTTGTTTTTAACTTTTAGATGTTTCAGTTCAAGCTAGAAATTATTGAGATGCCTTATATCCTAAGTCTAACCCATTTGTTTAACCTGATACATTGCGGAGTTTGTTGTATGATCTCCTCCCTACTTTATTATCGGGCAAAGCCCGCCATCTCAAAACAAGCATCTTTCTGTTTGATATTGCGACTCCTTTACGGGGACTAGGGGACAACATTTCCGAAAGAACATATAGTTTTCAGGTGAACTTTAGTATACCGATTTAAGGATTCACTCATTTACGTGGATTACTCACGTGTTTTATATAGGGTTATGTCTTTTTCTTTATTCTTTGTATCATCATTTTTACTATACAAGAGAGAGATCTATCATCGCCACCAAGCAACCCAATTAAAGGTGCGCCGCATACATCCTATGTTGTGATTGTTTCACATTTTGTTTGCCATGTAAAAATTAAGCTCTTCTCCTTGCTTGTGAAATTATAAATTTGTCTCAAACATATGAGATGTTTGAAAGCATGTCCGTTCCTTCACCATTAGTATTTTATTTACATTATTTCACAAAACCTTTTTAATTATTATTAAGAAAGGAATAACCAAATCGTAGTCTATTTTCTATGCATGATTTACATCATTCTTTAAGAAGAAAAATAAACATTACCATAGCTACCATAAGTAAATACATGAAATTATACACACAATGGATAGCTTTCAGTGCTAAGTTATTGGGATATGTACATGTAATACAAATAGATGGATTACATTATGTCAAATGTATTGTAACTTTTTAAATGCATGCTAGGAATGGAGTTAAAAGATGTGATTATCTTCAAAGTTGATGATTACACACAAAAAAATGGGTGTATAAGTTGTCTTAGCAGTTATTTTTAACTCACGTATCATTCTGAGGAGATGGGATTCTCAGCTTTGACAACATGGGTCTTGGGATCATGCCAAAGAAAAATGTGCCCTCTTTGTTGTGGCCACAACAGGATCTGGACCGTCCCATCACGATTGTAGTTGCTGATACATACATATATTGGATGTCTTATACATGATATAAACGTATATGTATTTATTTCTAACAATTATATTAAGGGTAAAAATGGGTATATGTATTTATTTCCTAACAATTATATTAAGGGTAAAAATGGGGCTACTCCCTTGTGGGAGCTAACTTGGCTCCTCCACCATATTTTCTTATATTATTTATTTTTTTTTGGAAAAATGAATTCGTGAGTTTTCATCATTATATCCCCATTTTATGCCATTCAAGTTTCGTGTGAAATAGAGACTTCTACGATCTCCATCTAGACAATCAATTTTTAACGGTCGCAGAATTATTGAAATCGACCCTATTTGGATGGAGGCCGTAGGACTGTTTTGCACGAAACTTAAATTACATAATATAGGGATATAGTTATGAAAATCCACCAAAGCAATTTTTAAAAAAAATGAAAAAATAGGACAAGAGGAGCCAAGTTAGCTCCTCCTAAGGGGCAACCTTATTTTACCCTTATATTAAATATGTTGAAAGAAGATATTAAATTAAATCATATACATTTAAAAATAATTCTACAACTATATTTATAAGAGGAAAGGGAGCCTACTTTGTGAAGTAGGTAACCTTACCTACTTCACATATATTTTTAGCATTTTTTTTTATTTTTTTTGAAAAATACCACTGTAGATTTTCATAACTATATCCCTTTAATATGCCATTCAAATTTCGTCAGCCCTCCATCCGGAACAGGTAATTTTAACGGTCTCAGATTTGCCGTAATTTACCTATTCCGGATGGATGGCATAGGAGTCTCTGTTTCTGATGAAACTTGAATGACACATTAAAGGGATATAGTTATGAAAATCCACGGTAGTATTTTCCAAAAAAATAAAAAAATTGGGTAAAAATGGATGTGAAGTAGGTAAGGTTACCTACTTCACAAAGTAGACTTCCTTTCCTCTATTTATAAATGAAATCAGATATACAGATACCCATACATACATTTGCAGATATTAAAGTGATATAATATTTGTATCTATTTTTAAAATAGATACGGACACTGATGTCAAATTATGTATATAACAGATACAAAAGCGGATCAGATATTGATATATCCATATCGGTTTGCATCCCTAGCCATCACAGATAACAAGTAAGGATAAACAATGGATTAATGAAGTTTATCTCTCATTTAGGATCCATGTAATATAGGATAATGCATCCTTATTTCAGGATAATAAAACTTTATTTCAAATAAATAATCTCTATATAAAGTGATTATATCGTGATTACAATATCTATTATGTCTATGTCTACATTACTTATCTCTTATTTATCCTTTAAACCAACAAGCAATAATGGATGGATCACACACATATTTTCTTATACCTTATCTCTCATCTGAATGACATTAAATAAGGAAAGAATAATTACAATATATACAAATATAATGAGCAATGTAACTATAATGTGGTTGTGTAATCCGAGATTGTTAATCCTGAGATTAAACATTCTCATTCCGAGATAAGAGGATGCATATGCCAATTTAAAATATAGCGTTAACAGAAGTTGTGAACACCTTGGAATCTTAACCTTACTCCATCTGTAAGATGTGATCCCTACATCCTCTATAAGAGCATCCAAGGACATGTATACCTTTATTTTGTAGGATACATACAAAACTGTCAATAAGAAAATTGGCAGGACAGAATTAAAGAAATCAAAACACAAGAGGTAACCGTTGTATGGTGTCTGAAGTTACTAAAGAAAAAAAAGGGACAGAGAGAAAAACAAATTAATTGATAGCATCTGAATGGGTTAATAGAGGAGGGCAGTCCCCAATCAGCAGCTGATGCAGAAGCATAAAAGCAAACACTAGCCAACATCTGAACAAGAACCTCAGCAATAAATACTGCAACAACAAGAAGAGATAATGAAGTGGGGGATAGATCACTCATAAACGGACCAGTGCTGCAGCTGAGAAATGTGCTGCAGTTGGAGTTAAATCATTATACTGACACATCCAATTATCCCATATTTTCCCCATTTTCTTAATGCCAGCACCTTTAATTTGTATCCATCTTCTTTGTCACTCTTTACAGATTCCTCTGATTCTCCTTTTATTTTTTCTACTTTTCCTGTCTTTGCTTTGACCCCGCACTCCCTCCACTAACTCCTCTCTCTCTCTCTCTCTCTCTCGCATTTATGTGCTCACCACAAACAACGTGGATTCTGATGTGGTAAGGTGACTCCTTAGGTTAACCCTTTGCGGTAAGGGGAATTTAGTGACACCCTCAACTGCTAAAAGGAGGGGTTTTGGGGAGGTCTAAGGAGAAAAGGAGCAATCTCTTTGACGGTGGAGGGGTTGTGGTGAGCTTTACCGCGAAATGGAATGATTCTGAGAATGGGTTCTTTGTTTTCTTGAGGTGGTTTTTGCCTTTCCCCAAGTGGGTTTTGGTTGCTTGTTGAGCTCAAGTGGTTTTGGTCCGATCAAAAGGGAGTTTGCTGAGTGGCCAAAGGTGGGATCTTTCGCGAGGATCACGAGAGTTCCTGCTCGTATCAGCCCGGTGATCTCTCAAATGTCATCTTTTTCCAGGTTGGTATCTTCAGAAATAGTTGCAAGTTATTGGATTCGAGGTGTGTATTAGCATTGCTTTGATGATTATAGATGAAATGGAGCTCCTTTTTGGTGCTTGCATGAGGAAAGTTGTGATTTTTTCTTTGAAGAAAGTGAAGTGAAATCATTTTGATGTGGTTTTGTTAAGAAGTTGTAAAAGATTTATAAATGGGTGCCTCCAACTCGAAGCCTGAGAAGGATGAGGCGCTTCGCCTCTGCAAAATAAGGATGAAGTTTATCAAGCAAGCCGTTGATTCAAGATATGCGCTGTCGGCTGCGCATCTTGCTTACATTCAGTCACTACGAAATGTTGGAATCAATATTAGGAGATTCACGGAAGCCGAGCTTTTGAATGAATCTTCGATGTCTACTTCTGAACCCGAGAAATCCCCCTCCCATTCGTCGTATGCTTCGCCTTCCCCGTCTCACATTGTTGAGAACTTGGGCTCCCCTATGCGTAATAGCAGCCCGATTTCTCCCCGCCTCTCTAATATCAGTTACATGAGGGTGGGAGCAAGCGCAGCAGTGACGGTTAAAATGGATTCGTCTTTGAGCCACTTTGTGGATGATGACTCTCTAACATTTCCACTTCCTCCACCTCCTCCACCTCATCTTGATGTTGGTTCGACGTGGGATTTCTTTGACACATCGAATTACAAAGAAAAACTTGAAGGTGTGGGCGGGCAGCGCAGTTCTGGTCCTATTTTCAGAAATTTTGGGGATCCCAGCAAGTTTCGTGAGGATGGTGTGGTGTACCATGAGGAGGAGGATGCGAAAAGGGTGAAGGTTCATCCATTGGAGTCCAGGAATTCTGAGGTTGAGGATGAAATCAGTGCTGGACATGTCAAGAATGATGCCATCTCATCACATGGTATTGCCTTAGAGACGGCAAATGAACCAAAATCCCGAAACAATGAGGAAAAACTGCCTCTCAGCTCCCAACCAAGAAATGCAAATGGGTGCGAGAATTCAGTCAATGTTGCCTCATCTTTGCAATGTAACTCAAATAAAGAGAAGCCAGAACCTGCAAAAATAAGCACAGAGAGAGAAGATCCTTCAGACTTCATTACGCACAGAGCGAAGGATTTCCTCTCGAGTGTAAAAGATATCGAACACCGGTTTTTCAGGGCTGCGGAGTCTGGCAATGAGCTTTCAAGAATGCTTGAGGCAAACAAAATAAGACTCAACAGTTGCTCGGAGAAAATAGGTGCGAGAATTTGGCCCCTCTTTCCTTTTATTTTTTGTTTGCTATTACTTCTAATATCATTGTCGTTGCAGGAAGATCACCTCCTATCTTTCTCGCAGCTATCCAGCCTTCCTGTTGCTTGAGGAGTTCTGTATTGGACCATGGTAGGCTGATTCAACCTCAATGCACTTATCTACACTTTTAGTGTTAATATTTGCTGCAATTCAAATAGAGAATCATCTTTGTATTCATGTTTCATGTTGCAAGCAGCATCCAACTTTTACCTTTTCCATGTAGATCCCACACACAATGCGACCAAGGTTATTACTTGGAATCGTTCGGTATCATCTATATCGTCGTCATCTAGGAACCCTCTTACAAGCTCGATAAAAGATGACTGCGACAGTAGCAGTGATTTCATTGAAGAGTTCTGCATGATTTCTGGTAGCCATACTTCCACTTTGGACAGATTGTATGCGTGGGAAAGAAAGCTCTACGATGAAGTCAAGGTACTTCAATTTTGGTTGTTTAATTATACTACCACTTTTTGTATTAACCATCATCTGTTATTGCTTTCTTTCAAATAAATGTCGAGGTTTCTCTCTGGCGGCTGTGGGTACCATATGTTCTTCGCTTTCACTAAAAAAAGGATGAAGGAAATGATGCTTGGGTTAGGTTATCTTTTCATGAAAAGGTAGTTGAAAGATAAAAAGAAATATACTTTTTTATAAGCCTATAAATAGATTTAAACATGACTTCAGTCCATGAAGTGAAAAGCAGATAAAGGAGACTATAGCTTGTACTTTATTTTCAGGAGGTCTTTGAGATTTCTTCATGCATTATATTTATCTGGGACTAGTACTGCCTACCAAAACTTCTATAATCATGGGAGCTGTTTCGCGGTCGGAAATCTTATGAGTCTATGATATGACTATAGGAGTTGTTTTCACAATTATTTTATTTTATATTATCATTCTTATCCCCTCTTGTACAACTGAAATATTGTTGCACGAGCTCCTATGTATAGAGGAGCATGCACGACATTACAAGCATGCAATTTCTGTTCTCTCTCTCTCCGGTATCATGCTAGGGTCATCTTTTCTCGACGATGCCATCCTACCAAACAATGCTATTTGTTGAGATAAATATATCTCTTGATATATTTTATATTTCTCCTATATAAGAGAGCCCTCGGTCTATTCTAATAGTATGAATATCTTTTCTCCCAACATGGTATCGGAGCAACGGTTCTAGACCAGGGTTCCCATATCCCACCCCAAAACCCTAACTCTACCCCCCTCCCCCCCGCCTCTCCCCTCCCGCTGCCGCCAACCACCCCAGAGCCCCCTGCGCATCCTGCGCCCTCCGCCAGGGGGTCATGCACCCCAGGCGCACGTCGCTTGGGGGTCCCGCACCTCAGGCAATCGCCGCTAAGGGGCCACACGCGCTCCTGCGCCTGTCGCCAGGGATTCACGCCGCCCAGGGGGTCCCGTCTGCAGCTCCCAGTCCTCCTATCCCGCCACCGAGGCCTCCCAGGCCCCTCCAGGGGTCTTCTAGTAGCGTCGTGCATCGCAGGGACGCGCCTCACGTGACCAGCGAGTAGTCCCACTCAAGGTTTGAAAAAACAAAAGGCGAAACGAGGCGGTCTCCTAGGAATCGAGGCGAGGCGTAGCCTCGAGGCGGTCGAGGCGTAAGCCTCCGTTTATATAGAAAAATATGTATAAAACTAAAATTATATATATCTCTATGTAATTATATGTTCCCTGCCCAATATATAATAATTTTCACTACAAGATATGATGAAATAATAAAGATAAGAACCCCGAAATAGAAGATAGAACAACATCATATACATTTCTACACATTTTCATCCCATCAAAGAGGAATTCATTAACTATAGATATTGTGAAAGAATCAAACAATACATATATATCTATGAAATATTGTTGTAATTAAAAGTATGACTAAAAATACATCGAAGAAATTATGTTATGTGTCTAACATATAATATATGATCGCACGAGAAACCATGAATCATATCCATTTCGAGCAAATCTTTGAAATATTGTTGTAATTAAAAGTTCGATTAAATATATGTCGAAGAAATTTATGTTGTGTCTAATATATAATATAAGGCAACATGAGAAACCGTGAACCTTATCCATTTTGTTTTGCTTGATTTATTGCAAATCTTGTTAAGTTACAAGTATTGTTAATCGCGGAAGCACACACAAACACGATCAATCACGCTAGCACGAAGACACATGGATTTACAATGTTCACCCGAACTGGGCTACATCCTTGGGTGACGGCAATCTATTTTCACTATGTAAAGAAAGAAGAAAGTACACAGGATACATGGATCCCTAACCCTAGGGGAGTCTATATATTACTCTCGTACAGATGGATCCTTGATGTAAGCGGCTTTATATACCCGAATACAAATAGAAGTCATTAATAAAAAAATTAAACATCGAGCATCAACCAAGAAGGACCATCGAGGTGGTCCCTTCTTCTTCTAGAAAACTGACCAACGTCGCACATCTACGCCGTGAGCCAACTCCAATGACTATTATCTCTATGCCTAACCCATCAAACCGCTAAAAAAAGATTGAACATGTGGGAGGGAAGATAAATGCTCAAATTCAGAGTTTAGAACTGGCGGCTGAAGAACAAGGAAATGCCCCGGATATATAGCTCTTGGAGCATAGAAGTCTGGCTTCTGAAGCATGAGGTGCTTTGATAGGGGCCGGGCTATCTCTGGTGCGGGACGAAGCCTATTTTCCCTGCCCACGCACTCATTCTTCCCACCTATTCCCTGAGCAACTCTTCTCTTTTTTCATTTTAGAAACAACGACCGGGAAAGGAAAGCAGTTCATGCATTCCCGGGGCCCTGTGGCTGGAGACTTTGACACACGCAAGCGTTTATTCAATAGAAAAAAAAAGACACTTATTTCACACAATTCTTCTGGTCATGCCTGGATAGTAGGAAGGAGGATTTCTTTTTTGAGCCTCCTGCTTACCTCTCCCAGGTCGACCTAGACTTCTTGACTCACAGGGATGCCTTATGATCGCAAATCGAGCGAAGGCTGCTACTTCTCGTGTCAGAAGGCCTCCTATCAGCAGTCTCAGAAGAAGGACTGTCGAGCGAGTCGACCTTTTCTAGATGGTCACGCAAGTGAGCCTCCGCGCGTCACAAGTGAACGGAAGAAGAGTTTCCGGGAAAGCGGGACTGTTTCCTTTCCTACTTCTTTCTGCTTGGAAGACATAGAGGGGGTCCCCAGGGCGAGGCATCGTCTGGATGTTGGTCCAGCCTACTACGAGGATCCCGTATCCCGTACTAAGTGCTTTCTCCCTCCTGGGTCCCGTGGTTCCTATGCCGCCGCTCCACAGGACAGTGCACACTTAAAGAATGTCGCATTTTCTCTAGGCGAAAATCAAAACTAGACCTACTATATATTCTATTTCGCGTGGTGGGAGCTACCCAGGTGGGAATCCGTCCACCATCCGTAGGCCGAGGCCCACGAATAAGGCCCTATGCTTTTTTTCGACAGGACGCAGCTCCCTAGAATGACCTTCGCCTTGAAAGATCATCCCGGATGGTGAACCATAGGATGGCTTTCATCCCTCACCCCTCTGCCGCATAAGCCATATGCGAATTCTTCTTATCTACCTCATTAATCACTCTTTCGATATCAGCTACTAGGAAACCCGGGGGCTCGCACCCCCTTTTATATAGTAGCGAAACGGCTCTGAAAGTATGTGACTACCCATTCGGCGCATTTCAAGTGAAAGATCCGCCTCCGCGCGGTTGAAGAACTACGTACGGGACGAAAAGGCTGCTGCTCATGGTGTTTCACGATCAGTATTGGAAATGAACGGAGAAGTGGTGGAACGTCAACAAAAACTACCATCTCGCTCTTTCCTTTCTTCGGTGCCCTACAACTCATTCATTCTTCATTCTCACAATGACAAGGTCTACTCGACATGGCTTCCCGACTAGAGAAATTACGAATTCCCACTAAGTCACCTGGAATGCAAGCATTGTCCTCCTCCCTTCCCGCTCTATCAAGAAGAATTTGTACTAATTGTGCCACAGTCGAGCGTTTCTGCCCAATCGCCACATAGACACAATACAATTTTGCCTCTCCGGCATAAATGCAAGGAGGATGTATGGATAATATGGGATCTTGTAGAACAGGATTTGATTCTGCAAGCGGTTCGGTACGAAGGAAGAAATTTGGTCCTGGGAAAGGGGGGTTAGCTGCCCCTATAGCCTGTTAAGTTCTAGGACAGTCTCGGTATGATTCGAGGCTTTGCAGCATTCTCTCGCCTCCTTCGCCTCCACTGGGGAACTACCTTTGATTCGCATCTGACCTCTTCTCAGCTCAGATTCAGAATCGATCCTGCTGATGATCGATCTAGTGGTGGGAGCAGTGGCTCAGAAGACAGTTCAGGCAATGGCTCTGTTAGACCATAGACCCCTCTCGCTTCACTCTCTTCCCGGGAGCAATCTAGTTCGAATTCATACGAGGTCCTCTGTTATACGCGCGTTAGCTTTTGAAGGCTGAGGATTAGCTCCTAGGAAGAAATCGCATTTCTATATTAGCCTCTTTTTCAGGGTAAATGAGTTTCTCCGAAAGAAGAGATCAAAGTGATTTTCCTCTTTTAGCCGCTTTCTGCATTCAACGGAGTGAATCGGTCCCTCGTCCTCCAAAGTCTGGATGGTCCTTTCTGACAGTCCTTGAAAACAACAACCGATAGAAGAATGTGGATACTGGAGAGAAGGTGTCTTGATAGTCCACCCCATAGGTTTGGGTAAACCCTCAGGCCAAAGAAATCGACTTCCTGGGTTCTGTACCCTTCTACCCACCGAAGGGTTAATGAAGTATACGCGACAGGAATAACATACAAAAACCATTATATTCTCAAAAAGCCTCTGACTCTGCAGTTTTCTTTCACATAGGACAAGGTCAGCAATCATCTTTCTTTCGGAAGATATGCTCTTCAGGCACTTGAACCCCCGAATTAGGCAGTTGGAAAAACCAGAAGCCTGAGGACCGGAGTTGAGGACTCCTGAGGGTAGACTGTCTACCTTGTCGAGCGGGGGACTTTGATTTATGGGAACTAGGACTCGCTCAAGAAAGACTCAAAGGACCAAGCCTCGTCGAATAGAAAAAGAAGAACATGAATACAGGGACTCGCATAGAAAGATGTCAAACATCTGGAACAAAAAAGCGTCAAGGAGAACTATTCTACTAACCTTTAGAGGACCCACAGAAATGACTACTGAGGCCTCAAAGGACGTCGAAGGGCAATCAACCAAGAAATCTCATTAATCAAAGGCTGCTTCGACCAGTATTGCCACTTTTTCTCACCTCAGCTTGCTTTGCTGCATTCGCGCTCCGATTCAACTTCGAGAGAGAACTAGAGGAAAGAGAGTTACTAGCATGAAAATCGGATTGAAGGCTAGAGCCATTCCTTAAAGACCCACGGGGAATTGATGGAATTATCCCGCTAGCTCTGATATAGGTGTCCCGAGTCTAATACCTCGTCTATCTGAGATACCTGAAGCAGCTAAGCATCATTTACCGGGAGAGGGAAGATTTTGCGTCCATAGTGCATGCTTGCCTCACCTCGTCGGAGGCGCGCACTTTTGCTTCCTGAGGTGCTTCCGGTTCGTCCCACACCCCGCTTAGGGTTTCAGTCTCTATCTACGAGAAGATCCTTTCCCTCGGTCAAAGACTAGGCTAGTGGTGCAATAAGAAAGTCGTTCCTCTCCCGGGCGATGGGGGCCGCTGTCAGGTGTAGGTCTCCGGTCTTTAGCTCCCTCGAGAGAGATCGGCTGTCGAAGGAGTAGGCCTCGGGAGTAGGACTTTTTCGAGAAAAGGCCCCATCCTTCAATATCATTCGTGCTCTATCCTCGCATTCTCTCTCGGCTCGGTTTAGCTACTTTGATCCGGTCACGACTGCCAAGCTAACAACGGCTGAACACGACAATTCAAACCCTGGGCCGCTGGGACATCCGAAGAGGGTGTGCGAAAGATATCCCATGAGGAGAGACTTTCTGGGGTTTAGATCCAAGTCGGTTCAGTGAGGGCCCTTTTCTACTGGGCTGAACTTCGACTCTGCCTTCAGTTCTCGAAAGGCAGTTGCTGAGGCCATTTTTGACCGCGCGGATTTTCTTTCCTTTCTTTGCGGCCATGTCCTCGTCTCTCGTCAAAATGGCTGAAACCTGCACTTTTCCAGAGGAAGGATCAACTCGCCCTCGTCATTATAAGGCCTAGCCTGATGTGATCCAGCGGTGACCACTCTGGCACCCATTTCCTTTTTTGCGTTGGCTTGGGGCAGGACTCAGGTATCTGCCGCTATCTGAATGTTCTTCTTCCCCAAGCATAGAGGCGAGGAAACTGCCAAGAGAGGGGGGGTGTCGGGATTGAGTCAAAAGAAGAATGTTCTAAGAAGCTATAATGACGTTGCGGGAAGCAAGAGCCGATGCGGCTAGCTTAGGGCGGGGTCATGAATCAGGCAAATAAATAAGGAAGGGCTCCTCCTTCCTCGGGACCAAGGAAAGGATTGTGGCACTCTCTTGCTTTCATTTCGGGGTTCTTCTATCGACTAGAGCATAACAAAGACTGCTGCGGAAGGGTAGTGCGCATGTAACGACTGCGCGCCTGAAAGATAGGTCTTTACTGAGGGCAACCGAGATGCCTGGGAGATATGTGGAACCAACCTATAACTGAAAGCCGTCTTCGAAGCCTATGAAAAGAAATATATGCATGACCATTCTACCTTCCCGGCAAAAAGAGGGATAGGTGTCTCATATAGGAAGTCTGATCGACTTGCACTTGCATTTGAGAAGTCTCTCCTTTCCCTCGTCTGAGCCAGTCAGTTGTTTCCAAGTCTTAGACCTCTTCTTTGCGAGTCAGGAAGGATATCAACCAACTATAGAGATTGGGCTCCGAAGATGGATATATGGAGCTATAATCTGCGCCAGCCACGCACAGACTGAGCTTCAGAAAAGACGGGGAGGACCGGCAGTAACTGAGATAGGGGAAAGTAGGCTGACCTTTCCATTAGATCATCGTCAGAGGAGGTTTTGAGCCTTGTACAACCTCATTCGAGTCTTGTATGGTGATATTGTCTGTAGACCTCCGTTTTGCAGCATGTACTCGTGTTCTCAATTCATCCCTCTAGTTTTAACGATACAACCTACTTTAGTGAGCTGTTGAACTCTCCAAGTGCAATGTTGTGAATTGCGAAAGCATACACAAACACGATAAATCAACCAAGAAGGACCGATCTTCGCCATCAAGGTGCTCCCTCCTCCTTCTAGAAAACTGACCAATGTCGCGCCGCTATGACGTGAACCACCTCCAATAAACATTATCTCTATGCCTAACCAGCCCTTGAGCCGCATACAACCTCATTCGACTCTTGTATGTGATAGTGCATGTAAACCTCCCTTCTGCATCATGTACTCATGTGATCACTCATCCCTCTAGTTTTAAAGATACAACGTATTTCAGTGAGCTATGGAACTCTCCAAATGCAATGTTGAGTATCGTGGAAGAACGCACAAACACGATCAATCAAGCAAGCATGAAGACACGGATTTACAAGGTTCATCCGTAACTAAGCTACGTCCCTGGGCAGCGGTGATTTGTTTTCACTATGTGGAGAAGAATAAAATATAGAGGATACTGAGAGCTCTAACCCAATGGGAGTTTATATATTACTCCTGTACAGATGGATCCCTAATACAAACATATCTATATACTCGAATACAAATAGGACTGTTGATAAAGAATTTCGCCATGGGCACTTCTCCCACACCTCCTGCAGCATGTACCCATTGTAGAAAACGCTGGTGACTCCACTATCACATTATCTGGGTTTTCTTGGCTTAGTTGATGGTACAAATGTCTGTTCAACAGACATCACAGTTCAACAGACGTCATGGTACACCATATTTTGATTGACTCATTTGTCTCTACAACTGTTGCTCCTCCGGGCATGTCTCAAGTGGCTTGATAGATGCAAGAGCAAACATTCTGCAGATTACTGTTAGCATCTCCTTCTTAAGAGGATCTTATAGGTACTGTGGGCCTACAGACCTTTCACGAGGTCTGTCAGGCTCTTGCAAAGGGTTATAATGCACTGTCCCATGCCTGCACACTCCAACTATATGTATACGATAGTGGGGCTGAAAGGGTCACCACCTATCTCGAGAACATCAAGTATATTGTTGATCAGTTGGGTACATTGACCACACTGTCATACCTACCAAATTTAATGTTGCGGTCTTCAATAATATCGATGATATGCCCACTCCCATACCATGACCTGGTTAGCATTTTTAATCCAACAAAATCCGTCTCAAGGGGAACCTGGTCCCTTTTGTTGAGCCAGTTATCGGTAAGGCGGAAACTTCCTCTCCTGGACATGGAAGAGGTTCTGGTCACAATTCAAATTATTGATCTCCATGTCCTGTGTGCGATGTCTTCGATTATAGTTGCTACAAGTGAGCTTCTCATCCTATGACCAACCACTTAGCCAACCTTTCTATTGACAGACCCCACACACAGGAAGATACTATTCATGTAGTTAATGGCCAAGGTATGCCCATATTATACATTGGTAATAATTCTCTTCGTCTTCTCTTTTCATCCTTTTTGCACCTTAAAAATGTGCTTTATTTTAAATGTGCAGACAAATACTTTCAGTTTATCTTATATACAATGACAATGACAGTTCTCTGGAGTTATTACCACATTACTTTGTTGTCAAGGATGGGTGTGGCCTCAAAATTTTCTGAATTTTGGTGAAATAATATAAAAATTTCTACTTTGCCTGGAGAGAAAAATCGAATTCCCGCCTTCTATTGTACAATGTTTCGATGATTTGTCGATGATATTCCAAAGAAATATCACGGCTGATACAACAAAATGGCAAAATTACAGTTGTAAAGTTTTAAGATACCAATGAAATTAGGTGATATTTCTTCTGCTTCATCGCTTTGGCGATATATGCAACTTTTCTCCACCATTCCTTCATTTAAACTTGAACTTTATATGATGCACTACTTTATTTCTCCCTCTACTATGCTATTTGTTTAAAATTGGTTAAGATAGCAGCCACAGATGGTAGCGAAAGTTAATATTTAATAGTTTTTGTTGGTGAACTTATATATTTTCAGAACCGTTACATCGATGGTTTTCTCTTAGTATACGAGGTCAAAATTGGTGGTCATGTCTTTTAGCCTTTTTTCCTACTAGAGTTATAGATTAACATGCTCTACTCCTTTCTTCCAAGGACCCGATACAATGGGGGGGGGTGAATTGTGTAATATACAATAATTCCAATAACAATAGAAATTTGAAAAATATTTACAGAGCACAAAGATGTTAAAAAATGTACTAAGCCTTCTCCTACTATAAGTAGGGTCGGCTACATGGATATAAATAGAGAAAATCAAACCATAAGACACTGATTTTTACATGAAAACCCAAGCGGGGGAAACCCGTTCTAGGATTTCTCCTTTGCTCTCTCGGTGAAGCTTGCTTCCACTACCTTATGCTAGTTTAAACTGATGGTAGCACAACCTCTTGTACAACCCGCACCCTTCCTTGGACAACTCCCAAAAGAAAAGATTTTATCTCTCACAGAGAAAGGGATCCATAACTTGGATACCTATTTACAATATTCTAAAAATAAATAGATTAGCAATAATCTTGAATTCACATGCTTATAGAACTTTGAGCACAAAAATTGCTCGAGAATGAAGATGACCGCTTTCACAGAGAGCATATAGAGCTTGAGAGATCACAGATAGCTCGAGAGCACAAATATAGCACACAAAGAACAATTTCTTTACTTTTGTCAGCAGAGAGTGTTTCCCTTGGTTGTGTGTCTAAGGTCCTATTTATAGTGTGAGGTGAACAATAAAGCCATTGGAGACCCAAAGTAGCTGTTTGGTAACAAAATAGGAATTCCAACGTTCAGAAAATCCAAAAACTAATCGAACATGTGAAAAGTGTTGATCGATCATGTGAAAGTGACTGATCAGTTGAATATTATTGATTGACCAGTTTTGAACTTTTGCTGATCGTTGAGGGTCATTTGAATATTGATTGATTATGATCAAAAGATGACCGTTCATGAGTAGATTAATCATGATCAAAGATTGATCAATCGAAATATCAAGTTGATCAATCATGTCAAAAACAACATTAAAAATTGATTGATCATGATCAAGATTTTGATGGATTAGATCACCAAAAATATGATTTGTCAACTTAGGTGATTCTGACTTATTTTTGCTCGTTGATCAAGAATACGCAAAATCTACTTATACAAAAAACCATGTAAATTGTCCGACTCGACAAAACTTACAGAAGTGCCCCTGTGTCTTCTTTACTTGTCCTTGACCTCCAGATACTTCAAAACTTTTCTATAAATGTATTTAATAATCTAAATTCCAGTCTTGAGCTTTCTGAATCTTGATGCTTTGAAATGTACCTTTAGAAGTCATGCTTCTTTGCTTTGATAGTCTGTAGCTTTGGATTATTTACATCCACCATTGAGCTTCTTTTACCTGAAAAGTTTATCAAGCTACAAAACAAATATGCAACATAATTATTAGCAAAATCTAAGTCACTAACACCTTTATCACTTTCTAGATGTCAGCTTTCCGAGATAAACCAAGTATGGCTTGCGATCTATCTATGTCAATTTCTTCCTAAGACAACATAGGCTTCACCCGCGTTGAGAAGTTTTGCTTTTGAAATCTTGGTGTCAAGAACGTGAAGTTTTAAGGTTAATATCTTTATCTAGGTCAAAATACACCTACTTTATTATCAACGTGTATGTGAATTTCAGAATTCATATGCATTAAATCAAAGCTCCCCACATCAAATCAAATTTTGATATTTAATATTTGACATTTTTACGCTCATATCCTTGTATAATTTAATAACAACATTATGATCCCTTCACAAATTGTATTTACAAGACCATATGTATGGTGAAAATGTAGTGGCGCATGCCAAGGCACTCGTTGAGAGTTGGAACTTGTAATCTTTTGATGTCTCAACACCAATACTAGGCTTGTAATTATTTTGAGGTGATAAATGATGAAGTTTTTGGGCACACACCTATACGGTGGATGCCCTTTTTTCTTATAAAAAATTGTATTTACACCCAGAGGTTACCCCTCCTTGGGCCGTCCTCTCCACGTACGCCGTCATGAACCTCATTGGATACCTCACGATCAACCACTTTATCACCTCTCGCTTCCTCAGCACCCACGTATGTCAAATGTAACTTTACATCCGCGTGGTCTCCAACTCCTAAGCCTTTGCCAATACCAGCTCCCTTCCTCGTTACATGCATCAAGAACTTCGTCAAGATCCGCGACATCGTGCTCACGCTCCTTAAGGGCTTCATCAGCCTTAGCGGAGTGGCACACACCTATACGGTGGAGGTCCTTTTTCTTAAAAAAGCCTTAGCGGAGCTGTCATCACGCAGATATATCTTGCTTTCTACGAGGACAAGTCACCTCAGCTAAACAAATCTATTGTTGGTCTATTGCTTGTGGCGGAGGTTGAGGGGGGTGGTGGTAGCGGCGGAAGGGGTCGAGGAGGTGGAAGGAGGATGGAGGGTAGCGAGGGAGGTGCTGAGGAGGAAAGATGGACGATGATAGGGGGAGATGATATGAAGAGGAAGGAGCAGACTTCTTTTGCAAATGTGGTCGCCTTCAAGGGAAATTGTTAGTATTTTAACATGATCTCATTAGTATAGTTGAGAGAGTTGGTGGAGGACAATACATGGATATGCCATGTAATGATTATTAACCCTCTAGGGGTTTGGGCGTAAATACAAATTATGGATGAGTGAGAATGTACTTGTGAAATTATACAGGGGTATGAGTGTACAACGGCTCGTTTGCCTCTTTGGATTCTTCATTCTGGTACCCTATACAAGAATTGGTCTTTTACATCAGCTGGATGTAAGAATATGATATACATGAAATGATATATATACAACAACCCACTGATTTTGAGTGTTAGAGGGGGACATCGGATCTTTTTGCTGAAAGAGTCTACGATCTTATGCAGAGTTCCCGAGCCTGATTTCAGATTTTTTAAAGGTGCTGCAAAGAAAGGACTTTGCCTGAGCATCGTGAGATTACTCTCTTTAACAAAAGGACAAGGAAGGGTTGTTCTAACAAGTAATGATGAGCATGTGATCCTATAGAAGAAGCTACTAGCTGACTATTTCATAAGCAAAAATTTAGGGCCATTTAGGTGCTTCTCAAGACTGGAGGTGGCCCGCAACTGGAGATGACTTGTCTTAGAAGCACGGAGCTGATTTATTGCACGAGGTAAGCATGCTAGGTGCTAAACCACCTCAAATTCTTATAGATCTAAAGGTTTCACTATGTAAGAGGGACGAGCTGGTTGATGAGGGGTAATATCACTGACTAGTAGGAAGCTTCTCTACCTTATTGTCGCCATGCATTATATTTCCTTAGCAGTGGGAAAGTTCCGTCAGTTCATGAGTAGACCGACATGCCTAATCGGACACCACCATGATGGTATTAAGAAATATAAAGGTAGCCCATAGTTAGGTGTTCCCTTTGCTATAGGTTAATTTCGAAACATTATTGCATACTGCGATTCCGATTATGGTAGATGCCTAGTGGATTGAAAGCCCACTGATTCATATACAGATCGAGTTCCATTTTTTTCCAATTTTCTAAAGGCAGAGTGTTTACAAGCCCTAATATTTCATTGCATCCTCTACGCAACCAGGATCCATAAAAAAATTCGATCTTCAGCTTCAGGTGACATCTCCCAGGTCGTGCCCTTCTCATCCTCCTGTAGATCTCGAGCGACATCGCCTTCTTCTCCTCCTATCCTGGCGACAAAACCCTCTCGTGCGAAACCCCCAGGCGGCGCCCAAGCAGCGCATCTGCGGCACAGCCTCACGCGTACCCCTTCCAAGGCACAGGCGGAGCCCCCATGCTCCCCTCCAACGATCTCTTTCCGCCAGCCCTGGCGTAGGTGGCGCCCTTCATCCTCCTCGCAGATGGCGGTGCCGTTCTCCAGCCTTCTTGCGCGCATGCGCACATCCCAGTCGCGGCTTCCTGCAGGCGACACACCTTCTCACGTGGCGAGCCCCAGCTGCGCAATTCCATGCGCACAGGTACGCATCCCAGTCGTCGGCACCGTCCAACAACCGAAGCCTCCAAGCCCCAGCAGGATGCTGCGGAGCCCTAGGCTTCCTTGCAGGCGGCCGCTCCCTCGTAGCGATCTGCATCTCTCTCTCTCTCTCCAGCACGGCGGCACGTGTGTCACGAAGCCGCAAGCTCCTGGCGTCAGCAGAGATCCGCTCCCCATAGGCGGCAACAACAGTAGACCTCCCTAATCGGGGGAGGCTTGCGTTGGAAGAGGGTTGCCGTTGGGAACCTTAACCTGTTTGGTTGGAGGGTTGGACAGGGTTGGCTTGGCCCAACCCGGGTTACCCCTCCAACCAAACAGGGTTCTCCTCCTCACAGTTTACTATTCACAGGGGTACCCCTGCCCAACCCAACCTTGTCCAACCCTGCAACCAAACAGGCCCTAAAGAGGCCTCTGCTACAATATATGGACCCCTTCGGCCTCTATTATTTTTTTTTGATTGAAGGAAAATGGGGAGGGGGGGCTTGCGTGAAAAAAGGGAGAGAGTGAGATTGGACCCTTGTTTAGGCCGCGTAAAAAAATTTGGGGGTGGGGTGGGGGCTGAGTTCAAGAGCCCCAATGAGTCTGTTGTCATTAAAAAAGGCGCGTACAAGAAAAGCCATGCGCAAAATATTTGTAAAAAAAAGAAGAAAAAAAGAGAAAAAAAGAGAGAGTGCAAAGTTTAAAAAAAGGTGCATACAAAAAAATGGAATCGTACAAAAAAAATTCCTGTAGAAAAAAAGAGAGAAGCTGGGAAAAAAAAGATTGAACAGCTTAGTTAAAAAATACAAAAAATGTGACGGTTTATTGAAAAAAATGAAAACCCGCAAGAAATTTTTGAGAATATTCATGTTTAGCCCCATGTTATTGTCTTCTCCCAATGTGGTCGATGTTTGTCATTCCGACCAGTATGGGAGAAAAGGGGAGTATGTGTAGAGTTACATGTCTCACTATCAGATCCAGATTCTCCAGACTCCATATTCCAAGCCAACCAATGTTCCAGACTCTACAATTCAGTTTTTCAGACTCGACGTCAGATTGTTCCAAGTCTCCAGTTTTCAGATGTGCACATGTATGCCATCATTTGTCATGATCCCCATCATTCTTGTTATTTCGGCCAGAGTTTTCATGTAAGCCGTAGGGACTCCAGAGTAGAGGACCATTCCTTATGCCATGTGGGCAAGGGTTTTCATGTGGTATCATAGGGACTCCAGAGTAGAGTGTCATTCTCTGAGCCAGATGGGAGAGACCCAGTTCTCCGACGAGGAGACTCCAGGCACAGTTTCATACTCGATGGTCAGATTCCGAGTCCTAAGTTTGACTCACAATCTAGCCCATTCGTCCTCCTCATCTACAGGACATGAGAAGCAACATCCTCGACAGCAGTCGACAGTTGTGCGCATTGAGTTGATATTGTCTGTAGTGTCATGTAGCGTGAGTTGAGTTTCTTTCTGTTTGTCCAAGCTGAGCATTGCATGCTCCAACTTGAGGGGGAGTGTTGGAGCATTTGGTTGTGCGCATGTTAAGTTGTAGATGGGTAAATGGATATCTTCAGGATCCATTTACTCCATCCAGAGTTTAGTCCCATATCTACCAGTTTGGAGATGTGGAGACTCCGTGGGTGTTATATATAGAGCCCCACACCCCTGTAGTCAGATGAGAAAGTGCAATGCATAACTTGACCCTTTGAGGCCTTCTCCCGTGGTTTCATCCACTCCTTAGCGAGTAGGATTCCACGTAAAAATTCTTGTGTTCCAAGTTTATCTTTATGTTCTTATGCTCTGT
This sequence comes from Ottelia alismoides, assembly GCA_037367405.1. Lineage (NCBI taxonomy): Eukaryota > Viridiplantae > Streptophyta > Magnoliopsida > Alismatales > Hydrocharitaceae > Ottelia > Ottelia alismoides. The sequence continues at coordinate 911,206 of JAZKJV010000158.1, forward strand.
TTAGCATTCCACTTCCGCATTTCTATTTTCTAACAGTCTCCACTCAGATACTGGTTGATAATGATACGAAACACCATAAGAATGCGGAAGCGGATGCACAATCGATGACCACCATGGAAGCACGTGAAGAAAGAACAAGTAGATATAACAGTGGTCGGTCACCTCTCACGACCACCGAAGAAGAAAGATCACTATAAATTAGAACGAGTACAACTTTCTCCGTTCCCTCGTTGTCTCACCTCTCTCTCTTCTCCCTCTCTAGGGATTACATTGTTCTGGTGATGGTGTTGAGACAATGCCTCCACACCCCTTTATATATAGCCCAATTACATCCCAATAGTATTATTCCCAATAGGACTATAAACAGAATACAACTCAACTACTATTAGGATTAGGAGTACAATTCCATTAGGATTCCTAATCCTAATTTGACTCTAATCCTACCAATCTCCCCCTTGAGTTGAATTCCATCGTAATCTCTTCATCGTCCTGGGTCTGTACTGGGACATTCTCATCATCTGCTTGTCTCGTTAGCAGGAACTCACCGCCTTTGGGTGACACACCCATCGTTGGGTGCTCTCAACATGCCACCTTGCACGATCTCTTGCTAGTCGTTGCTAGCAGAATTCTTCGACACCTCTGGTCGATTTCTTCAAGAGACCACAATATCACGGCTTCTGAGGATTGCACATCTGCTATATCACATCGTCTCATCGATGTCGAACCTCGCTATGATCCGATGCATCATGCCCCTTCAACAACGCTGAACCCGAATCTGATACTAGTTGATGGGACACGATCCGTCAGTAGCGCCTCGCTGTCGTCGAACCAAGCTTTGATACTAGTTGATGGGATATGATCCAGTATCGTGTCCACTCATATACCGGTTGATGAACCCTCAGATACAAATGCAGATGTAGATGCGCAATCACCCACAATCACAGAAGCACGTGAAAGAAAGAACAATTCGATATGACGGTGGTCGGTCACCTCTCGCGACCACCGGAGAAGAAAGATCACTACAATAAGAATGAGTACAACTCTCTCTATTCCCTCTCTCTCTCATCTCTTTCTTCTCTCGTTCTCTCTCTCTCCCCCCTTTCTTTAGGGGTTACATTGTTCTTGTGGTGGTGATGTTGAGGCAATGCATCCCACATCCTATAAATAGCCCAGTTACGACCCCACAGTCCTATTCTTAATAGAACTATAAATTGAATACAATTCAACTACTATTAGAATTAGGAGTCCAATCCTATTAGGATCCCTAATCCTAATTTGACTCCAATCCTAATAATCTTCTCCTTGAGTTGAATTCCATCACGATCTCATAATCGTCTTGGGTCTGCATTGGGCTATCATCGTCATCTGCAAGTCTCGCTAGCAGGAACTCACCGCTGTCCCTGCCGTTGCCATCGATATCGCCAACGATATCATCAAAGATCCAACACATGCACGTGGAGACCCTTCTCCATGAGGAAGACAGAGGGGAGGGACAACAGGCAATATGCACCCAGAGCGACATTCCCACCCAGAAAATACTTGAACGTCGGGGAAGATTTGTAACTCGCGTAGAGTTGGAAGCTGCCGAAGTCGGTGGACTGCCGCCGAAGTGTTACTATGTAGAAATGGTGTTGTATGTTTGTGAACATCTTATGATTCCGTCTGCATGTCAATGTCTTCTAGACTATCATAATGCTGCATTTTTGTTAATGTCTTGAATGTCTTGTGATTCTCATCTTGTTTATATCTATAATCATTTATATGCATACATTTTATGGTTTCCATATTGAAAGGCTGAAGAAAAATGATACGAGAAAACTATGATATTGATCAGTTTCTGAAAACTTCCTAGCAATTTTTTGAAACGTGGTGGGATGACCAAATTGTGCACTCCCTAGCGAATAACCGATGAGATTGAAATACACTAAACTTGATTTATTAGACCATAAGTTAATGCACAACTAAAATCAATTATGTATAAACTTGTGCAACAAATTATCTAAGGGCCTGCTTTTCTAAATCATAAGATGAAAATTAACTCTTTGACTAATGAAAGTTGGATTTCTGGTTTTCATTGGAGTGGTTCATCTTACTACATTACATTCCACATGATTTTTGCCGAGAAAATCAATCGGACAAATACACAGATTTAAGGGCTTCATCTGTAGCAAGGCTACGACTTTGGTCGGCAGACTGTTTGCACTATGTTGAGAGAAAAATAGAACCATATGATTACAAATACCTTTTCTGATAACCATAACCCTGTGATTTAGGGAGCTTATATAAGTTCTTGTAAGGAGATGGATTTGGTGATTATATATTTTGCAAGAACATTAAAAAGTGCACTGCATGCCCTAGAATCGACTTAATTATGTCAGTTTGAGCATATGCGCAACGGTCTTGTTTCTACTCCACAGACGAATTAGTAGAATATCCCCTTGTCCACAACTGCCTTTCTATATTTTAGTTGATGACTAAAGTCCAAGCTTTCAGTGCATCCTTTTGATTTGTTCGTCCAGCTTGTCGGATTCGAGATCATTGACATTGTATATTTCTTGGATGCTTGAAGGCCAGTGAGGCAATCAGGAAGGAGTATGACAGGAAATGCTTTCAGCTGAGACGCCAGTTTGCACGTGATATGAATGCCCAAGTAATAGACAAAACTCGTGCCATCGTAAAAGATCTGCATTCACAAGTACGGGTCGCTATACAAGCAGTGGATTCAATATCAAGACGAATCGAAAAGTTGCGGGATGAAGAGCTGTTGCCTCAAATTGTGGAGCTTATACAGGGGTAAGTAGCATCCACTGTCTTTTATTCATCGATCAGGGTACGGCGTTATTTTCTGGAGGCCTATATATATGTTAGACTGTTCGCATCACATATATGCAGTTCATTACTATTGCATGTACATTTGTATCATCTTGTGTTTATTCGCTTTCAACTTGTAGGTTGATCCGTATGTGGAAAGCGATGCTCGCTTGCCATCACGCTCAATATATCACAATCTCACTCGCCTACCAAGTGAAAAGTACCAGTGCAGTACCGAGGGGCGAGTCATACAGGCAGATACTAATCCACCTTCAGAATGAGATGGGCTGCTTTGCGTCAAGCTTCACAATGTGGGTTGATGCACACAACGCATACGTCGAAGCCCTCAATGCATGGCTTCACAACTGTATCCTACAACCCCAAGAACGTTCGAGAAAGAAAGCAATCTTCTCACCCCGTAGAGCAATTGCTCCCCCCATATTCGTCCTCTGCCGAGATTGGTCAGCCGGAATCAAGTCCCTGCCATCTGAAGAACTCTCGGATGCTATCAAAGCGGTGCTGTCAGAGCTGCAAAACAATTTCACTGCAACAGAGAGCAAGAAACCGGAGCCAGCGGTCAACGAGGAACTGGCCAATGGACTACCCATGGGAAACAAGCAAGAGGAGAAAAGCGAGAGCATCCCGAGCTTTGTCACGCTTCAGGCAGCATTGACAAAGATGTTCGACCGGCTGACCAAGTTTTCAGAGGCGTCACTGAAGATGTATGAAGAGATCAAGAAGGCGAGCGATGCGGCACGCGATTCGTATGCGAATGGCTGGGTGAGGTTGATCACTTGATCTTCATTATGACGCAATGCCTCTGTTAGAAATGTTTCAGTTGATGGTTGCCGGTTCCTTATTTTAATGTTACAAGGGTTCGAGAATCCTTTTTTTTCGCCTGGGAAGGTTATCATGTGTATTGACGTTGCATATACTTGTTGATTCTGAGAAGATGGTTTCAGCCACTTTTGCTTTCTAGTGTGTGGATCACCTGAAACCAAGTAATGAAGAAATAATCTCTGGCTTAGATTTTGGATTTTTTACACTTGCGCCCCTCAAGTTTTTCCCTTGGCACTTATGCCCATAATTGTTGTGCAATCACTTGTGCCCCTTTATTCCTACAAATCCATACTATTTCTCTTTCGTTAGTGTAATATGGGAGCACAAGTGTAGCAATGGAAGGGCACTACAATATTTTTTTTAAGAATATAGGGTCACAAGTGTAACTGCAAAAAAGTAAGAGGGTTAAGTATTATTGAAAAACTTGGATGGGTACAAGTGTAAGTATCCTTGTATTTTTGGGGTCAATTTATTCCTATTTTTTAATAAAGAGTAGAAAAGAACTTGTTCCTATTTTGGTATATGATTTATCCAAAATTTTATGTATTTTTGAGATATGGATATGCATTTTCAAGTATAGTTGGATATTAATATTTGTTATTTTTTTGAAAGATATTAATGCCGATATAGTTTTACAATTTGCCGCAAATATAAATAAACATTTGTAATTATATATATATCATATGTTGAGAAGATCTAATATTCATTTTATGTAACTTTGATACAATCATATTGAACTATAACAATATATATTTTAATCAAATATTTGGAACCGACTTTGATTTTATATCCATCCATGTACCAAGTACTTGTCCAGCTTCGTTATTATTTCATCAATTAATTATTTAGATAATGCATATTAATAGTTTCTATTATAATACTAAAGTAATTTAATGAATATAAAAAAGTTTTTATCAGTTGTACCCTCTGAGATATTGTAATTTCAGTTATGCTCCTCCCTTTTTGGAAATATCATTTATATCCTCGACTTCTTACCATTATATCACTTGTGCCCCTCAAGTTAGTTGTCCTTCATTACCAACGCAAACATACATTAACTTTGGGGATATAATGTGAATAAAATAAACAATTAAAGTTGAAAAAGGTCATTTCTCATCCTCTTCTTCCTCCTTCTCCATCCTCTTCCTCTTCCTCCACTTCTTTTCCTCCTCCCCAACCTCTTGCTCCTCCACCGCCTCTTCCCCTTGCCCCTAGGTCCTCCCTCCATCCCGAGCTCCTCCTCCCTACCCTCACGCCATCTTCTCTGCCCGAGCTTCTCCCCACTGCCCCTACCCCTCCTCCACCGCACCTCCCCCAGTCTCGCGCCTACCCCTACCCCCACCTCCTCCCCCCGCCACCAGGTCCTCCCCCACCCCCTGTCCCGAGCTTTCCCCCCAACCACCTCCCCCTACCCTCGAGCCTCCCCCTTCCCCATGCCGCTTCCGCGCCTCCCCTCGCCCCTGCCCCCTCCCCCTACCCCTAGGTCCTCCCCCACCCCCTGTCCTGAGCTCCCCCACCCCCTTGCCGCCCCCTACGCCTCCCCCTGTCCTCTGCCGCCCCCGTGCCTCCCCCCGACCCCGCATCCTCCCCCTGCCCCCAGGTCCTCCCTCCGCCCCGAGCTTCCCCCCTACCCCCTGCTGCCGCGCCCACGCTACGCCTCCCCTTACCCTCGCCTCCTCCCCTCCCCCCCAGGTCCTCCCTCCGCCCCGAGCTACTCCCCCCCACCTTCCACCCCCTCTCCTTACCATCCCTGCGCCTCACCCTGCCATCGTGCCTCCCCCTCCGCCCTCCTCTGCCCAGAGAGCCTCCCCCGTGCCTCCCCCTACCCCATGCCTCTCTCTATATGCCCCTTCTTTCCTTCGCCCCTCACACCTCCCATTCCAGCCTGCGCCTCCTTCCCGCTCCCTCCCGCTCTGAGCTCCTCCCCTCTGTTGCAGGGGAAGGGATGAAGGAGGAGGTGGTCGGCCTTGTCGTCGACATGCTGCAGTTGATGGTGAAGGATGAAGGAGAAGGGGATGGAAGAGGAGGTGGTCGGAGGAGGAGGAAGGGTTGGAGGGTAAGGAGGAGGGAGGAAGAGAGAAAGGAGGATGCGAGATTATTTTCCATATATGCCCCTCTTAACTATATCATGGTTTGACTAAATCGTAGCTAAGTTCAACTCAGTGATGATTAAAGTAACGAAGGGTCACAAGTGATAGAACGATAAGAAGTCGGGGGCACAACTGATATTCCTAAAAAGTGAGGGGTATAACTGAAATTGCAATATCTCGGAGGGGAACAACCGATAAAAACCCTCAAAAAAGTTAAGAATGATAAACATTATATGTCATTTAAATATCTAAAAATATTTAAGTCATTCATTGCTTGATGAATAATTCTATGTCGGATGATTTATCCATATCTGAATTACAAAATTCTATTTTTATATCATGTAGATTTTCAAAGATTGACACCGTGGTTTTCATATATCTACTTTCATACATGGCTTCCAAGATAGATATATATGGTAACATCTATATCCGTATCTATATTCGTCCATTAAACAAAATATCCGGCAACAAGCCTTTTTGTTCTTTGGATGAAGAATAGGGGATAGAGAAGAACACACAATTAGTAATGCCTATCCTTCCTTGTTGTGTTGGTAGGTTTGATAGCGTGCTCATAATGTGACCGCTTTATTTTAGAATTTTTTATTTCAAATTATATTTGTCTTATTCCGATATAATTTGATTTGAAATTTACAATGCATCCACATTGAATGGGTGCAATTTGACACGAATAACTTACAAGCATCAAATATCTAAGCTTAGAATTTAGGATTATGTTTTCAAAGACCCCATAATAATGCTAAAGTTGATGATAGAATAATGATACATTTACACTAGGACCTCCGTAATCTTACTAACTCCTAACTCTCACACCACAACTCTTAAACAACTTTATACGTTAAACAGGGTAAAGACTGTAAGGACATCAGTATAAAATCCGAACACTCCTTCACATAAAACACGCCATCTTAATTAGAATGCGTACTATCAACCTCGAGAGGTCGATGCGAGCTCGAATCCTTATGGGCATGTTTGGTTGCTGGGTTGGACTGGGTTGGGTTGGGGTACACCAGCGCACCCCTCCTTCCAACCCTCCTCACAGTTTACTATTCACAGGGGTACAGTTGACTATTCACAAGGGTACCCTAACCCAACCCAACCCAGTCCAACCCAACAACAACAGACCCTATGAATCGGGGTTTGCAACTAATCCGTTTCTGTATTATTCTTACCCAATTGTGAATAGGTCTGACGGAGATCTCGTACGCATTGGAACTAACCGTGAGCAAGAAAACCACCACCCATGTATCTGACTAGTCCAAGCGTTCTTTTGGTGGGTTACCCCTCACTTTGGGTGGGTAACCCTCCAAAATCCCCACTTTTAACCCACTAATGGGGCTCACTCCCTTCCCATCAAAAAAATATATTATACCATCATATCATCTAAAAATCATAAAATACTCAACTTCTACTCACAATTACAAACTTCAATACAATCACATCATAACAACCACCCACTTTTTCAAATTCCAATGCAATCATATCATAATAACTACCAACTTTTTCAAATTCCAATACAATCACATCACACAAACCCTCCCAACCCTTAACCCACCAACCAAACACACAAACACAAAACCGGGTTATCCACCCCTGGATAACCCACGAACCAAACGCACCCGGATCAACTCCTAACACAGTATTATCTTATTGTGTTAACTCTGTTGTTTTTCAAAAAAAAGTTGCAGAAGATTACAGAGTTGTGGAGTAGTAGAAGAAGATTTAAAGATCATGGTGTAAAAATCAACCGGACAAATATTTATTACATTTTTTTTTCACACTTGTGCATCTTCGAGGCTCAGCAATGCCGGTTATGCTTCTACTTTACAAGTGTTGGTGGGAAAGAGGCAGAGATAGGACTCTAATAGCAGAAAACGCCTTTATTTATTCGAAAATGGGTCCTCCTCGGTGCGAAGGTATCTGGCTTCGAGTTGAGAGAAATGGCGTCGGGATTTGATCAAAAGCAGGCGTTTATTTCCAGCAAAGAGACTGAGATCTCACATGCTCATCCATCAGTTGATTGCCCTTCAATATCCTCTTCTTCTTATGATGAAAATACTGCATCTTCTTTGTATCTATTTGACCAGATAACACTTTCAATTATTGGGATTGCGAGTGGTCGATATCTCCTGCTCAAATGGGAAGGGAGAGCAAAAGAAAGAAAAGGAGACGGGTGAGCATGGAATGGAATATAATATCGCCATCACATCACATCACATGAGGATATCTTCTCCGCGTGGGGATTTGAGAAGGCGCGTGACCACCACGTTAAATAGCAAGTGACTGATGGGATGTGCACGACACATTTATTATTATTATTATTATTATTATTATTATAGAGGTCCACTTATTAATTTGTGATCAATTAATGGAGTGAGATTAAGGTTTTAAAAATTAAATAGGATCAGCAGTTTAAAGAAATCGAAAAAGACGGAACCATTGTATTGTTAGTTTGCTTCGTATGGTTCAACCGGATCGAACAGAGTTAGACCGGTATATCATACAAATAAATATAAAAAATGCTACGTTATATCTTTTGAGGATTTGTTTACTTTTGTCCTTCCAAAATTTTCCAATAATACTTATACTCTTATTTTTAATGCAAAGTGCCCTCTATATTTTTATAAAATTAATAGCAGTGGCTTTTTATTAGTACATTTATGCTCCCATTTTATACCAACATAAAGATGGTATTGTGATTTTTTAAAGAAAATATAGGAGAACAAGTGAAATTGCTTAAAAGTTATGGGGTTATAATGTTCTTAAAAAAACTCGAAAGTGCATAATAATCATATTTGTAAAATTTATATAATACATATATGTAATGTAAAAAATTAACAATTTTAAGACTATTTAAACTCTAATCAACAACTAAGTGTTGTTAATTTATTGCTTCTCATAGTATGACTATAACAACGTCTTCTTCATTTGTTATTGTTATAAGTGGGTAACCTTATACACGATGTGGGAAGAGAAAAGCAATTCGTATATGACAGAAAGAGACAAGCGATAATGAGTCATTGGCATATATGAAGGAAAAGAAATAAATGTGTACTGTACTATGGGTTAGAATGAGACTAGATTATGAATATTTTTGAAAAAGTTTGTATTTTGTTAATTTATTGGAAATTATTTTTTTAAAAAAATAGATGATTGAACCGATAATTTGGTTCAATTAATTCAACCGAATTTAAGCGGTCCAACCGTATTTTGACCGGTTTTGACTGATTTTTTTTCTGAATAAAAACTGGATGGTTGACCATTTTTCTTTTGATTTTTGATTTAACCGGTTCAACCGACCAGTTCGGTTCAGTTTTTAAAACCTTGGGTGAGATGGATAAAAGTAAAATTTCCCTTTTCTTTTGTGAAAAACAGGTATTTAGATAGTTGGAAAGATGAGGACCTCTAAATGTAGCGCGATATTGTTCGTGAGTGGTTAAAGTGGGACTCAACGTGGGTTATTTGGTCCTAAACAAGAGGTACATTTCGGATAAACTATTTACCTCCGAGTGAATAAGCCGTTTGTTTTGATATTTGGATTTAGAATTTATGTGAATATGTCTTCTATTAGAGTTCAAGAGAATGATTGATTTTTACTTTATAATCATAAGATGAGAGAATGCGATATTATGTTGTTGTTAGTTGAGGAGAGTTATACATCTATATCTTAAAGCCCGTCAAGTCACGTGCCCATATTAATTTCTGCGCAAAAAAGTTCTATTTTCACCCTTAGCCTTTGTTATATCTTCCAATTTTAACCCTCACGTCCCACCCATGTTTCCACTTTTATCCTTGAACTTTTGTCAGAATCCTTGCCTCTTCCCAAGTGCAGCTCCTGTCTAGGGTTATGGCTCCCATCCTCCTCATCCTCGATGCTCACCTCTATGACTCCTACCTCCCTGCGTAACGCCGTCGAAGGTGGCTCCTCTCCGTCTGCTCCCCTTCTTTCCATGCCTTTGTCAACGGAGCTACGTGTCCATATATGTGGATGACCCCGGTAAGCTCTACAACTCCCCATCTCTAATGTAGCACCCTCCCCTCTGCCCCTGCAATCAAGACACCCTGATAGCCCTAGAGCTGCTCCCCAATACATGGCATCCGATGAGTTGGTGGCTGACCCCGTCGCTTAACCCAGCACGGTACGGTGCGACTCCTCGATCGGCTCGCATGAACAAGACCCCAACCTCTATCCAGATCACAACCGAGTTGATCCTCCTCGAGTCCCGTGACTGCTCCTGCCACATCACCCTCTAAACCCCTTCACTCTTCCAAGTCTACCTCTCCGGCTTCTCCCTTGAGGACCTCCCCTCTGATCACGCTGTCACCATCGTAGGCCTCATCGTGAAAAGCTTCCACAGATGTGACATATAGTTTGCCGATCTCGCTAATCCCAGAAAGCCTACCTATTCCCGTAAGAGGCAGTACGATCAGAGAGCCATCTGGGAGCAAAAAACACTCATCACCAAGGGGGTTTTCAAGATTGAGCGAGAAGGGATAAGAAAATAAGGCATGCACAGAAGAAACACAAACAAAATAAGGGAGAGAAATGGAATCAAAGGAGAAGATGGATTAATTGTGCCACTAATCGACGAAGATGGCCCTGTGGATCTGTACATCGAGCACGGGGAACCCTTGTGCTTGCTCCAGTACTCTCAATATATTATTAATATACATACATCTCTGAAAAACCACCCAACTTGAAAGCTCTAAAAGAAGAAACTATCGTCGCTGTGTTGGTTGGGTTGTTTTTACAGAAAATTTATTTTTTTATTATTTATACTTCTAAACTTAGATGTGTATGGTGTAAGCACACAAGTGTCAAACTTAGGGAGGCAAATTGTTTTAAACTAAGGTAAAACTATAAAAACTAAGGTTTTATTAGTTTCTTAATTTTTAGGTAATTTTTTCTAAATTTAATTTGATTTTATGAATGTTACAATATTTTTATGATTTTTAATATACCTATGTAAGAATGAAGGTATAAATTTTGTAATTTTATATTTGGTTTTAGTTGTGTAGTTCTTATGTGTTTTATTTGTTTTATGGATTTTATGTAATTTTTAAAATTGTTTTATGAATTTTATTTGGTTTTTAAAGTTTGAAAACTTATTTTTATTTGAAATTAGATTTTTATTCGTGATTTTAAAATATTAAAAGTAATAAAATATTTTTGTTTTTATGTTTATTAGAATGTAGGTGAAAATACCTTTAAAACGATATATTGTAAGTTTTTGTATGATTTTTATTTATTTACTTATGAATTTTTAAAGATTTTATGTATTTTATATTTTTATGGGTTTTATTATTCAAATTATATTTTTTGATTTATTATGTAAAATATGATGAAACATACGAATGGTAATTTTTATAGAATTTTTATAGAGTTTTTATATTTTTTAATGAATTATAAGAGTTTACATATTTTTTAATATTTTTAAAATAATTTATTTAATACTATAAAGTATTTTTTTCAAAAAATATTTAATATTATATATAGTGTGAAATACGATATTTATATATATTTTATAATATTTTTTTATTTTGTTTCTTATTTATTATGTATATTGTATGTATAGTATTTGTATACAGTTATAGGGGTTATTTTGTAGTTTTCTAGAAAATAGGGCACATGCCTAAAAAGAAGAACTGTAGGGGGCTTTTCGTGCAAAATGGCCAAAGTACACGTGCATATCACATGCTGGGGTCTAGCTGCTTGGACTTGTTTACAATATGCTAAACTGCCAGGGAACATGTTCAAATTCGACCAAGATATTTCAACTTCACACGATCATCATGTGCCGCTTCTAAAACCTAGACCTAATGATAAATCGATATAGCACGAGGGTCTGATGCAAATTTTACCAAAAAAATCAACTTTGCACGAGCTGGGCACGTGCGATGCTAAATGGTGGGGCGGTGGGCTTAAGTTTGTGATGCCGCGTGGCTAAATTACGGTCGTACAATCTGTGGACGATTGCAGGGATGTAGTAAAAAGCCCCAAAATTAGGTGTAGCTCCAAGCATTCGAGCGATCTGGTTCTCACAGAGATGGAGAACTCACGATAAAGTTATTCCAAGTGTTTCCTGAAGCAAATCTTCTGGTGCTCCTCAACATCACACCGGTGTTCGATCGTTCAAAGCAGAGATGCTCTCACAGTTTTTGACTCTTGTGGTCCAAATTCACTGCTCTCATGCTCTCACAATTTTTGACTCTCACAGGATCAGCCCTTAATATATATATATATATATATATATATATATATGGTTAAATGAGTATCCTCCTTAAGAGCATATAAGAGCATGTTCTACCTTTTTTTTCATATTTTTTGAAATGAAACCAGATGGGATTTACTTAGAATAATAAGTGGAATATGTGTTTCAAATTTCGTATAAAATAGATATTCCTAATACTTCCATCTGGAGGAGGTTAATTTCAACAATTTTGAGACTGTTAAAATTTGATAGTTTTGATGGAAGGGATAGAAATATCGAATTAAGTATAATTTTGAATGACACCATGATGATATATTATGATCTAAATTCCACCAGGTTTCATTTCTAAAAAAATTAAAAAATATGGGGAAAAAGGATGGGAGCATGTTGATGAGCACAAAAATCCCAAGCAACTAAGGATGAAGAAATAACACAGATCGTTGCGACCTTAGTCGCTCAAGAGATCAATCAGCCAATCAAGAAAAAGTAAAGCAGACCACCAAAATCAAATCAAAATCAATCAAACACGATAGCGGTCCTGGTTATTAGATTAGCCTGGTATAGCGACCAGGGTCGGACTCAGGGAGCACGTGATGGCCTTGCGACCTACGAAGTAGTCTCAAGAAGAAATAAAATAAAAGAAATGTATTTTTGGTGGATTTTTAATTTTTATAATTTTTTTGGATTTTAAATTATTTAAGAAAAAAGAAAACAAGGAAACAAGCCTACTCAAACAATTATTTAATGCATCAAAAATCAATCAAAAATTCAAATAAAAATGTTTTTAAGTAATTTATGATTTTTACTGTTTTTGTTTAATTTTTGGTATTTTTATGATTTTTATTTAATTTTCTAAAAATAAAACAATGCAAGAAAATTGAGGTACTGTCCAGTCAGGCGTAAAAGGCCAATTTAAAATGCAAAATGCCCTATTTAACTTCTGGAGGTAATTTTCCTATAAAACAGAAAATTTAAGGAAAATTAAGGCACCAGAATTATTATTTTTGGATTTTTATATTATTTATTAGAATTTTTATGAGGTTTTTAGTGTTTTGTAATTTTTATGAGTTTTATAAAATGAAAAATGACCAAATTTGGTCAGAAAATCAAACAAGCCAAAATACACAGAAGCTAATTTTTTTGTAATTTTTAGATGAGTTTTAATATTTTTTTTGTGATTTTTCAAGTCAGACAGTAAAGAAAAAGGCTGTTTTTGAATTTTTAAAAACATCAAATAAAACAAAAAATGTCTCCAAAAATTCTCGAAAATTTTACAACATGGCAGGAGCCATTGTCCAATTTTCATTGAATTTGGAGTAAGTTTGATATTTTATTCAAAATCAAAACCTCGGTACAGTGCACAGGGACCTGTACGCAAATAATGAAAGTTCTGGGGGGTCCGGTGCAAAAATCCCAAGAAGTCACGTGCGAGGCGCGTGTCTGGGGCACACAGGGATCTAAATGTAATAAAAGTAAAGTTCTCAGACTAATTGGTAACATGTACCAAAAGTCTGAGGGCTTTACTGTAAAATACCCAAAAATATACGCACATGCACAAATAAACCACACACAGGGGTATAACTGCAATTATCTAAAAAGATTCATTCATTAAGTAACATCCCAGAACTACAAGGGCATCAATGCAAATATCCCAGACAAACCACGTGTCGATGCACGTGACACACTACAAGCAGGGGTATATATGCAAATAGCAAACAAGACAGGGTCCAAAGTGCAAAAGTACCAAAATAAAAACAACGTACTATGGTATTTACAGGACTAAACACGAAATAAAGGAGACAGAGGGGACTAAGAACAATTACCCCTTTATTATATCCGAGGGACGGATGGCTGCCACGTGGTGGATCGAACGGTGGAGGACTGGTGGCTCACAGCAAAGGAAGCCCTCGGTGCGATCGAACGGCTGGGAAGTTGCCACGTCGCTGATCTGACGGTCGGGAACAGGTGGTGCTTCTTCGTCCGGATCGAACGGTCTAGATCGACTCTCCTCACGATCGCGCGGTGCTGGCGCTCCTGAAATGGATGGCTCGGATGGAATCTGGAGCTGGAGGACGATCCAACGGTGTCTGAAGGTCGAGGAAGAACTGATGGCCGGCGACCTTCGCCGGCCCGCTGCGCGCACTCCCGGCCTCCTCGCGGGGCTCTGATGATCGGAGAAGAAGCTTTGTGGGCTCCCGCGTCGACTAGTGGTCTCCGATGGCCCAACGGAGCTCCGAGGAGCTCAGGCGGAGCCGGCGGAGCTCAAGTTGCTGCTCCAAATGGTCCAAGCCCTCAGATGGGCTCAGATGTCCCTGCAAAGTACACCAGCAGACTCGCGGGTCGAGGGCAAAGTGCCTCGACCCCGTTAGGAGGGGTGACGGTGGTCGGTGAGGCGGGGCGGTCGAGCTCCGGTGAGGGGTAGACGGTGGAGCTCGAATCCCCAGCTCCTGTGCGAGCTGGGTCGAATGGAGGGGCGTAGAACGTGCGCGGGAAGAAGGCGAGTGTGATGGTGCGGTCCGATGATCGAATGGAAGGTGGGGGTGGCCGGAATCGATGATGGTCGGCGACGACGAGATTTGGGGCAAACTAGAAATTAAAGAACAAGGGAAAGAACTAGAGCTACCTGGATGGAGGAATCGACTGTGGGCGAGCTGGGGGTGCTCTGGGTCATTGCCTCGCAGGACGTCGTGGCCCGAGGCTCGAGCTCCTGCTTCAGGCGGAGCACGGCGGCGCTAGCTCGCCGGATCTGAGGTCCGGTCACCTACACCTCTCTTCAACACTGCCGACAGAGAGCTGTCACCTCAGGGAAGGCAGTGGAGGTCACGGGAATGACAGGTGAGGAGCCAAAGATGGGAAAATGGGAGGCGGAGCTCGGCTCTTATATGGTGGAAGGTCCGGGAAGAAGGGCTCGGGACTGGCTCGATTGAGCACGGATCCCTAAGCTGAAGATCGGGCGAGGTTCCCGGATGCTTGGGGAGTGATTAGGAACCTGGGTTTGGCGGGATGATGATCGGATCTGGAGGGGATAATTAGGAGAAGTCGGGTCAGGCATCCAGAATCCGTGGGAAGTGGTCCACAAGGGGAGTTGACCGGCGGTCAACATCCCCGTAGACCAATGGGAAGCAGCCATCTGGAAATGTTTTGGAAAATCAATTAAAAATAGTAAATGGCTGAATTATTAAAAACTTAAAACATGAAATATTTTTGTTTTGATTTTTTCTATTTTTTGGTGATTTTTAATTAATTTTTCAAAAAATAATAAGGTATTTACATAGTAGGGCTATTTATAGGTATATATACAATATAGGATTTTTATTTTTGATTTTTAATTAGTTATTTTTATGCATTTTTATTTCCATTTTATATTTTATTTATTTATAACATAAAATAAGGAATAAAAAGGTATTTTTATTTTATTTTTATTATTTATATATAAGGGTAAAATAAATAGATATATACATCTATGTACATGGTATATTTACAATATTCTTTTTGGTTTTTTATTTTGTTCTTTTTATTTTGTTTTTATTTTTTGTTGTTTTTATTTTATTTATTTACACCATAAAAGATAGAGTATTTACAAATTTTTATAGAAATTAATTTTATTTATTTATAAGGTGAAATAAATATAAGTGAGTGGGCTATATACATGATGAATGTGCACAAAAGGATGTTTTTGTTTTCTTTTTAATTTTTCTATTTTTGTTTTGATTTTTATATTTACAAATATATACAGTATATACAAAACACTTTTATTCTATTTTTTAGAGGAAAATATATTTATTTATTTACAGGTCTATTTACACACATGAGCCCTATCTCCCTCTACTTTGGCTTTTATGCGGTCAGGCCCATGCTGAGCCCTCCCTTGGGTTAGGTTGCTCAATATTTATTCTAAATATTTCCTCCTTTTCTTTTTCATCTTTATTCTTTTATTTTTGCACAAAAACATGCTAATTATTAGTTTTTACATAATGCATGCTTTTGGTAATTATTTGTATTTACACATATCTACATGCATTTGCAAAGGGTTTTTGTAGCTAAAATATAAGAATAAAGAGTGATGAATGAGTATTCATCACCCCCCTATATTTAACTTTGCTAGTCCCTTAGCAAACACTTATTGAAAAAGAAGTGGAAAAGAAAGAAAGAAAAAGAAAAAGAGAAGAATGTACATGGATCAAGGTTGATTATTAAACTTTCCTTCATTAAATTGAATTATGGAGCTCAATCAGATCTTTGGATTATTAATGTGTCGGAACTTTATTTGGACTTAAGCTTAAAACTCAACAGCCTCTAAGTTCCACTAATCTCTAATCAAGACTCCTCAATGCTCCAGATCAGAACAAGTCACCAAACACAAACCCTGAAGACCATGAATCTTTCCTTGTCCTGTGAATGTGAGGTATAAGCTCTCCACCTCAGAAATGGCAACTTGACAATCCTCCCCAACAAGGTAACTCTATGACCTAAGTCTGGCCACTGTTTCCTCGAGGAGCGGGGTATTCCCTTCTAAGTTCAAGTTCAACTAGCTCAAGAAGAGGGAGAATAAGAGAATGGACCATGGCCAGTGTAACCATGTATCCTTGGGAGCTTGACCAGTGTAGCCAAGTCTCCCTGCTGCAAGCTACATAAGGTGGATCATGAATCTCAAGCTTTGCTTATTGCACTCTATATACATACTCCGGTGGGATTATCATTTTCTCTCAGACCCACCACTTTTTTGGAGTTATTTTCTTTTTGCATTTTTTTCAAGTGCATCTATACAACATATACATGTGCAGCATATATACAAGGAGTTTTTCCTCTTGAGCCAGTAGACTATCCCTCTTTTGAAGCTTTATTGCAACCCACAACTCCTGTCGTTAGACCTCATGGCAACCAGACCAAGTTGAGATGCACTTCCTTCACTAAAAGAAGAAGAGAGGTTCCGCCTAGAAGTACTACCCTCATATGCTACCCCAAGTCAAGGAAGACTGCCTCCTCACCACCTCATCCGTAGAGAGCTCGGTGCAAAGTGCTGATGTCCAAGTAAAGCCATTGTCCCTATGAGGATGAATCTCCATTTCATCACCTTTATTCTATCATTTTGGCCTTAAAAACCCCAGCAAATGCATGTAAATAGCATTAATTTGTATATAATAGCATTCATTGTTTCTTGTATTTATTGTACATTAAATACGGTTTTTAAATGCCAAAATTATAGAATAAAGAGAAGAAAAGAAAAAGGAATAAAATATTGCAAATATTTTATGACCCTAACCCCGAGACCAAGGCCAGCATGGAGTTGGTCGACAAGGAATAAAGTAGGGGGAGATAAGGGCCAGCAGTATAATAAATACCTCATTTATTTATTCATCCATTTATGCATTTTTGACACCTATTTTGTACATAATTATTTATTCATCAAATAAAGAAACTTTGTTCATGAAAGTTGTAGATAATAATGTAAATAAAAATACAAAATTGAGTTTGTGTAAAAATAATACACAGTGAACATTTTATGCACAAAATAAAAAGCCAAAATCTCAACTTCACCGACCCATATCTTGCAAATAAAAACTCCAAATCACCCAAACTCACCTTCAATTGTATATAGCATTTCATAAACTATTTTATAAAATTGGTTTCATAATTTTTGGAGTCCATCTGTGAAAGTTAGGTTTTTGGCCCTTCTTGTACATAATACCTGAGTAAAATATTCATTCTATTCAATATTCATTATTTTTATAAATTAATATTTTTAGAATCTTGTAAATAATGTATATAATTCATATACATATTAGCCTTAGAATAAAACCAAAAAGAATTTGTAAAATAAAATAAGTCTATGTAATATATAGGCAAAATACCTATAAGAAGGATGTACGTAAATAAAAAGAGAAAAGCATTCTTTAATTATTTCATTCTTTTATATTTTTATAATAATGTATATTATATATATATTATTAAAAATACAAAGCTAAAATAAAAACAAATAAAACCCATTAAATAAATACAATGTATATAATATACAGGTAAAATACCTATAAGTATACTTACATATACACAAACACATTTATTTAAAAAATGTAAATAAACTAATAAAAATTAAATAAAAATACACTTATAAAAATAAGTTACAAATTTATAAAATAAGAAAATACAATAATAAAAGAAAATAAACAAAATAAAAATAAATGTATATAAATATACTTATAAAAACCATATTTTAATAAAACCTTAATAAAATAATTCAAAAAAAATAAATAAAAATCATAAATAAATACTACACTAATTTCTGAACATTTTTTATTTTATAAGTAAATTCTAAAAAATTCATTTAATACGTTAAATAAATGAGTCAAGATAAGCCTGACGTGGACCAATCAGGGGCCAGGGAAAGTTGACCTCCGGTCAACTCCCCCTGCGCCTCTGACTGACCCGTCAGACCTGTCTTTTCCCCTCTTTTCTTCCCTTTTTCCCGCATGGCTCAGTGATCAATCGACAACAGTCATTTCATGAGATTTGTTCTCCTTTTATCCGTGATCCCCGCCGATCGTTTAGATCTCGTGTACATAGTTTGTATCGCCGGCTACGGCCTGGTCAATAAGGGTGCTCCCCCTGTCTATAAATAAGGAACCACCGCCTCCCTCGCCAAATTTGGTCAGCTTTTCAGCCAATCCCTTCCCAGAATTCAGTCCCGGCGATGCTCCTGGTGACAGGAGGAGCTCGCCAGCACTTTGAATCGATCGGAGAGGCGGAGGTTGCACCCATGGTGGCGCTCCGGCAGCCACCCTGCTCCCTGGAGTTCCTCCAGGTATAAGAGCTGCGCCTTTACATTTTTAGGTAGATTTTTGTTCCAGCATTTTATTCCTGCATTTTATTTCGCATTTAGATTCATAGCTTAGCCTAGTTTAGGTAATTCGAAGTTCGCCGGAGCTCCGCTCCGGCGACTTCTCCATCGTGCCCTAGTTGTTTTCCGACCACCATTTCACTGCCATTTCGTTCCCCTACGCCTTCTCCACCATCCAGCCACCTTGTCCAACCGGATTCGCTTCTGAATCCGCGAATCGAAGTTCCTCCACCGCCCTTCGCCGGAGCTTCTTCGCTCGCCTTCATCCCTGTGCTTTCAGCTTCAAACCCCGGGTCGAGGGTGACGCCCTCGAGCCCCTCTACCTTCCTGTGCAGGTTAGGTGCGAAGAAAGGCACCAGGAGACGTTTTCCATGCGGGCGGAGGTACCTGGAGCGCCGCTTCTTCTTCGAGCTCGTGGCGGCGCTACGGTGTGCCTCCGACTGATCAGACACCTCCGGACGATAGAGCAACCCTCCAGGAAGCGAACGGGACCTTCAGGAGCAGCGATGGTCGGCCGGAGAGCGAGACCCGAGCGGGAGAAGCTCGCCCCGTCGAGTCTTCTTCCCTGTTCTTCCACGCGTCCTCTCCGCCGTTGGATGACGACGAAGGCCCAGATCGAGCAGCAACCGTCCGATGGAGCGATGCTACGGCCGTCAGATCTCACGCGAGATCTAATCTCCTCCGCTCATCGGCGAAGCGTCATCGGCGCACGTGGAGGCGCCACGTGTCAAGTGAACGAAGATCAGCCGTCGGATAAAGCGCCTTTTGGGGGTAATTTGCACATCTAGCCCCTGCCATTTTTGTATTTAATTTTTAATCTTGTAAAATATATAGCAAGTTGTAAATAAAATGTAAATTTTGCAGAATGGACCCTGAGTTTTTTGAAATTACATTTAGGTCCTTCCTCGCCTCACGTGCAGTCCCACGTGAGGCGCGTGAAATTTTGCATTTATACCCTGGCAGTTTTGTATATTGTAGAATAGTTCTAAAAATTAAAATAAATGTTTATTTCTGTTGTATTTTTGCACTGATGCCCCTGTAACTTATTTTATTTGCAAAAATACCCCTGCCAGGCTGTTTTATTTTTGTCTCTTTATCTATTTATTAAAAATACCTAGAAGGCTTCTAATAATTCACAAATATTAGGATAGATGCTCCATGCCATGCCAGTTCACGCCAACACTTTAGTTTGCATTTTTGCATTTTTCCGGATTATTAAAAATGAAATAGAAGCCATTTTTGCACTGTCTAAATTAGAAAATACAAAAAATTAGAAAATGTTTTTGAAAAATCCCAAAAAAATTATATATGGTATAATTATATATATATTTATTCCAGAAATTGAAAAACCCTAAAAATATGAAAAAGAAAAAAATAAAAAAAATCAGAAAGCCCCAAAATCCAACAAAAAATTAGAAAAATCCTTAAAAACCCCAAAAAAATATATTTTTCTCTTTTATAATTATCTATATATTATTATTAATGTATTAAAATTAAATTGGGAATTTTTGGAGTTTATTTTATATTTTTAAAACCCAAATTATATTCGGCTATTTAATTAGTCCTCTATTGTGGACATTTTTGAAATCAAAAAATACATAAAAATTAGAAATATTCCAGAAAAATAAAAAAAATTAGAAAAATATTAAAAAGCAAAAAAATATATCTATATAGATTTTAAGTATTTATAGATATATATATCTATATACTATATTACTCTTCTCTCTCTCTTCTTATATATATATCTCTTTATGTATACATACATATATCTATATATAAATATACATATCTATATTCCATAATTAAAAATATATAAAAAAAAATATAAAATATAAAAACCAAATAAAAATTATAAAAACAAAAATATATAAAAAAATATATAATATCCAAAACCCACAAAAACAATAAAAGGATATGAACAATTGATTGAATAAATGATGCATTACACATACATTCCCTTCGCCTCCCAGTGTTCGACCTCTACCTGTGCTTACACCTATACACATTTGCATGTAGAGTTATAACAAATTTTAACTCCACATTTTTGGATATTCATTGCATATATTTATTGTGGGTTAATTGTTGATCGATTCGGGATCTGTTGAGCGGTCGCCTCAGCGACATTGTGGTCCCGCCTTGTGCGGATTACTCTAGACCCTCGTCAGGTCCCCTTTCATCAAATGGCGCCGTTGCCGGGGAGGCAACGGATTTTGTATGATTTTGTGTGGTTATTTGTTCATTTATTTGATTCTTTGTTCATGTCCTTCATTTATTTATTTGTGTGATTTTTATTTTTATTTTTATTTGATATTATTGATTGACTGCTCTGACCATCTCTTTCTTTTTGTCTTTGATGCGAGGGACCGTCAAGCGAAGGAGGACCTCCTAGGAGGACTTATGCACCCAAGCGAGGCGGTGTTGGCTTTTCTATGCCAAGCCAACAGGGGAGAGTATCCATGACACATGAAGGAGAATTTTTGAAAATAGTCTCCATTTTCATGCATTTTATTTTATTTTAATATGTATATTTATGTGAGAGAGCGACCCTTAGAATTTTGTAATAATACAGGACTCTCACAGGTACACTTCGACTCCCGAGGTCCATTGCCCGAGGGATTGTTCCCTTGGGGGCCTCGATGACTTGGACTCTTTTTCTTTTTCTTTTCTTTATTTTTGTTTTATTATTTTGTGTGAATGAGCCCTTAGCTGTAGGAGTTGCTTGCTCGTAGAGTTAAGTCCAAACACCCTAATATATATTTGCATGTACCTATAGTTCGCTTTGGACCTAGATCAAACTCTAAACAGCCGCTCATTAATCTCTTAGCCTTTGTGCCACAACGAGCCCCGCAAACTGCTTTCTCCTAAGCTCAAGTGTGTTGAGTACAGAGGAGGGGTGAGCCAAGACCGGACTTTTTGAGGCTAAAGATGAATGAGCGACTTGTGGTGCTTCACGATAATAGCAATTTCTGAACCTAGGGCGATTTCTTCGTTTTGCATTTGCATTTAGCATAGGTTTCAAATTCTGTTTTGCATCCCGCATGGAGAGAGATGGGAGGCATTGTAAGTCTTCTTACTTAGCATGCATCATCGATTTCTGACTTGCATGGCTTTTCTGATCTTCTCCCTCTGTTTTTGCCAACCTAGGATGCTTAATGGAAATTGGAACCTCGATAGGCATGTGCATTGAAAATACCCAAAAAAGTGATAAACTAAATAAAATCGGGTCTGCTAACTCTATTGGACTTAAAAATAAAACGTAATGGATTCCTTGTCTTGGGGAGAGCAACCCCCTCATTGGATGCGTTTTAAATGCTCACGTACACACTAAGGAGTAGAGCCCAAATCCTATCAAGCCTCCTATATGATTGTACAATTTTTGTGGTTCTCACCTAACTCTAAAATCAAAAAGATAAATGACCGTCGCCTGATGGTCTTCACTGTGTTGAGTAGGTGAATTGGGGGTTTGCCTAGTGTCTTGATTGTGACTTGAAGTTCATTGTGTTTTTCTTTCATCCCCAGAGTCGTCGGTCCCACCGCGTGAGTCATGCATTTTTTATCTTTGAGTCTCTATCTCTCTTATACATATATCTCTTCATTTTGCATCGAGTCGTGATATTGGCGCTTGAGCTCAATCATTCTTCGCCAAGTCCTTTGTTTCCCGCTTCTTCACCATCTTCTATGTATCCATCGTACCATCTTCTCTGGTTCGAGGAGAGACCGCTCTTCGGACCGCAATTTTGACGGTGTTCCCTCCTTGTGTGGAACACCCAATTTTGTCTATGTCTCGATCCTCCTCACCCGCCCTCCTCGTACCCTCTGTATCACTCTTCTAACACCCACGATATTGGCACGCCCGCTCAATCAGCTTCTCCACCCCATTGTGTTACCCTTCTTACCCATCTTCATCGTGTCCCCCGTATCATCTCTTCCTTTACCCGGGAATGTTGTGCATATTGATGAGGCCTGCATCAAGGATTATTTATACATATTATTTGTGTAAGCCGGGCCTATGATGTTGAGGTTGCTGAGATCAACTTGGTGGATTTATCTTTGATACGTGCATATGGATTTCTTGAGGATTTTTGCGGATGCACAGAGCATAGCTGTGATGCATTATTGAGGAATTTTAGTTCTCGCACACCGGATTAAGGATGTGATGTGCTGCGATGAGTTGATGATGATTTCATTGATTGATCTATCTATTTGAGGTTCCACCCATCTTGATCTTTGGGGATTGACTGATTATTCTACTTTGGATTTCTTGATAAAGGTGTGCGGATCCTACATGATCTCTCATCTTCCTGATTGACTCGTCCTTGATCTCCTGACTCTTTGATCCACCATGGCACTTAGAGGATTCTTGACTATTTTTCGTGCCATCTCAGCTTACTGGATTGACCTGAGGGATGTTTTGCGATTGGCCTGATGATTTTCTCCCTCCCATGATCTTATGCCCTCCAAATGATTGAAGGATTTATTGCTTTTTGAGGACCTGAGATGACTTGCCAGCATTCCCATGACCTACATTGATCTAGCTCGCATTTCTCCCCGAGGGTTATCTGCAGGAGACTATGACATATTTCAGATCTGATTGGTCTCTTCTGTTGGTAGCCACCTTGTCGACTACTGAGACCACTATGTGGATCCGTCTGATGGATCCGGCTCCTTTGAGCCCTCGTCTCTCCTTGACGACCCTCGCAAGGTAGAGACATGTTCTGACTATTCTTTGCTTAGTTCACAGCACTCTCCGAGGACTATCTGCGAGAGACTGCGACACTCTCTTTACGCTCGGTTCCCACTTCTGACTGTGTCTCCGATTTGCGGAGCACAGAACCGAGTCGTTTGATATATATGATTTTGGTCCCCTCCTGAGTTGCCTATCCGATCTGCGGATCATGGGATCTATCTGTTTGCTCAGATCTTTGACTCCTTTGAGTCTGTTCGCCTTGACAGTCCTCGCAAGGTGGAGCTTCTGGTATCTGTTATTCCCATGACTAGTTGGCAGCCCGCTCCCCGAGGGTTATTTGCGGGACGCTGCCACACTTTCTTGATTTGACGGTCTCTTCTGCTGGTAGCCGATCTGTCGCCTACCAAGACCATTTCTATGATCCGTCTGATGGATCATGCTCTTTTGAGCCCGCTCTCCTTGACGACCCTCGGAAGGGTGAGCTTCTGTTCTGATTATTCATTGACTAGCATGTACTACTCCCCGAGGGTTTTCTGCAGGAGAGTACATCATTTTCTAGGTACTCGGCTTCATTTCTGGTGTCTCCTGTCTGGTGGAGCACGAAACCGAGTCCTCTGATTATTCTCTGATTCTACTCACCTTGAGGACCCTCGCAAGAGTGAGCCATGTATTGTGTTGTTCGGTGTATTCTTATGACTTTCAGATTATATCACCACCGTGCATCACACAGTCTCATATGCTTTATATCATATCTATCTGAGACTCTGATTGACCGGAGGAGTCTGTACTGCTCTTTCTTCCTCCCGGTCTTACGGTATCGGCTATATTCTCCCATGATGATCATATGAGCCGTTCATCTGCTTCATGCTACCGGACCGGATATCTTTACTTTCTGACCTGTTGTCCCCAGTAGCTGACACCCACTTGACTGTATATCAGGGTGTCTTTCCACCTTCTGACTGCGTCCTCGTTCTCACAAGGAGACGACGACGAGAGCATGGTTGTCGCTTACCAGATACCGTCATGTACTTCACCGGTTCTTCACCATTTGTATATATGTGTGCCTTGTTCATTCTTTCTCCCGTATGTTATGTGTGCCCTAGATCTATCGCCATATCTTTGTATCTACACTTAGGACGTACCTTTTCCTAAGTATAGGGGGGCACACACTGAGTTGTTCTTTCCTCGCACATTTTTCGTCACTCCTTTTCTTTCCTATACTTAGGGATATCTCACCCTAAGTATAGGGGGAGTGATGTGTATATTCTCCTCGGTCTTTTCATCTATCTGTATATATCTATCTTTTCTTCTTTTCTACTTTTCCTTTTCTATCTCCTGTATCCAAATAAAAGGGTGTCGCCCCTTTGTGTCAGTTTTCTGTACTTAGGACGTACTTTGTCCTAAGTATAGGGGGGTGCACCCCTGATTTGTTCATCTGTATATTCCCACCATTATTCGTATATTGTTTCAACTTGTCTATACTCAGTACGAGTTATGTCTTCTCTTTTCTTTTCGATCTATGAGGACATAGCTCAAGCTAAGTATAGGGGGGTCGTATATACTATGTATATACTTCATCCATAACTCGTACTTTTGTAATAATATGGCTAATAATTCTTTGAATTCATTGAAAACCCTTAATAAAAAGAGATGTGATTATTCCTCGAATTCTTTTTGTATATACTGATTAATAAATCAGGTGAAAATGTTTTTTGCAAAATGTTTGAAAAATAGTTTGAAAATCATTGTGAACATTTATTGAAGACTATTTTGAAAACGTTTTGTTACATGTTTTCAACCTGTGTAAAAATGTGTGGTTTGTAAAAATTTATTTTCTTTGTGTGAAATAAAATGTTTGAAAAATGATTTGCAAATGGTTTGAAAATTGATTGCAAAAATATTTTGAAAATCTATATATACTGTTTTGAAAAACCTTTGCAAAATGATTTTCAAATGTGTGTACATGTCTGTAAAAATGTTTGTAAAAATTATTTTGGACTATAGTTTTCAAAAATTGTCTGAAAAATTTGTGTCAAATAAGTTTGAGGAATAGTTACATATAATAAATAAATAAGATAATATATATATTATTATAAATAAAAATAAAAATAAAAAAATAATAATAAGATTCTTTAATAAGTGTACACATATATACCTTTAAATAAAAACTAAATTCTAAAGTCTTTAAAAATCGTTAAACTAAAGCGGCACGCCCATGTAAATAGTTGTACATACTTTATACTTTGAGTGCCAAAATTATTTTATTTGCAAAAATTCTTTGTGTAAAAATTCTTCTCTTTGTTTTCAAATTCTTTGAAAAAGTGCATTATTCTTTGCATATTTGTAAATAGCATTTGCATTGCATTCATCTTCTTTTGAGCTTGATGATTGAACTAGTCCAATAAAGTCGAAGATTGGAGCTTGGTTGGACCTTACTGCACCTAACTGCACTGGAACCTTATGGGAACTAGGTTTAAGGTACTTCAGGTCTATTCAGACTTAATTCTTTGAGAAATCAGGGCTGGGTTCAAGTCACCTCAGTGGACTAACTAGAACTTTTCGAAACACACGTATGACTCTTGCCGACCGTGACCTAACTTGGACACTTGCACCTTTCACTTGGCTCAACTCGATTGGAGTGGTGAGGGGGTTGGATTTGCCAGTCTGAGATGCACACAGGTGGAAACATTCGTCCTCGTCTAGGGAGGGAAGTGCACCCCAACCTGGTCCAGTTGCCATGAGGTCTAACGACAGGAGATTGTGGGTTGCGATAAAGCTTCAAAAGAGGGATAGTCTTCTGGCTCAAGAGGAAAAACTCCTTATGTAAATGCTGCTGTAAATAGTATGATTGAAAAAAAAAATGAAAATGAAACTCCAAAAAAAGTGGACAGGCTTGTGAAAAAAATAAAATGCCTGCCGGAGTATGTACATATGTTGTATAGAAAATAAGCAA
The DNA here is from genome assembly GCA_037367405.1 of Ottelia alismoides. Taxonomy (NCBI): domain Eukaryota; kingdom Viridiplantae; phylum Streptophyta; class Magnoliopsida; order Alismatales; family Hydrocharitaceae; genus Ottelia; species Ottelia alismoides. The sequence goes on from JAZKJV010000158.1 coordinate 937,652, forward strand.
GCTTGAGCATCAAAGTTATACCATGTGAGCCTGCAGCTGGATGACTTGACTACACTGGTCTTGCATCCTAGGATAGGTAGCTACACTGGCTACCGTCCATTCTTTTCTCTACCTCCTCCTCTTGAGTTGGATGCCACTTGAACTTAGAAGGGAATACCCCGCTCCTCGAGGAAAGAGCTGTTGGATTAGGGAATCATTGGGTTGTCATTCTGGAGAAGTCAGTCTCTTTGTCATTTCAGTTGGGGAGAGCCATTATCACTTACACTGTACAAGTCAGCTTCATAGTCATAAGGGTTTGCGTATGATGTAGGCTAGTTCTGACCTGGCTATTGAGGTGATTTGAACCGAGTTCTGTGACTCTCAGAGGCTGTTGTGTTTTAGATTTGGTTCCCGACTAGGTTCCACACACACTTTCACACCAAGGTTTAACTTCAGCTCCAAACTTTGATTTTGTACAGATAAGTTTAATAATCATGATCAATTCAATTTATTCTTTAAATTCTTTATTTTTGCTTTTTCTTTTCTTCTTATTATTTGTTCTTTTTGTACTTATTGCATAAGTATTTGCTAGGGACTAGCAAAGGCAAGTATAGGGGGGTGATGAATCTCCATTTCATCACCTTTATTCTATCATTTTGGCCTTAAAAACCCCAGCAAATGCATGTAAATAGCATTAATTTGTATATAATAGCATTCATTGTTTCTTGTATTTATTGTACATTAAATAAGGTTTTTAAATGCCAAAATTATATAATAAAGAGAAGAAAATAAAAAGGAATAAAATATTGCAAATATTTTATGACCCTAACCGCGAGACCAAGGCCAGCATGGAGTTGGTCGACAAGGAATAAAGTAGGGGGAGATAAGGGCCAGCAGTATAATAAATACCTCATTTATTTATTCATCCATTTATGCATTTTTGACACCTATTTTGTACATAATTATTTATTCATCAAATAAAGAAACTTTGTTCATGAAAGTGAAGATAATAATGTAAATAAAAATAAAAAATTGAGTTTGTGTAAAAATAATACACAGTGAACATTTTATGCACAAAATAAAAAGCCAAAATCTCAATTTCACAGACCCATATCTTGCAAATAAAAACTCCAAATCACCCAAACTCACCTTAAATTGTATATAGCATTTCATAAACTATTTTATAAAATTGGTTTCATAATTTTTGGAGTCCATCTGTGAAAGTTAGGTTTTTGGCCCTTCTTGTACATAATACCTGAGTAAAATATTCATTCTATTCAATATTCATTATTTTTATAAATTAATATTTTTAGAATCTTGTAAATAATGTATATAATTCATATACATATTAGCCTTAGAATAAAACCAAAAAGAATTTGTAAAATAAAATAAGTCTATGTAATATATAGGCAAAATACCTATGAGAAGGATGTACGTAAATAAAAAGAGAAAAGCATTCTTTAATTATTTCATTCTTTTATATTTTTATAATAATGTATATTATATATATATTATTAAAAATACAAAGCTAAAATAAAAACAAATAAAACCCATTAAATAAATACAATGTATATAATATACAGGTAAAATACCTATAAGTATACTTACATATACACAAACACATTTATTTAAAAAATGTAAATAAACTAATAAAAATTAAATAAAAATACACTTATAAAAATAAGTTACAAATTTATAAAATAAGAAAATACAATAATAAAAGAAAATAAACAAAATAAAAATAAATGTATATAAATATACTTATAAAAACCATATTTTAATAAAACCTTAATAAAATAATTCAAAAAAAAATAAATAAAAATCATAAATAAACACTACACTAATTTGCGAACATTTTTTATTTTATAAGTAAATTCTAAATAATTCATTTAATACGTTAAATAAATGAGTCAAGATAAGCCTGACGTGGACCAATCAGGGGCCAGGGAAAGTTGACCTCCGGTCAACTCCCCCTGCGCCTCTGACTGACCCGTCAGACCTGTCTTTTCCCCTCTTTTCTTCCCTTTTTCCCGCATGGCTCAGTGATCAATCGACAACAGTCATTTCATGAGATTTGTTCTCCTTTTATCCGTGATCCCCGCCGATCGTTTAGATCTCGTGTACATAGTTTGTATCGCCGGCTACGGCCTGGTCAATAAGGGTGCTCCCCCTGTCTATAAATAAGGAACCACCGCCTCCCTCGCCAAATTTGGTCAGCTTTTCAGCCAATCCCTTCCCAGAATTCAGTCCCGGCGATGCTCCTGGTGACAGGAGGAGCTCGCCAGCACTTTGAATCGATCGGAGAGGCGGAGGTTGCACCCATGGTGGCGCTCCGGCAGCCACCCTGCTCCCTGGAGTTCCTCCAGGTATAAGAGCTGCGCCTTTACATTTTTAGGTAGATTTTTGTTCCAGCATTTTATTCCAGCATTTTATTTCGCATTTAGATTCATAGCTTAGCCTAGTTTAGGTAATTCGAAGTTCGCCGGAGCTCCGCTCCGGCGACTTCTCCATCGTGCCCTAGTTGTTTTCCGACCACCATTTCACTGCCATTTCGTTCCCCTACGCCTTCTCCAGCATCCAGCCACCATGTCCAACCGGATTCGCTTCTGAATCCGCGAATCGAAGTTCCTCCACCGCCCTTCGCCGGAGCTTCTTCGCTCGCCTTCATCCCTGTGCTTTCAGCTTCAAACCCCGGGTCGAGGGTGACGCCCTCGAGCCCCTCTACCTTCCTGTGCAGGTTAGGTGCGAAGAAAGGCACCAGGAGACGTTTTCCATGCGGGCAGAGGTACCTGGAGCGCCGCTTCTTCTTCGAGCTCGTGGCGGCGCTACGGTGTGCCTCCGACTGATCAGACACCTCCGGACGATAGAGCAACCCTCCAGGAAGCGAACGGGACCTTCAGGAGCAGCGATGGTCGGCCGGAGAGCGAGACCCGAGCGGGAGAAGCTCGCCCCGTCGAGTCTTCTTCCCTGTTCTTCCACGCGTCCTCTCCGCCGTTGGATGACGACGAAGGCCCAGATCGAGCAGCAACCGTCCGATGGAGCGATGCTACGGCCGTCAGATCTCACGCGAGATCTAATCTCCTCCGCTCATCGGCGAAGCGTCATCGGCGCACGTGGAGGCGCCACGTGTCAAGTGAACGAAGATCAGCCGTCGGATAAAGCGCCTTTTGGGGGTAATTTGCACATCTAGCCCCTGCCATTTTTGTATTTAATTTTTAATCTTGTAAAATATATAGCAAGTTGTAAATAAAATGTAAATTTTGCAGAATGGACCCTGAGTTTCTTGAAATTACATTTAGGTCCTTCCTCGCCTCACATGCAGTCCCACGTGAGGCGCGTGAAATTTTGCATTTATACCCTGGCGGTTTTGTATATTGTAGAATAGTTCTAAAAATTAAAATAAATGTTTATTTCTGTTGTATTTTTGCACTGATGCCCCTGTAACTTATTTTATTTGCAAAAATACCCCTGCCAGGCTGTTTTATTTTTGTCTCTTTATCTATTTATTAAAAATACCTAGAAGGCTTCTAATAATTCACAAATATTAGGATAGATGCTCCATGCCATGCTAGTTCACGCCAACACTTTAGTTTGCATTTTTTGCATTTTTCCGGATTATTAAAAATGAAATAGAAGCCATTTTTGCACTGTCTAAATTAGAAAATACAGAAAAAAATTAGAAAATGTTTTTGAAAAATCCCAAAAAAATTATATATGGTATAATTATATATATATATTGAGTCCAGAAATTGAAAAACCCTAAAAATATGAAAAAGAAAAAAATAAAAAAAATCAGAAAGCCCCAAAATCCAACAAAAAATTAGAAACATCCTTAAAAACCCCCAAAAAATATATTTTTCTCTTTTATAATTATCTATATATTATTATTAATGTATTAAAATTAAATTGGGAATTTTTGGAGTTTATTTTATATTTTTAAAACCCAAATTATATTCGGCTATTTAATTAGTCCTCTATTGTGGACATTTTTGAAATCAAAAAATACATAAAAATTAGAAATGCTCCAGAAAAATAAAAAAAATTAGAAAAATATTAAAAAGCAAAAAAAAAATATATCTATATAGATTTTAAGTATTTATATCTATATATATCTATATACTATATTACTCTTCTCTCTCTCTTCTTATATATATATATCTTTATGTATACATACATATATCTATATATAAATATACATATCTATATTCCATAATTAAAAATATATAAAAAAATATAAAATATAAAAACCAAGTGAAAATTATAAAAACAAAAATATATAAAAAAAATATATAAAATCCAAAACCCACAAAAACAATAAAAGGATATGAACAATTGATTGAATAAATGATGCATTACACATACATTCCCTTCGCCTCCCAGTGTTCGACCTCTACCTGTGCTTACACCTATACACATTTGCATGTAGAGTTATAATAAATTTTAACTCCACATTTTTGGATATTCATTGCATATATTTATTGTGGGTTAATTGTTGATCGATTCGAGATCTGTTGATCGGTCGCCTCAGCGACATTGTGGTCCCGCCTTGTGCGGATTACTCTAGACCCTCGTCAGGTACCCTTTCATCAGTCATGTGTTGTTAAGTGCTCTACTTAGGCTCATTGAGATGACATGTGATCATAGCCTAGTGGACTTAAAGAATTAAGTCACCATGGACATGAAAAAGCCTTAAACCTAAGCCCTATAAGGTTCCTCTTATAAATTAGGTGGATTAAGATCTTAATCAAGCTCCATTTCCCAATTTGATTCTAGGCTAGTTTAAATGTCAACTATCATCCAGAAAAACTATATACATATATACAAAAGATGTTATTTACACAAATTTTACAAATATGCAAATTTTTTGAAAAATGTTTTGAAATCATGAATGGATGGATGCATGAAGTGCAAGTTTTGCAAAAATATTTACACACATTTACACAATATTTTTGCAAACTTTTGATTTTCAAAACATTTTTGAAAAAATTTGTACTATATACATAATTTTGATATGACAAATATTTACACAAGCTTTACACAAAAGATTTTTTAAATCATTTTTACAAAAATAATCTGTACACTAGCTATTTATGTGAAAATAAAAGAATGATTATGTACATGGAATTTTTTTTTAATTTTTGTGATTTTTAGGGTTTTTAGCCATTTTTATTTATTAACACACTCACACAAAGTACGAGTTATGGCTAAAGTATATATGAAATATATACACACCCCCCTATACTTAGCTCGAACGATGTCCTCAGAGTCAAGAGCGATGAAGAAGACATAACTCGTGCTAGGTATAGGGAAGTGAAAAGGAAGGCTATATACAAAGACAAATGAATGAATAGAAAGTCAGCAAGATCTCGGCTCTCCCCCCTATACTTAGGATTAAGTAATCCTGAGTATAGGAGGCTGTACACAAAGGGAAAACCGAGTGGAGAATGTACGGGGTTTACCCCCCTATACTTACGGTGAAATATCCCTAAGTATAGGCAACAAAACATGGGTAGAAAGACACGAAGAAAATCAACGAATATATACAAGGTGGAGGGGCATCACTCCCCCTATACTTAAGGTGAAGAACCTTAAGTATAGGCAACACAACAGAAGTGATGGAACAGGAAGAAGAACAACCCGGTGTTTTCACCCCCTATACTTAGGATGAGCAATATCCTAAGTATAACAAAGATAATCCTAAGCGCGACCTGGGGTGAAAACAAGAACGGAAGAAAGAAAGATCAAACTAAAACAAAACACGTATATACAACAGAGTACAATGTTGAGGTGCCTCTCAACAAGCGCTAGATTTTACGCCCCTAGCTGGGCGCAAAGGCTAGGATAATGCAGTATCGAGATTCAGTACGGCATCGGTAAGGCGAATGCCATACTGTCGTCGCAGTCTCGGTATGAGAACATCGACGAACTTAACAGTGTAAATAAAGGCACCCAGGTATGCAATCAAGCGGGTGTCTGCTACCGGCCATTGATATGGAAAGAAGTGATCGGGATCCGGTAGCACAAAAGAAATCAGCGGCTCTGGTTCAGACTGGAGTGAGAGTATAGAGCTGAAGAAATCAAACGTGGAGAAGGATGGATCAGTAATAGAATCCTCCACGTCCATCAGTGTCTCAAACAGGTGTGGACAATCAAGATCAGGAGACTCTCTAAGCAGACTGATATCCGATGCATGAAATAGAATCAAATCAGGCAAATCATCGAATATCTCTAGAATGGGCTCATCCTCGCGAGGGTCGTCGAGGTGAGAAGACTCAGAATCAGAATGATCTAAAGACTCGGCTCCGTGCTCCGCCAGATCGGAAACACTCTTAGCAAGTGAAACCGAGTACTCATCGAGTGTGGCATCCTCCCGCAGATAACCCTCGGCGAGAGATGCATGATCGGAAGTGACAAAAAGAGGATCAGGATTTAGATGGGCATCTGCGCTGCTATCAAGTATCCACTCGGTGCACCAGGCTGCATCATCATCAGAAGTGTAGCTCTCGGCAATCTGGAAGCAGGAGAAGGTACTGGTCAACACCGTGGAAGCTGACAAAGTGTCTGTGTCTGATCCTCTCTCTACGGCTATGCTGGTTGCCAACTGGTACTCAAAGGTGTCTATCTCGTCAGAGTGGAGGACAAAAGGCTCGAAGACGGGACTCTCTGTGTCTGTACTCTCAAAGTGGTGACCCTCCTCGACTTGTGACTGCTGGGCTGAGTCCTGGTAGCTGTCTGTATCCAAGAAGTATCTCTGCAGAAAGGAAGCTGACTCCTCCGGGACTGAAAACTGAAGTGACTGAATCAACGGCTGCAAAAGCGGGGGCTCCTCCGGTTCCTGGAGTATCAAAAGTTCTGATATCCAAGACTCATCAACTGGAAACTCTGGGGCTGCCTCGAACTCTAGCTGGAAAGCCAACGGGAACTCGAGAAGACTATGGGTCCGAACCTCTGCAATCGCGGTCATCTCCTCAGTACTCTGTAGTGCTGGAGCATCCCAGTCCTCGGGCTGGTGTGTAGAAACTAAATCCTCATGTACTGCAACACACCGCACTGGTACTGCAACGTCCGCATGTGGTGTCCTGACTAAGGCATCTCATGAAGGAGATCTCTGTGAGAGTAAGCCCGAGATGGTATCCAATAGGTGAGTGCCGGAACTACGGTGTGAACCGCCACATGTGGTAATCACCAGCGCTATCTGATCTGCGGTCATCCCCCGCATGGAGATCTCAATCAAGTCTATCAGTGGAAGATCGTGGTCTGGAAATCTCCGCAAGAGGTTAAGAAACCTCGGCCATGCCTCCTGCAATGGCTCCTGGGGGTCAACTGAAAATGCGGTGATCAAAGACCGCACAAACTCAGCTCTACTCGGGGGGAAGTATCTCTGTAAGAACTCTCGGCGTAGCTCTCCCCACGTATCGAATGTCCTCCCCAATCGTCGGTGCCATCTCATGGCTCTGTCGTGAAGTGTGAATGGGAAGGTCCTCGTCATCAGCTCCTCTGCAGTAATATCTGAATATCTCTGTGCTCTACAAAACTCCTCGAATGCGGACAGGTGAAGATACGTCTCCTCGTGCGCCTCTCCTGAAAATATCGGCAGTCTCTGAATGTAATCCAACTCCAAGACGAATGGACGTAATGTAGAAGCTGACTCATCTCCCTGTGCTATATGCTCCTCCATCCTTCTGGAGTAGGATCTGTCTGCTAATCTCCACTGCTCTATCTGATCACCAACAGAGTGCGCTCTTAACTCAGCAATGGCATCGTCCGGGTCTCGCATCTGCTCTATCTGGTATCCTCGGATGTCTCGCGCAGCATGCCCAGAGTAGTGAGATGAAAGGGAGGGAAAGAGCGGGAGGTTGGTCGGAGATCCGACCTCCCTAGAAGGTGGACTGGACTGATGGTCAGATAGCGAAGAAAAAGCCGTAAGAGTCGGCTCGAGGTGAGGGGGATCCATCATCCAGGGGTAAGGGAGAAGAAGAGAAGACTGAAGGGTGGGAGGGTGGGAGACAAGGATGGAATAGAGAAGATGATGGGGAAAGGCAGAAAGGATCTGGAAATCACACAAGATGAGAAAAGCAAACCCCTGATTCACTTACGCACACGAGCTGAAGACCGAAGGGATCGGTCAATTATCTTGTCGATTTTATTTTAGGTGATCATCCAGTTTATCAGAGCGATTACGTGAGGTAATATGAATCCGATATCTCTCAACCGACTGTCCCGTACCAAAGAGCCGGTAATCAGTCGAGAAAGATCAGATGGATCTATCCTAAGGTGCGGATCACTCTCTCACTCATCCAAACCAAACAAGGAGGGGGTTACTCTCCCCAAGACAGATTTTCAGTGAAGTGTCTTTTAGGTCAAATGTGATTAGCAGTCCCGATTTTATTGTTTTTGTTTTTAGATATTTTTCAAATAAAAAGAAACGCCTAACGAATTTTTCGGTTCTCCTGATTATTAAGTCAAAAATAGGGGGAGAAGACGAAAAAGCCGATGCGCGATGAAATCAATGATGCATGCAAAGATAGAAATGCGTACCTGTCTCCAGCACTCTACATGCAAAGTGATCCGCGCAGAAATGTAAAGACTGAAAGAAACTACCTATATGGTGCAGCGGAAAAACCGAGTCCTAAACAGGCAATTTCTACTCGACAGAACCGTCTAACTGGTCACAGGTCCTTCAAGCCAAAGGGTCCGGTCTCGGTCTACCCCTCCTCCTCCCGACACATCGGGTTCAGAAGCAACGCTTGGCAGGGAAGGCTACGACACGTAGGCTACGAAGGGAGTGAGTCAGTTATTTTTATTAATGTTTTATTAGTAGATCCAATTAACGCTCTATAGAAACATGCAATCAGTTAAGTATGTGGATCCTACTAATTACGGCACAGTCAAGCAGAAAATCCTAAATCTATAGGCTCGAGGAAAAACCGTGTAAAACCGTAAAAGACAGCTAAGAAAAACAAAACTGTGAAAAGCCGTGAAAAATCCTAAGGGTCCCCCGAGCACACCGATGCTCGGCGAAACAGACCCGCTACAAAATCCAAGTCCACAGTCTGTCCCTGTATTATTACAGATAATCAAATGGCGGAAATGAAAAACTAATCTACTCCTCGCCCACTCAGCCTCTCTCTTGCGCTCTCATGTGGCCCCATGCAGAAGGGAGCTGCCTCCAAGTCCTGCGGTTGTGTCAGCTTCTCGAAAGCTGCCGCCTCGGTCCTCGGGCCCTCGTAAGAGAGAGACAAAGTGTCAAACCAATAAAATAATCAAATATAAACAAGAAATAAAAACAGGGGTATATGTGCAGAAATGGCAAAGGAAATAAACAAGCAAAATCAATCAAAAACAAAAGAAAAGAAAAGAAAATAAAATATAATAAAAGAAAATAAAATAAAAATAAAATAAAAACAAAAAGCCGCGAAGAACCGCGAACTCAGAAAGAGCTGCAGAAAGCCGTGAAAAAGAAAAATGAAAAATAAAGTAAAAACTACTAAGCCGAGCTCCCCAGCAACGACGCCATTCTGATGAGCACAAAAATCCCAATCAACTAAGGATGAAGAAATAACACAGGTCGTTGCGACCTTAGTCGCTCAAGAGATCAATCAGCCAATCAAGAAAAAGTAAAGCAGACCACCAAAATCAAATCAAAATCAATCAAACATGATAGTGGTCCTGGCTATTAGATTAACCTGGTATAGCGACCAGGGTCGGACTCAGGGAGCACGTAATGGCCTTGCGGCCTACGAAGTAGTCTCAAGAAGAAATAAAATAAAAGAAATGTATTTTTGGTGGATTTTTAATTTTTATACTTTTTATGGATTTTTAATTAATTAAGAAAAAAGAAAACAAGCCTACTCAAACAATTATTTAATTCATCAAAAATCAATGAAAAATTCAAATAAAAATGTTTTTGTGTATTTTTATGATTTTTACTGTTTTTGGGTAATTTTTGGTATTTTTCTGAATTTTCTAAAAATAAAACAATGCAAGAAAATGGAGGTATTGTCCTGTTAGGAGTAAAAGGCCAATTTAAAATGCAAAAGGGCCTATTTAGCTTCTGAAGGTAATTTTCCTATAAAATAGAATGTCTAAGGAAAATTAAGGCACTAGAATTATTATTTTTGGATTTTTAGATTATTTATTAGAATTTTTTGAGGTTTTTAGTGTTTTGTAATTTTTATGAGTTTTATAAAATGAAAAATGACCAAATTTGGTCAAAACATCAAACAAGCCAAAATACATAGTAGCTAATTTGTTTGTAATTTTTAGATGAGTTTTAATATTTTTTGTGATTTTTCAAGTCAGACAGTAAAGAAAAAGGCTGTTTTTGAATTTTTAAAAATATCAAATAAAACCAAAAATGTCTCCAAAAATTCTCAAAAATTTTACAACATGGCAGGAGCCATGTATCCAATTTTCATTGAATTTGGAGTGAGTTTGATATTTTATTCAAAATCAAGTGCACAGGGACCTGTACGCAAATAATGAAAGTTCTGGGGGGTCCGGTGCAAAAATCCCAAGAAGTCACGCGCGAGGCACGTGTCTGGGGCACATAGGGACCTAAATGTAATAAAAGTAAAGTTCTCGGACTAATTGGTAACAGGTACCAAAAGTCTGAGGGCTTTACTGTAAAATACCCAAAAATATATGCACATGCACAAATAAACCATGCACAGGGGTATAACTGTAATTATCTAAAAAGATTCATTCATTAAGTAACATCCCAGAACTACAAGGGCATCAATGCAAATATCCCAGACAAACCACGTGTCGATGCACGTGACACACTACAGGCAGGGGTATATATGCAAATAGCAAACAAGACAGGGTCCAAAGTGCAAAAGTACCAAAATAAAAACAACGTACTATGGTATTTACAAGACTAAACACGAAATAAAGGAGACAGAGGGGCCTAAGAACAATTACCCCTTTATTATATCCGAGGGACGAATGGCTGCCATGTGGTGGATCGAACGGTGGAGGACTGGTGGCTCGCAGCAAACGGAGCTCAGGCGGAGCCGACGGAGCTCAAGCTGCTGCTCCAAATGGTCTAAGCCCTAAGATGGGCTCGGATGTCCCTGCAAAGTACACCAGCAGACTCGCGGGTCGAGGGCAAAGTGCCTCGACCCCGTTAGGAGGGGTGACGGTGGTCGGTGAGGCGGGGCGGTCGAGCTCCAGCGAGGGGTAGACGGTGGAGCTCGAATCCCCAGCTCCTGTGCGAGCTGGGTCGAATGGAGGGGCGTAGAACGTGCGCGGGAAGAAGGCGAGTGTGATGGTGCGGTCCGATGATCGAATGGAAGGTGGGGGTGGCCGGAATCGATGATGGTCGACGACGACGAGATTTGAGGCAAACTAGAAATTAAAGAACAAAGGAAAGAACTAGAGCTACCTGGATGGAGGAATCGACTGTGGGCGAGCTGGGGGTGCTCTGGGTCGTTGCCTCGCGGGACGTCGTGGCCCGAGGCTCGAGCTCCTGCTTCAGGCGGAGCACAGCGGCGCTAGCTCGCCGGATCTGAGGTCCGGTCACCCACACCTCTCTTCAACACCGCCGACGGAGAGCTGTCACCTCAGGGAAGGCAGTGGAGGTCACGGGAATGACAGGTGGGGAGCCAAAGATGGGAAAATGGGAGGCGGAGCTCGGCTCTTATATGGTGGAAGGTCCGGGAAGAAGGGCTCGGGTCCGGCTCGATTGAGCACGGATCCCTAAGCTGAAGATCGGGCGAGGTTCCCGGATGCTTGGGGAGTGATTAGGACCCTGGGTTTGGTGGGATGATGATCCGATCTGGAGGGGATAATTAGGAGAAGTCGGGTCGGGCATCCGAAATCCTGGGAAGTGGTCCACAGGGGGGAGTTGACCGGGCGGTCAACATCCCCGTGGACCAATGGGAAGCAGCCATCTGGAAATGTTTTGGAAAATCAATTAAAAATAGTAAATGGCTGAATTATTAAAACTTAAAACATGAAATAATTTTGTTTTGATTTTTTCTATTTTTTGGTGATTTTTAATTAATTTTTCAAAATAAAAATAAGGTATTTACATAGTAGGGCTATTTATAGGTATATATACAATATAGGATTTTTATTTTTGATTTTTAATTAGTTATTTTTATGCATTTTTATTCCCATTTTATATTTTATTTATTTATAACATAAAATAAGGAATAAAATGGTATTTTTATTTTATTTTTATTATTTATATACAAGGGTAAAGTAAATAGATATATACATCTATGTACATGGTATATTTACAATATTCTTTTTGGTTTTTAATTTTGTTCTTTTTATTTTGTTTTTATTTTTTGTTGTTTTTATTTTATTTATTTACACCATAAAAGATAAAGTATTTACAAATTTTTATAGAAATTAATTTTATTTATTTATAAGGTGAAATAAATATAAGTGAGTGGGCTATATACATGTTGAATGTGCACAAAAGGATGTTTTTGTTTTCTTTTTAATTTTTCTATTTTTGTTTTGATTTTTATATTTAAAAATATATACAATGTATACAAACCACTTTTATTCTATTTTTTAGAGGAAAATATATTTATTTATTTACAGGTCTATTTACACACATGAGCCCCTATCTCCCTCTACTTTGGCTTTTATGCGGTCAGGCCCATGCTGAGCCCTCCCTTGGGTTAGGTTGCTCAATATTTATTCTAAATATTTCCTCTTTTTATTTTTCATCTTTATTCTTTTATTTTTGCATAAAAACATGCTAATTATTAGTTTTTACATAATGCATGCTTTTGGTAATTATTTGTATTTACACATATCTACATGCATTTGCAAAGGGTTTTTGTAGCTAAAATATAAGAATAAAGAGTGATGAATGAGTATTCATCACATGTAAGTTACATGCTCCCAGGAAGCATACTCATTCCCCCCCTCACCCACCCCCACCACATCTACACACACACAACACACACACACATGGTAAAATTAGGATGCCCTCCTTTACGGATCTAACTTGGCTCTCCTCAACTTATTTTTCTCATTTTTATTTTTTTAAAAATACTTCAGTGGATTTTCATAACTATATCACTATATTACGTCATTCAAGTTTCGTGCGAAACAAAGACTCCTACGGCATCCATCCAGACGGGGTTGATTTCAACAATTCTACGATCGTTAAAAAATAATTGTCTAGATCGAGACCATAGGAGTCTCTTTTTCACACAAAACTTGAATGCCATAATATGTGGATATAGTGATGAATTTACACAGAAGTATTTTTCAAAAAATAAAAAATAGGAAAAATGAGGTGAGGGAGCCAAGTTAGCTCCCCCAAGGTGTAACCCCATTTTACCCATATATATTTTAATCAAATATAAGTTTTATGGGTGAATTGTCAAATATGTATGTGTCATATAAAAAGAGAATATAATTACCATAGTATTCCGTCTCACTCTAATTAAGTAGCGGTTGAAAATATATGTAATTTGTTATTTGTTTATGTAAAATTATTACTAATGGGCTCTTACTTATAAGGACATAAAGTCATCCGCTCAAATAATTAGGAGAGAGCTTAAGAGAATATTCTATAAAAGAGAGAGGTGCAGAAAATGTTTAGATATTTCACCACCTCTCACCAAAATATCTAGACATTTTAACTTAAAGGATAAACATGGAAGATTGTTCTAGATCACTCTTCTAAAATACCTCCACCCTTTTAGAGAGCCTATAAATACCGCCTAAGAGGCTCTCATTTTTCACAATAATAACAACAATAAGCACAACACATCCACTACCATCATAAGAGTATCTCAAGTGTCATCTTTCCAAGTCTTGTAAGTCCTTCCTTTATTGCAAACATTGTAAGTCATCTTGTTTTTAAAAGTTCAAGTTTTGCATACATGTTCAAGTTTTAATGATAAGAAGTTCTTGAGTTCACAACTACATTGTACATTGATCCATATTCTCTCCCTCTAATTTGCTTCTTATCCACAATCAATCTTCCATTGCCGCAACAGTAGCCTTGTAAGGTGTCGATGTTGCTTCATAATATATGTATATTTTAATCAAATATAAGTTTCATATGTGAATTGTCGTGATATAAGACCTTTTGTATGCCATTATCCAAGCTTCATTTCGCTTGATGCGAAATTTGTGTAACGATTACTTACATTGATTCAAGGCGGTTTTCAAAATGTAAAAAAAATAAAAATAATAGGAATATATAATGGTTGAGAAATAAAAATTTGAATAACAACCACCAAATCTATTCATTTAATGGCTATAGTTGTTTATAGATACAATGAATTTGACTATAGTTTTTAAAAACAAAGAACAAATCATATATTATAATACATATTTTAGTATGGACGATTATTTACATCAATTTCCATCCATAATATTGAATTTTAAAAACATATTATATATAAAAATAAATATATAATGGATATGGAACAACAAAATATAAACACAAAATTCAAACAATATCTAGTTGTTATTTTAAAATAGAATGACATGTATGCTATTTTTAATCACCAAATAATTAATATATAGGAGAAACTGCCACTACGTTGACCATTTCCTGTATTTATGGAAAGCCAACAATCTCCACTGAATCAAAATCATATCCTAAACCCAATAATTATGCTTGTTACATTATGGTTTTGTAATTTCCAAGTTAATACACCTGTAAAATCTTCCCTTTCTCTTTTCTTTTATTTTTTTCTACCTATAGTTCGATCAATGGAGGATTCCTGTGCATCTTCTGATGATTTAGATCCTTGTTTCGTCATTTTATCGATCAAGTGATGCATGCGATCATTCAAGTATTTCAATACCTATCAACCTTGTACTTGATTTATCCTAATCTATTCCTTTCAATCCATTTTCCTTTCGTATTTTTCATTATTACACAGGTTTTCGATACTCAACCAATATTCTCAGAATCATCTTATTCAGAGTTCTGTCATTCAGCTTTTCTTTTCATCCTTATTCCGCATGCTTCTATTTTAACTACGTATATACTTATATATATATATATATATATATATAACTCTATCATCTTCAATTCATTCTTTTCCTTCAACATATTTAATCATTATGTCACAAAATTATATTGCATTTCCCACTTACGAATACTATTTTTTTCACGTTTTAAACATGCAAGACAATTGTCCTGTTTGATTTTTTTATCTATGTTATATATAAGTGTTCATATATCACACTCTTGTTTTATATAAATTTATTTACTTACAAATAAAAACAATAAATTACAATATTAATCTAATCTTTACAAACCTTTATGGCATGCAATGGTTTACTAATATAGTCTGATTTTATTGTATATATTTTACTAATACAAACAATGTATTACAATATTGAACCCAAGCTCACATTCCATATGCAAATATTTATTTTTCATATTGATACCTTGTACATCCCCGTCTAATCACAAGTCACTTACTACAAAATTAAAATATATTATACTTTATTAATCGACAATTCACAATTTAAATCAACGGCCTACATCAAGCCCCATTGAAGATTTCTTGAATATGTTTACTTTACTAACCAATGGTTCACAATATAAACCAACATTTCTAATTTTAAAAATATCTAGGTCAACGGGTATCCAGTTTGACCCATTCATTTTGACCCTGAATCCTCGCGTACTCAATTAAAAATAATAGATTAGGTACCCGTAATGTCATGGCTTATGTCCCATACAAAAAACCCGACGTGTACTCGCGTATACCCGATTAGAAGCTTCTACTATCAATTGATTCACAAAGATGCAAATGGATAGATACAAATACCAATATAGATATTACATTATTCTTATCTATTTAGAAAATATAGATAGAGATGTGATACAAATATTGGTGAATATGGAAAATGTATTGTCGAATTGTTAAAAATGGATATCGGTATGAAATGGATACAAATAAGGCATGAAAATAATACAATCAAATCGTATAGATTAGATTATATTTATATGTACGGGAGGGCTCACACATGATGATATTTGTATATGTATCTCTTTTCAAATATATATATATGTATATATATAGATGTCAAAATTTGAACTAACATATATGATAATGAATTTAATACGGTCCAAATCGATATATACATCCTAGTATACAAACATGATAATAATGAATACAATTCAATACGAATTATATCGTGCACACACACACACACACCTCTTCATATATATATATATATATATATGAGTTTTACTTAAAATAATAAGTAGAATACGTGTTTCAAATTTCATGTAAAATAGATATTTCAAACATGTCCATCGTAAGGGGTCGATTTTAACAAATCTGAGACCATTAAAATTTGACTGTCTTGATGGATAAGTTAATAAAGGATATAGGAAGATCCTTAAGCGCATCACAGAAGCATGAGGATCACATCATATGCGACCGGGAGCGATTAGTCGCACTAATCGCTATTTCATCGAAACTACAAACAAGTATTATGTTTACCTCTTGAAGCGCAGTTGCGATTAATTCTCTAAATGAAGAAACCTCTTGTCTCAAGTCCGACCCATATATATATATATATATATATAGGGGCCCTTTCAAATAGGACGCAGTCCTTCCTGAGTTCAGGAAGGCCATCCCTTTTTTGTATAATCACGAACACTTTAGTAGAATACGTATACAATTTGTATTTTAGGTGCACGTTATAAATACAAAGCCGCATACAAAACAGCGCATTATAATACAAACAATAAAACTTCACATTATAATATAAATATGTATATGTATTCTACTAAAGTCATCATGTTTTATACAAAAAAGAGGCTGGCCTTCCTTAGGGATGGAAGGACCAAGTCCTATTTGAAAGAAATCCTATATATATATATATATATATATGAAAAACTTGAATTGAGGTGGAGCCTCATTTCAACCATTGCGCGACAACAAATTAGACCCGTCAGATTACAATCGACGGCCTCAATAAAAACCACCATCAGAGAGTCGAAACCACTAAGACTCTTTAAATGAATTTCTATTTATAGGAATTTACCATATTATATCAATGATGACAGATATGGTGTACATAAATTTAATTCCACTTTTCCAGCGGATTAGTTATGTTCGAATTGAATTCTCTTTCTTCCAAAAGTGTGGATTTTTTATTAACATTCCAATTCCCTACTACTCAAAATTTCTCGACATATCTCTAGTTCTTATATGATATTTCTTATCAAAATCCGTGATAGTCAATGGAATTCGATGAAATAGCAGATTGCACATTTAACAGAGATAATGCACAGGTAAATGTACTTTTTCTATTTTTATTAATCGATTTGTTTGCAAATTATGAGAACTATATTAATTTTCGTTGATAGATGAACTGGTTCTTTAATAGAAATCGTATTAGGTGTTAGTATTTTTTATTTTGTATGTAATTTTGGCATTAATATATTAATTTCGTACAGTTATCTGACGGAGATGGTGAAGTTATTGGAGTGGTGGAACGAACTGATGATAATTCGCATCAACCAGGTATTATGAATGACAAAGATGTTTCAAAGCATCATAGACCTTGTTCATTTATATGATATTGGAAAAATAACTGTTTATTTTACGCAAACTCAGTATATTTTGTGTTAGCGTTCATCATTTTACATCAATGAACTATAATTTACACCATTGAACCTCATTTTACACCTACTGTTTTCTTTTTTTAAACTCACACCTTAATACAACAAAACTTATATTGTATTTAGTCTCTATATTCGAAAATACTTAATCTGACTGCCAGATATTCTGGATGCAAATAGAGACCAAACCATCATATTCATTGTAGGATATGATGTAATACCGCCCTGATATTTGCTAATACCAGTCCATTATTTGATAACTTACATATAGGTACATCATTTTACATTTACTTTCAATATTTTACATTTATATGTAATAGTTTACATACTCCATCAACAATTCCAAATTCGTTATCATATTTTACCTATAATGATTTTTCCACTATCAACAATCTTAAATCATAGAACCTATATTACCATTCAATAATACCTTTTTAGATATTTGCTAATATGTTTCCTTCTTGAACAAGAGCTATGTTATATATATACATATTGTATTTTAAGTGTCATAGTACTTCTAATTTAAAGTGTAGCTAAACATTTTACACATATTTGCAGTAATTTACATAGATTATCAATAATTTAATTATCTTTAGAATGATTTACATATTGCTATTATTACTCCTTCTTGCTAATACATCTATAATTATATAAATTCCTTCAGGTTTCGACTACTCAATCAATGACACTGTCAATGGTATTACACCTCATATAGGCCAAACATTTCTATCTATTCAAGATGCATATAAATTTTATGAGACATATGCAACAGAGATTGGATTCAATGTTAGGAAAGCAAGCTCAAGAGTTGGTAAAGATAAGGTTTCCAAGGAGCGGATAATTATATTTAAATTATTTGTTTGCTGGAAAGAGGGGTTCTCTAAAAATACAGATAAAACACTGTCAGTGGACAATGCAAGACGTGATGAGAGCGATGAATGTATTTTTTATAAGGAAGAGCGTCGTGTTGGCTTACCACAGACTGGGTGCAAAGCATTCATGTCAGTTTCATTTAGGCCTGATCTCAAGGATTGGTTTGTATCGAATTTTGAAGCTGAACACAATCACAATCTCGTTTCTCCATCTAAACGCAGATACCTCAGACCAAATAGACGTTTTTCAAAAGCCAAAAAAATGCTTGTGAAGTCAATGAATGATGTGAACATACCTGTATCCAAGCAGTCAACGTTCATAAACATGTCTAGCGGTCAAGTTGGTAGTAGTGTTCGTGATATTTACAACTTAAACATAAAGGAGAAAAAATAACGTATTGGGATGGATGTTCACCTTCTAATTGAACATTTTGAAAGTTGCAAGGCCAATACTCCTGAATCTTACTATGCTTACACAACCAATGATGATAACAGACTTACTCAGTGTATATGGATTGATAGTGCCTCTATTGAAGATTACAAATTATTCGGTGATACAATATCGTTCGACACAACATATAGAACTAATGAATACAATCTGGTATTTGGATCTTTCTGTGGTGTTAACCATCACGGTTACACAATTTTCTTTGGAAATTCATTCATGAGTAGAGAGACAACCGAGTCATTCTCGTGGTTATTTGAGAGATTTCTAGAAGTAATGAGTAAACATCCAATTTTTATAATCACATATAAAGATCCGGCAATTTGTGCAGCTGTTAGGATATGTTTTCCACATACTGTTCATAAATTCTGCACTTGGCATATAATGGCCAAGCTTAAAAGTAAGCTTGGAAAGATTAAAAATATAAATGAATTTCTCTCAGCGTTTTCCATAGTTGTATGGAAAAGTATAATTATAAGTGAATTTGAGCAAAGCTGGTGCAAGATTATTTATCAATATGATTTATCATCTAATGTCTGGTTGAATGAGAAATATAGCATCAGATCTAAATGGATTAGTTTATATCTTAAGGATTATTTTTGGGCTGGTCAGTGCAGTACACAGAGGAGTGAAAGTATGAATGCATTTTTGCAACACCACATCACTAAACAGAACTCTTTGCTGGAATTTTTCTGTAGATTTCAAAGTGCAATTCAACGATGCAGGGAAAGAGAGAATGCCATGGATAACATTGGTGAAGTATACACTCCAAAATCAAATTTCAAAGGGAAGATGGAGGTACAGATGGTTCGTATATACACCAAGTTCATATTTTACAAATTTCGGTTTGACTGAACGAAGTGAAGGAACTTAATGTTCGAACTCATTCGAACTCTTTGGATTACTGTCAATATTTTGTGTCATATATTGGGAAACCCGACGAAGAATTATGTGTTTCTTCGTCTACGGAAAGCAATTTTCTTGTTTGTGAATGTAAGAATATGCAATTCTTTGGATATCCATGTAGGAACATACTTGCAGTTTTGAAGATATAGAATGTGAAGCTTCTGAATGAGGAATATATATTGAAAAGGTGGACAAGAACCATTAAAAAATCAGGAAATTATCCTATTTATGTGAAAGTTGCACACCAAGAAAGGTCGTCTCAGCTGAATCAATTGTGTTCGCAAATCATTTCAGCTTCGGTCGAATAGGATGAGGACATATTCTTATTTGCTAAAGAAAAATTAAGCGATTTATGTAGCAATATTGATCTTATGATAAGTAACAAACCTTCTTCGAGCTTTACAACTGGGAACAATACAAATGTTTCAGATATGATTATTGAACCAGCTGTTAAAGAACCAAATGTTGCGAGAACGAAAGGAAGCGGTCGCAGTGGTAGACCTAAGAGCGTTGGCAATCGTATTAGATCGGAATCTGAGATAAGAAGAAATAGAGGTCGACAATGCAAATCTTGCCTCAAATACAATGTTGGACACGATTCTAGAAATTGTCCTAATAACAAATCTGCGAATCATGGTAAATTTTTAACATTCTTTACTTATTAATTTCTATTTTTTGTTCATTAATCCTTGTGCTTTATTCTGCAGTTGAGGACGACCGAAATTAAAAAGAAGTGATCAAATTCTTTTAATGTAAGAGTATATTTTTTTCTATTTTTATGTAACATTTTTTACAGTTCATATAAAACATTTTAATGTTGCTTTTTATAATCATTTCATTATGTTTTTTTTGCAGGATTGCAATTTACTGAAAGATTCTTGCCTGCAAATGAGCTTTGACGTTTGGCTGCTTATCAGACTTTGAATTTTTATTTTTTATGTAATTTGTTTACCTTATCGTACTTTGTTCAGTTATTATAGAATTCAAACATTGTGTTATTTATATTGTTTCAGTTCTGATATATCCCTTTGTGATATCATAACATAGAGTATTTCAGCTTTGTGTTTTTTGTGATGTTAATGTTCAATGTTCAACTTGAGCTTTCAGTCATATAAGTTCAAAATCATATTATTTGGATATATGTGTCATTCATTTCATTCTTGTCTAACGATTCTGTTCTTCAGGGATTTTAACTGTTTAATTATACTTGTCATTCATTCTTACTATACGAAATGTATACTAATCCTTATTAACTATTGTTTAGGGCTTTGATATAAAATTTGACACATTTCTGTAACACATGTCAATATTACATTATTGAATATTTCTTATCAACAATCCTAACAGTTGGAGTCAATATCTAGGTTATATGAATTCTTACTGTATATTATATAGTCGGTAATACCTGCTAATCAGACACAATAGTTTTGTTTTATACTCCAGATACATAATTTACAAATATGGGCAGTAGTTTACAATTGTATTCAATATTTTACATATCTATGTATACATATTCGCTCAATATTTTAAATATCTTTATCATATTTTTCTTATAATAATTTTTTCATTATCAACAATTTTAAATCGTAGAACTTATATTATCATTCAATAAATCGTAGAACTTAAATGATATGATTCCCTCTTGTACAAGAGCCATATAATATGTATTCTTATTGTAGTTTAAGTTTCGTAGCACTCCTACTTTAATATGGAGATATACTATTTACAAATAGGTTCACTATTTTACATATATTATTAATAATTTACATATTATTATCATAATTTATATAAATTTTTATTATTGTACAATAGGGACAATGGCTGCCTGTATATTATGTAAAGGTTATCGGTGTCATATTCTTTGTGGAAGTTCAGAGGTTTGCTATTTTGAATTCGTAACATACTATAACACATAGTACTTTAGTTCTTTATTGTTATGTGAAACTCTAACGTACTAAATCAACTTTCAGTCTTATAATTTCATTCTGTTACAACTTATATTACCATTCTATAATAGTTTTCATATATTTGCTAATATAAGTCGTTATCGTATAAGATCTAAGGTAATATTATTTCGTATTGTATACTAATCATTGTACAAGTCCTTATCTGTACTTTTTATATTAATGTGGTGATATACAATTTACTTGTGTATGTATTATATTACAGTTACTTACAATAATTTACATTATTCTGTATAGAATTACAATTTTAATCAATATTTTACACTCCCCATCATAACTTACATAAAAAATTATGCTTCTTTTTGCAAGAACAAGTCTAAATCAGCAAGAGTAATAACAAACATACAGTAATCATTGGGATGCGAATCTTTAACGTAGAAGAAGATTTTCGATCATTGGAAAACACACTTGTAACCAGAAAACCATTTAATTATCGAGCATTAGAATACATATTTTGTCTACCTGTCAAACATGTATATATTGACTACAACATGTAATAGATAGTCAATGCAAACATAGGATAATCATGATATTTAAAAGAAGTGTTTTGTTCTAAAGAAGGTTTAAACAGAAACTACAGAAACATAACACAATTTAAGACATTACAACAATATATAGTTCTAAATTAAAATGCAAAAACTTTAAGATTTGTTTATATTATGTCTGCTAATCAATGTGTCGCTGAGTTCTCTATGTGACCACACGTTAACAATAAGGAAGTTATTTCAGCTCTAAATCTGTCAATATCGTCGTAGTTGAAATCCAACGCCCTTCCTTCACACAGGTACTCCATCATCTTCATCACGTAGGTGATGAATACTCATTCATCACTCTTTATTCTTATATTTTAGCTACAAAAACCTTTGCAAATACATGTATATGTTTGTAAATACAAATAATTACCAAAGTGCATGCATTGTGTAAAAACTAATAATTAGCATGTTTTTGTGCAAAAATAAAAGAATAAAGAAACAAAAGAAAAAGAGGGAAATATTTAGAATAAATATTGAGCAACCTAGTCCCAAGGGAGGGCTCAGCATGGGCCTGACCGCATAAAAGCCAAAGTAGAGAGAGATAGGGAGCTCATGTGTGTAAATATACCTGTAAATACAATAACAATATTTTCCTCTAAAAATGAAATAAAATGGGCTTGTATATATTTTTAAATATTTGTAAATATAAAATCCAAATAAAAATAGAAAAAATTAAAAAGAAAATAAAAATATTCACTTGTATATATTCACCTTGTACATAGAACACCTATCCCTATTTATTTAGCCTTGTAAATAAATAAATTAAAATCCCTAAAAATTTGTATATATTCTATATTTTATGGTGTAAATAAATAAAATAAAAACTATAAAAACAAAAATCAAATAAAAAGAACAAAAGTAAAAACCAAAAAGAACATTGTACATATACTATGTATATAAATGTATATACCTATTTATTTTACCCTTATAAATAAATAATAAAAATAAAATAAAAACACCTTTTTTATTCCTAATTTTATGCTATAAATAAATAAAATATAAAATGGGAATAAAAATATACAAAAATAACTAATTAAAAATCAAAAATTAAAAATCAATATTGTGTATATACCTATGTATAGTACTAAAGTGTACATACCTTATTTTTATTTCATAAAATTAATTAAAAATAAAAAAAAATAGAAAAAAATAAAATAAACATTTTTCATGTTTTGAGTTTTTAATAATTCAACCATATAGTATTTTATTTTTAATTTCCAAATAATTATGACATGGCATGTCCTGATTGGTCCACGGGGATGTTGACCCCCCGGTCAACTCCCCCCCTTGGACCACTTCCCACAGGTCCATGACGCCCGACCTGACTTCGCGGATTTACTGCGTCATGACCCGATCACAAAATCCGATATACCTGGGCTCTCCTTCCTCTTGCATCCGAGATGCACGCCCGATCACCAGCCTTGGGATCCGCTCTCCGAGCTTCATGCCCGACTCCCATCTAGCCGGACCCCTAGTGGTATTTAGCATGAGCTCCGCCTCCATTTTCTTGCATCTTTGGATCGTTTCACTCCACCCTAGGACCTCCATCGCCACCGCGAGAGTGACAGCTTGCTTCCGGCCGTGTCGCAGCGAGGGAGTGGACGCACCACTGATCCGGCGACTTCGCACTGCCGTGCGCCGTCCAGAGGTGGTGCTCGAGCCTCGGGCATCGACGGCCCTCGAGGCTAGGACCTGGAGCTTCCCCAGCTCTTCTACAGTCGACCTCGACCAGTAGGTAGCCCTCTTTCCTTTCCTATTTTTCTAATTTCGATTTTCGCCCAAATCCTTCTGTCGCCGACGACCGCCGATTCCGACCACCCTCACCCTCGTTTCGATCATCAGAGTCACCCATCATCTTCGCCTTCCCCCGCGCACCTTCTCCGCCCAACCATTCACCCCATTTCGTACAGGAACTGGGTATCGAGCTTCATCGTCGTCGCTCCGCTGGAGCTCGTTCGCCCCGCCGCACAGATCACCTTCACCACCCCTAATCGGGTCGAGGCACTTTGCCCTCGACCCAGGAGCTCGTTGCTTTGCTTTGCAGGTCCATCCGAGTCCATCTGAGGGCTTTGTCCATTCGAGCAGCAACTCAGCCTCCGCCGGTGTCGCCTGAGCTCTCCGGAGCTCTATTGCGTCATCGGAGGAGCCCATTAGATGCGGGAGTCCTGGGCGCATCTTCCTCGATCCTTAGCAGCCCGCAAGGAGGGTCACCGTGCGTCCACCGGGCTGGCGAAGTTCGCCGGCCGCTTGTTCTTCGTGCACCCTCCAGAGACGTCCGATCCAGCCCCCAGCTCCAGATCTTCATCGAACCGTTCATCTGAGGAGTAGTAGTGACCGTTTGATCATCAGAGGGAGGATCTCGACTGTCCGACCGTCGAGGGTTAGCCGTGCCTCTTCTCCACCGTCCGATCACCACGTGGCATCCATCTGGCCCTCGACTTAATAAAGGGTAAATTACCCTTAGGCCCCCTCTTTTTAGTTGTTAATATTTAGCCCTGTAAATATTTTAGAATTTTTATTTCTGTTTGGTAAATTGCATGGAGGACCTCGTCATTTAGTTTATTTGCCTTTATACCCCTGTATGTAGTGGTGCACGTGCTTCGACACGTGATTCTGTGGGTTATTTGTATGTATGGGCTTTATGTTCTAGGGTGTTAATGAATGAAAACATGTTTTTAGTAATTGCAGAAATGCCTCTGTGAATGTTTTATTTGCGCATATGCCATATTTCATGGGCTTTTTATACTTTTGCCCCTGGACTTGTAGTACATGTTACTAAATAGTCCAGGAACTTAAGTTTATTGCAATTAGGTCCCTGTGTGCCCAGGTCACGCGTTTCGTGTGTGAGTTCTTGGAGAAATTGCACTGGACCCCCTGGAACTTCTCTTAATTGCGTACAGGTCCCTATGCACTGTACCTTTGTTTTTGATTTTAATAAAATAGCAAACCAACTCCAAATTTGATGAAAATTGGATACATGGCTCCTGCCATTGTGTAAAATTTTCTCTAAATTTTGGAGACATTTTTGATTACTTTTGTTATTTTTAAAAATTAAAAAATAAGCATTTTCTTTACAGACTAGCTTAAAAATCACAAAAAATATTAAAACACCTTTAAAAATTACAAAAAATTTATATATTGCTTGTTTTGTGTTGTTTGATTTTCTGACCAAGTTTGGTCATTTTCGATTTATAAAAACCATAAAAATTAAAAAACATTGAAAACAACATAAAAATTCTAATAATTTAAAGAAAAATCAAAAATTAATAATTCCAGTGCCTAATTTTTCCTTGTATTTTCACCTTTACAGGAAAAATACCTTCAGACCTTAGGGCCATTTTGCATTTTAATTTGGCCCTCCAAGTCTGATTGGACAGTGCCTTTGTTTTTCAGTCTTGTTTTATTTTTATAAAATTCCATAAAAATCAGAAAAATACCAAAAATTATTTAAAAACATAAAAAATATAAAAAAACATAAAAACATTTTTGTTTGAATTTTTGTATGATTTTTGAGTAGTTAAATAAATCATTCAAGTTGCTTGTTTATTGATTTCCTTATTTTCTTTATCAATTTAAAAATCCAATTTTTTTTAAAACATTAAAAAATCCACCAAAAAATCACTTTATTTTATTTTATTGCATTTCTGACTTCTTCGTAGGTCGCGAGGCCATCATGTGCTCCTTGTGTTCGACCCTGGTAGCTATACCAGGATAATCCTATAGCGAGACCGTTACTTTGAGCTTGTTTGATTTTTACCTTATTTTGGTGGTCTATATGTTTCTCGTTGAGCCACCTGAGCGACTGAGGTCGCAACGACCTGAGTTTTATTCTATCTACCTTAGTCGTTCGGTCTTTGGGCTCATCAGATTGGCGTCGTTGCCGGGGAGCACGGCTTAGTAGTCTTTTTATTTTCATTTTCTTTTTCTTTTCTTTTTCGCGGCTTTCCGCGGCTCTTTCTGAACTCGCGGCTTTTCGCGGTTTTTTATTTTTCTGTTATTTTTGTTTTCTTTTATTTTCTTTTATTTTTGTTTATCTTTTCTTTTGCTTGTTTATTTGCCTGCTATTTTTGCACATATACCCCTGTTTAGTTTCCTGTCTTTATTTGGTTATTTTATCTGGTTGATAACACTCTGTTCTTTTCTGGCGAGGGCCCGAGGATCGCGGTGACGACTGATGAATACCCATTCATCACTCTTTATTCTTATATTTTAGCTACAAAAACCTATGCAAATGCATGTAGATACTTGTAAATAGGAAAAATTAGCAAAAGCATGCATCTTGTAAAAATCTATAATTAGCATGTTTTTGTGCAAAAATAAAAGAATAAAGATGAAAAAGAAAAAGAGGGAAATATTTAGAATAAATATTGAGCAACCTAACCCAAGGGAGGGCTCAGCATGGGCCTGACCGCATAAAAGCCAAAAGTAGAGGGAGATAGGGGCTCATGTGTAAATATCTATATAAATAAATAAAATTATATTTTCCTCATCCAAAAATATGCTTGTACATATTTTGTATATATTTAGAGACTATTAAAAACAAAATAAAAATTTAAAAATCAAAAATTCAAAAATACTCTTTCACCATGTACATAGACCATAATCCTTCATGTATTTAACCCTGTAAATAAATTTATTTATTTTCAAAACTTTTTGTAAATATTCTATGTTGCATATTGTAAATAAAATAAATAAAAAGAAACAAAACAAAAATCAAATAAAAATAACAAAATTAAAATTACAAAAATATATTGTACATATGCCATGTACATAGTAGTACTTAACTATTTATTTCACCTATATATATAAATAATAAAAATAAAATAAAAATATCCTTTTATTCCTCATTTTATTCTATAAATAAATAAAATATAAAATAGGAATAAAAATGTATAAAAATAACTAATTAAAAAAATCAAAATTAAAAACCCTATATTGTACATATACCTATATATAGCCCTATTATGTAAATACCTTATTTTTATTTCCAAAAATTAATTAAAAATCACAAAAAATAGAAAAAAAAAATTAAAAATATTTCATGTTTTATGTTTTTGAAAATTCGGTCATTTTATGGCCCAAAAAAATCAAATAAAAATTCAATGCTTGGTGGGCTCTGATTGGTCCACGGGGGATTGTTGACCCCCGGTCAACTCCCCCCCAGGACCACCAGAGCCGGGTCTGCTGCGCCCGACCCATGTTCTCGGACTTTTCCCATGCAGACCCGAATCCTTTTCGCCCCAACTCCGGGTCCGGAATGCTCACGTCATATCCGAGAGCTTCGCCGGAGCCTTCGCCTCGGGATCCGCGCACCAGCTCACCCTACCCGATCGATTCTTGTCGGACCCTCCACAGTATATAGCCTGAGCTCCGCCGCATTCTTTTTCCATCTTTGGCTCTCCACCCTTCGTCCCGTGACCTCCACCGCAGTCCCTGAGGTGACAGCTCTCGATTGCCCGTGTCGCAGCGAGGAGGGGGTGGCCGGACCACTGATCCGGCGACGTAGCACCGCCGTGCTCCGCCCAGTGCAGGAGCTCGAGCCTCAGGACTTGACGACCTTCGAGGCCACGACCAGGAGCTACCTCAGCTCCAGCACAGTCTTCCACACCGCCCAGGTAACCTTCTAGCTTTCTTATTTAGCTTAATTTTTAGTTTGCCCCAAATCGTAGCTCCGCCGTATTCCGTTGATTCTGACCATCTCGCGTATCTTCTCGATCATCGGAACCCACAGTCACCTTTGCCATCCCTCCGCGCACCTTCTCCATACACCCATTCAACCCAGCTCGCACAGGAGCTGGGGTTCGAGCTCCACCGTCCGTCGCTCGCCGGAGCTCGCTCACCCCAACGCACAGACCACCTCCACACCACCTAACCGGGTCGAGGCATTTTGCCCTCGACCCGCGAAGCTCTTGAGCTATTTTGCAGGTCCAGAGGAGGCCATCTGAGGCACCCTCACATCCAGGCCAGGAGCTTCCCTCCGCCGACCTCGCCGGAGCCCCTCCAGGGCTCGGCTGGGCCATCGGAGGCCGCCAACAGCTGCGGAGCGTCATCGCCAACCTTCTCCGATCTTCAGCGGCAGCTGAGGAGGACCATAGCACGCGCACGAGGCCGGCGAAACTCGCCGGCCACCTGTTCTTCCAGGGTCCTCGAGCACCGTCCGATTGCCCTCAACTCCCCAGTTCGCATCGTGACCATCTATTCCAGGAGGACCAATCACCGTCGATCTTCTCGAGGATCGATCCGGACCGTTAGCGCAGAGAGAGAGGCGCCAGCACCCGAGGCCGTCTGATCTTCCACGTGCCCTCCTCTGAGCCGTCGATCATGCCCATGTGCGGAAGGAGAGAAGCGCCCGCTGTCCAGGACCGTCAGATCTGCTACGTGGCGCACATCCAGCCGTCGACGTAATAAAGGGGTAAATTACCGTAGGCCCCCTCTTAGTTTATGTTTTTAGATTCAGTCCTGTAAATATTTTGTGCTTTTTATTTACGTTGGGTTATTTGCACATTGGACCTCGTGCTTTATAGTATTTGCATTTATGCCCCTATATGTGTGAGCCACGTGCTTCGTCACATGTATATTTGGTGTATTTGCAACATTAGTCCTTTAGTTCTGGTTGTTTGTTAATGAATAGAAACTTTTTGGTAATTGCATATATCCCCCTGTGAGTGTTTTATTTGCGCATGTGCGTCTTTTAGTGGGTTATTTACAACATAGCCCCTGAACTTTTTGGTACGAGTTACCAAAAGGTCCTAGGACTTGTTTTTCTTACCAAAAGGTCCCTGAGTGCCCCAGGCACGCGCCACGCGTGTGACTTGCTGGGAAAATTGCACCTGGACCCCCAGAGCTTCGGGTATTTGCACTTCAGTCCCTGTGCACAGTGCCCCCCTTTGATTTTTGAATAAAATATCAAATCACCTCCAAATTCGATGAAAATTTGACACATGGCTCCTGCCATGTTGTAGGATTTTTGAGAATTTTTGAGGACATTTTTTATTTTATTTGTTATTTTTAAAAATTCAAAAACCTCTATTTTAGCTACTGTCTAGAATTAAAAATCCCAAAAAAAATATAAAAACCCCCTCAAAAATTCCATAAAAATTAGGTACTGTTTCTTTTGTGTGTTTTGATTTTCTAGCCAATTTTGGCTATTTTTCATTGCTTAAAAACCCTAAAAATTAAAAAATACCCAAAACCTCATAAAAATCATAGTAAATAATTTAAAAACCCAAAAACAATAATTTTGATGCTCAAATTTTCCTTATTTTATCTAGTTTACAGGAAAATTACCTCCAGGCCTTCTTGAGATCCTTAAGTATTTTATTTTTGGATTTTGGGCCTGGTTGGACAGTACCTTGTCTTTTTAGTACTGTTTGATTTTTAGAAAATAAAATATACATTATAAAAATCCCAAAAATTCACCAAAAACACTAAAAAACCTAAAAAACATAAAAACATTTTTGTTTGAATTTTTGCTTGATTTTTGATACATTAAATAATTAGTTGAAGCTTGCTTTATTTTGTGTTTCTTTTATTTTCTTCACATTTAAAAATCCAAAAAAAAATTATAAAAATCATTAAAAACCACTAAAAAGATTTGTCTTTTATTTTATTTTATTTTTGCTACTTCGTAGGCCTCTGGCCAACCCGTGCTCCTTGTGTTCGACCCTGGGTGCTATACCAGGTTAATCTCATAGCTAGACCGCTGATTTTGTGCTTGATTGATTTTACGTGTTTCGAGTGGTCTGATTTTTCTTGATATACATGGTCTGATTGCTTGGGTCACAACGACCCTATTTCTGTACCTCATACCCTAGTGTTCAGGCCTGTTATCAGAATGGCACCGTTGCCGGGGAGCACGGCTTACTAGTCCTTTTTGTTTTTATTTTCGTTTTTGTTTTCGCGGCTTTTCGCGGCTCTTCGGAGCTCGCGGCTTTTCGCGGCTTTTGTTCATATTTTCTTTTTGTTTTATTTTTTTATTTTTATTTTCTTTTATTTTTATTTTTATTTTTGTTTTATTTTGTATTTATTTTATTTTCCATTTTTGCATATATACCCTCACTTTTATTTTCATTTCTTTTTCTTTATTATTTGATTATTTTTGCCGGTCTGACCACTCTTCTCTTCTTCTTGCGAGGGCCCGAGGACCGCGGAGGCGACTTTCGAGGAGCCGGTGCAGCCGAGGAACTTGGAGGTGGCTTCCTTATGTACGAAGCCGCAGGAGAGAGCGAGAGAGAGAGTTGAGTGGGTGAGGTTAGATTAGGATTTTATTTTTATTCTATTATTATTGTAATAATACAGGGACTTGAACTCTTGGACTCCTACCGTAGCGGGTCTGTTTCGCCGAGCACCGGTGTGCTCGGGGGACCCTTTAGGACTTGCGCGGTTTTTCGCGGTTTTCTTCGCGGCTTTATTTTTCTTTCTTTCTGTCTTTTCCGGTTTCTCGCGGTTTTTGCTCGAGCCCCTAGACTTAGGATTTCTGGTGAATGTGCCGTAACTAGTAGGATCCACACACCTAATTGCATATCTGTTCCTATAGACCGTAATTGGACCTACTTAAAATCAATAATAAAAATAACCGACTCGCTAGCCTCCGTAGCCTACGTGCCGTAGCCCGTCCTGTAAAGCGCTTACTCCTACCCCCGATTTGTCGGGTAGGGGAGGGACGGGCCAAGACCGGACTCTTTGGCTTGGAGGTCGGTGACCGGTTAGACGGTTCTTCGCTAGAAGTTGCTCGTCTAGGACTCGGCTTTTCCCGCTGCATCATTTAGGTTAGTTTTATTTCTGTCTTTTATTTTATGCGCGGATCATATTGCATGTAGAGAGCTGGAGCAAGGTACACATTTCTGACTTTGCATGCATCGTTTATTTCTCGTGCATCGGCTTTTTCGTCTTCTCCCCCTGTTTTTGACTTAATAAACAGGAGAACCAAAAAATTCGTTAGGCGATTTGTTTGCTTTGAAAAAGACTAAAAAGAGAAACCATAAAATTGGGACTGCTAAAATTATCGACCTTAAAACTCGCTCACCCTAAAAATTTTGTCTTGGGGAGAGCAACCCCCTCATTGCTTGGTTTGTATGCGCGAGAGAGTGACCCGCACACTAGGTAGAGCCCCCCGTTGCTAAACCCGACTGATTACCGACTCTTCCGTGCGGGCCAGTCGGTTGGGTTAGCAGCGGATATCCCAATAGGTCACGTAAGCGCTCTGATATTTGTGTGTTCACCAAAATAAAATTGACAAGATAATTTGACCGAACTTTTACGGTCTTCAGCTCGCGTTGCGTTGGTGAACCGGGGGTTTGTTTTCAGATCATAATTTTTCCAGATCTCATCTGCCCTACTCGCCAGATCAAGATGATGGGTAGACGGTCTCTTAGGCAGCCTCTGGTTGCACCGCTTTCGGGCGCGTCTACCTCATCATCTAGGTTGGCTCGCGAGAGCTCAAACCCGCTCTCCGAGCCCGAGTACGACTCCACCCTGTTCCCCCTCGATCCCCTTTCTGATCTTCCTGAGAGACACGAGCCCGAGGAGAGATTGATACATTTGACAGCACCTGAGTTGGGCTCGTTTGATTTTGCAGACGTCGACATGGCCGGAGCCGGCAGTTCAGACGATCACTCCCGTCGACCAGAGCATATTGTACTAGACCAGGGAGCGATCAACTCCACCCTGATCGCATCACTCGATACAGTCCAGCAGCAGCTCCGCAATCAGGGAGCATTTATGATTGAGATGAGGCGAGAGTTGGAGAGGCTCAGAGCAGAGCGAGACCAGCAGAGCGAGCCCGAGGAGCCCGATGATGCACAGGCACGAGCCGCAGCAGCAGCAGCAGCCGCGGCCGCCGCCGCAGCGGTAGCAGCCGCGGGAGGAGGAGGACCACCGAGACCGATGCGGGAGTTGCACAACCCCGGATCTACACTGATGCACCATTGGGTGGTGGTTCCAGCTATCGTGGGGGACTTCAAGTTCCCCCCAAACACCTTGCAGATGCTTCCTCGGTTCCATGGACTTGCTACAGAGGAGCCCCACCTTCACCTCCAGGAGTTTCTGATGATTTGCAGCACTGTCCACGACCGGCATGTGGACCAGGATACGATCAGGATGATCGCCTTCCCCTTTTCACTGGCAGATAGAGCAGCCACCTGGCTGAAGCATTTGGGGAGGTTTGTCTACACCTGGGAGCAGCTCCGCACCGAGTACTTGAACAAGTACTATCCACTCGGGCGGACGAATGCAGCGAGGGCCCTGATCAGCAACTTCTCCATGTTCCCCAACGAGCAGTTTCACGAGGCTTGGGAGAGGTTCCGAGAGCTTCTGGACAGATGCCCGCACCATGACATCACGAAGCCAAACCTTGTGCAGAGCTTCTTCAGCGGGTTGTCACCAGAGCTACAGGGCCTGGTGAATGCTTCTTGTGGCGGGTCCTACTTCGCCAAGGACCACGACCAGGTCTGGGCCATTTTTGAGGAGATGGCAGAGAATTATATGGTGATGTCTCAGACCCGGCTCTATACTCAGAAGACCCAGCCACATCAGCCAGGACCCGTGCAGTACCAGCGGATAGCACGGGTAGATGCAGGTCCGTCCAGTTCGTCTGCAGCCGCAGCAGCACAGGCAGAGTCGTCAGCTGCAGACATGGGTATCATTAGCGAGAAGTTGGACCGCATGAAGCTGATCGAGAAGAAGCAGTGCCAGAGTACCACGTAGATGGAGCAGATGGCACAGGTCTTGAGCGACATGAAGACACAGCTCATGTGTCTCTAGGAGGCACAGACGGCTTCTCAGCCCCGTCTTCAGTCGCGAGGCGACGCCGGCAGCAGCAGCAGCTCGTCCCAGCGCTCCAGCACCCACGTGCAGCCTAGACAGGTTCACCTTGTACAGGCGGAGCCGTACCAGCAGCCGCAGCCCACCTACCAGTCCCCACCATCTCCAGAGATGTAGATGGTGGTCTAACAGCCGGACCAGCCTCTGGCAGTACTCCCGCCAGCCCCCTATGATGCCGAGCCGTTGATGGATGTCAACGGGATTTGGTACGACCGCCCCCAGCCTGGGATCCGACGAGACCATCCTGGATTCAGGTGGGGGAGTGGTGGTGCCCAGCCCCAGCAGCAGCCGTCAGGACAGGGAGGGCAGTACTCCCAGCAGAGAGACCAGCACCAGCCGCAGCAGCAACCCCCAGCATATCAGCAGCAGTCATCCTACGGTCCTCGTCCCTATCAGCAGCAGGGACAGCCTTGGAGACGTGAGCAGCAGGCTCACCAGGGATACCAGCAGCACCCTCCATCCTACCCCTCTTACCCCTTACAGCAGTTCCAGCAGCCTCACCCACAGAGAGGCCACCCGTCGGGCTCCCACGAGAGCCCCGCCTTGGACGACATCGCCCGCCTCCTCACGGACCAGCAGGCTACATTCCGACGGGAGATGGACGAGTTCCGCCAGGAGATGCGGGACCTGGTGAGAGGGAAGGCCGCCATACCAGCCCAGATAGTGCCGAACCCGAATAGCCTCAAGAGAAAATCTGAGCAGGTAGTACATACTGAGTTAGCCACTCCTAGTGATCCATTTGATGATACTTCTTCGGATCTATTTGATGCTGATTTTGTCATGCTTAGGAGCGGTAGGACCCCAGCAGGCAGCGGCGCCTCATCTGAGCACCATCCCGAGGCGCCACAGGAGGAGGAGAGCGGTACTGAGGCCGCTCCAGATGATGACGGTGGCACTGAGGCCACCAAGGACGCTGATCCCACCGGCGGTACTGAGGCCGCCACTTCACCAGATCTAGGAGGTGGTACTGATGCCACCCGTTCAACCGAGCCAGCCAGCGGTACTGATGCCGCACGACGTCTACCAGCAGCAGCAGCAGAGCAGCCAGCCCGTGGTGGTACTGAGGCCACCGGTGTTTGTACAGACAGTAATGTTGTTTTTCCTCGTGTTTATGTATCTCGGAACTCTGCTATGAATAAAGGAAAAGGTTTACTTTCTTCTGGTCCCAATGTGGTGCATGATGTATGTGTGGATCCGGTCCTTGAACCGCTTAGACCTTTTCCTAGTCCTTCATCTGAGAAGAACCCAGTGATCCCCTTCCCTAGAGCCCTTCAGATGGGGAAGGGGAAGAAAAAAAGAAAATTCCAAAAAGAGAGAGCTTGAGGAGTTCAGCCAGAGCATGATTGATCGATTCCATATCCAGCTGACTCTCCAGGAGGCTTTGCAGCACATCCCCCTTCTCCAGCGATCTTTGAGAGAGAGGACTACAGTCAGGAGGAGGAGGAGGAGGAACCACACTTCAGAGATACATGTGCTGACCAAAGCCACGTGCTTTGCGATCCAGAATCGACTGCCAGCCAAGAGGCCAAATTCAGGGGCCCCGTATGTCAGATGCCAGATCAGTGAGCAGTGGTTCGACCGTACTCTTCTAGACAGCGGATCGTCGATCAACCTTCTTCCGGCATCCCTTCTCGACCGCTTCGAGTTGGGCACTCTTAGACAGAGCAGGACAGTCCTTCAGTTCGCTGATCGATCTGTCAAGAGGCCGAAGGGGTTATTACGAGACGTTATCGTCACTATTCAGGGCCTGCAATTCCCCGTGGACTTCGTAGTGTTGGACATGGAGATCCCTGAGTCAGTGGCCGATACCCCCATCATCCTTGGTCGTCCGTTCTTGGCCACAGCCAAGGCGGTGACTGATCATGATAGCGGGAAGGTGTACTTTCGCGTCCAGGGCGAGAGTATACAAATAGAAACGGTCGAGGATTACAGAGCTAGATTCAGAGCCAGCTCAGATGCGAGTACAGACTCAGAGCAGCTGACAGACACAGAGCCAGACATCCACCAGGATTGTGATTTTGTGATCACAGATGATGAGGCAGCTTGGGCAGACCTTGAGACACAGATCACCCTCTCACTTTCAGACACAGCTGATGCTGAGATGATAGCAGAGGAGAGTCTGGAGAGCACAGACCTGGTTCAGGATACCATGGAGGCAGCAGAGCCGGTCCTTGATCGCAGCACGATGATTAGTGATGGTGGTGCTGAGGCCACCTTGTTCTCCGGTGGTACTGATGCCACCGTTTCTGATACAGATCCCTCGGATTCAGAGTCTGATTGGGCTGATTGCTATGATCAGATGCCAGACCGGAGTCCATCTGAGCCTATAGATGAGGAGGAGGTAGAGGCCGAGCCGAGCAGAGACAGTACAGTTGAGCCGCCTTCCCCCGATCCAGTTTGCGAGAGTACGCTTTCACTTTCCCAGGCAGAGTTGGCCGACCTTGTAGCTTTCACTCAGTTTCTTCCGCAGCCAGATTTGCCGGCACCCAGCATTCCAGAGCTGAAGCCGCTCCCTACTTCGCTGAAGTATCGATTCCTTGCGGGCGATCCAGAGATGTACCCAGTCATCATCTCCGCCGAGTTGACTGGAGAGCAGGAATCCCGTTTGATGGGGGTTCTTGAAAAGAACCGCAAGGAGATCGGATGGAGCGTAGCGGATCTCCATGGGATTAGTCCATCAGTGTGCTCCCACCATATCTATCTCGAGGAAGGGGCGAAGCCGTCGCGTGAGTTCCAGCGGCGTCTGAACCCCAACCTGAGAGAGGTCGTGATGAAGGAAATATCAAAGTGGTGGGGTGCAGGTTTTATTTATCCCATTTCCGACTCCAAGTGGGTCAGCCCCTTGCATGTGGTGCCTAAGAAGACGGGCATCACGACTGTGATCAGTGAGTCGGGAGAGGAGATCGCTACACGAGTACCCACCTCTTGGAGGGTTTGTGTTGACTATAGGAGACTCAACCAAGCCACCAAGAAGGACCATTTCCCCCTGCCTTTTATTGACCAGATCATTGAGAGACTGGCAGGGAAGAGCCATTATTGCTTCTTGGATGGGTACTCGGGCTACAACCAAGTGGCCATCGCTCCTGAGGACCAGGAGAAGACCACCTTTACCTGTCCCTTCGGCACATATGCTTTTCGACGCATGCCATTTGGGCTATGCATTGCCCCTGCGACTTTTCAGAGGTGCATGCTGTCGATCTTCTCGGACATGGTGGGGGAGTGTTTGGAGGTCTTCATGGATGATTTCTCGATCTACGGCGACGGATTTGATTCTTGTCTTGACTGCCTAGATCGAGTACTCCAGCGATGTATTGAGTATCACTTGGTGCTATCTTGGGAGAAGAGTCACTTCATGGTGACTCAAGGGACGGTGCTTGGCCACATCATCTCCAACAGGGGCATGGAGGTTGATCCGGCCAAGGTTGATGTCATTAGGAAACTCACACCGCCGTCCAATCTGAGGCAGCTACGGTCATTTCTGGGGCACGTTGGATTTTACAGGAGATTCATTCAGGACTTCAGCAGGATTGCCCGGCCATTGACTGACCTCTTGACGAAAGACACCGAGTTCCTTGTCGATGACAAGTGTCTTTTGTCGTTTGCTACTCTCCAGCAGTGTGTGATTGAGGCTCCTGTCCTCCAGCCGCCTGATTGGTCTCTCCCATTCGAGATCATGACGGACGCCTCCGATTTTGCCGTAGGGGCAGTGCTGGGACAGAGGAGGGATGGAGTGCCATTTGCTATACACTATGCTAGCCGCACATTGGATTCCGCCCAGCGGAATTACACGGTCACAGAGAAGGAGATGCTAGCCGTAGTGTTTGCCCTGGATAAGTTCAGATCATATATCATCGGATCTAGAGTGACTTTGTTTACAGATCACACCGCCATCAGGTACCTCATGGCAAAGAAGGATGCCAAGGCCAGACTGACTAGATGGATCCTTCTACTCCAGGAGTTCGATATTGAGATCAAGGATAAGCCTGGAGTCAAGAATGTGGTGGCGGATCATCTCTCCCAATTAGAGCAGCCTGAGGATTCTGAGCAGATTGATCCTATTAGAGATACCTTCCCAGATGAGGCGATCCTTGCTATCGCCTCACTCCCATGGTACGCTGATATTGTGAACTTTCTCGTTGCTGGGAAAGTCCCACAAGATTGGCCCAGGCAGAGGCTTGAGACCTTCCTAGCGAAGGCCAAGTCTTACCATTGGGAGGATCCCATCCTTTACCACGAGGGAGGGGATAGCGTCTGGCGTCGGTGTATTCCTCAGGAGGAACACCATAGCGTCCTCACTTACTGCCACAAGCTTGAGGCAGGAGGACATCATTCTGGGAGGAGAACGGCACAGAAAGTGCTCCAATCCGGCTTGTGGTGGCCTACCCTCTTCAAGGACTCAGATGAGTTCGTGAAGAGGTGTACTGACTGTCAGAGGATGGGCACTTGTGGACAGCGTGATATGATGCCGATGCAGCCCATTCACTTCTGTGAGGTTTTTGACGCATGGGGCATCGATTTCATGGGTCCATTCCCTAAGAGTCAGGGATTTGAGTACATTCTGTTGGCCGTAGACTATGTGAGTCGTTGGGTGGAGGCTATCCCCGCCCGAGCCACTGATGCGAGGACAGTTTGCAGATTTTTGAGGAAGCATATCATCACGCGGTTCGGGGTTCCACGAGTTCTGATTTCTGATGGAGGATCTCACTTCATCAACGACCAGGTGAAGGCACTTGCTAGCGAGTTCGGCATAGACCATCGTGTTGCTACACCATACCATCCACAGACGAATGGTCTAGCCGAAGTGTCGAATAGGGAGATCAAGACTATTTTGCAGAAAGTCGTCCGCCCTGACCGAAAGGATTGGTCACAGCTTTTTGGACTCGGTCTTGTGGGCATATAGGACGTCTTTCAAGACACCTTTGGGCACATCTCCCTTTCGCCTCGTATATGGCAAGCCATGCCATTTACCTGTTGAGCTGAGGCACAAGTCACTTTGGGCAGTTACAGACATACTGATGGATCCAGATGGTATAGGAGACCAGAGGAGGGCAGAGCTAGCTGCCCTGGAAGAGCTTAGAGATGCAGCTTTCTCAAGCAGCCTACATTATAAGGAGAAAGTCAAGGAGTGGCATGATTCGCATATCAGCCACAAACATTTTGAGATTGGACAGAGAGTATGGCTGTTTGATGCGAGGCTTAGATTATTTCCAGGGAAGCTACAGAGCAAATGGAAAGGACCTTATCTGGTTCGGAAGGTACACGACAACGGTAGCATCGACATATCTGAGTTGTCTTCTGAGAGTACCTTCCGAGTGAACGGCCAGCGGCTCAAGCCATTTCTAGATCATGAGCCGCGGGTCGTTGATATTGCCCCTATTCATTTTGCGTGAGATGTGGTCTTTGACTCACATCTAATGCATCTCACGCCTGAGTTTCACTGATCTTCCGCTGTACATAGATCCAGATGTCCATATCATCACATTCCTTAGTCCCACATCCCTTTCCCCATCGTATGATTATGCTATACTTAGGGTGTACTTTACCCTAAGTATAGGGGGGATGTGAGATATTTCGGGTATTTCTTTTGTTTCTGTCTACCCCTGTTTTGCTGCCTATACTTAGGGATATCTCACCCTAAGTATAGGGGGGGTAGACCCTGTACATTCTCCACTCGGTTTTCCCTTCGTGTACAACCTGCTATACTTTAGGATTACTTGATCCTAAGTATAGGGGGGAGACCTGAGTCCCTCTTGACTTTTCATTTCCCTTTTGTATAGCCTTTCTTTTCACTTCCCTATACATAGCACGAGTTATGTCTTCTTCATCGCTCTTGACTCTGAGGACATCGTTCGAGCTAAGTATAGGGGGGTGTGTATATATTTCATATATACTTTAGCCATAACTCGTACTTTGTGTGAGTGTGTTAATAAATAAAAATGGCTAAAAACCACAAAAATTAAAAATTTTCATGTACATAATCTTCTTTTATTTGCACATACATAGCTAGTGTACAAATTATTTTTGTAAAAATGATTTCAAAAATCTTTTGTGTAAAGCTTGTGTAAATATTTTTGTATCAAAATTATGTATATAGTACAAAATTTTTCCAAAATGTTTTGAAAATCAAAAAGTTTGCAAAAATCTTGTGTAAATGTGTGTAAATATCTTTTTGCAAAACTTGCACTTCATGCATCATCATTCATGATTTCAAAACATTTTTCAAAAATTTTGCATGATTGTAAAATATTTTGTAAATAAGCATCTTTTTATACATATGTATATAGTTTTTCTTGGATGATAGTTGACATTTAAACTAGCCTGGAATCAAACTGAGAAATGGAGCTTGATTAAGATCTTAATCCACCTAATTTCTAAGAGGAACCTTATAGGGCTTAGGTTTAAGGCTTTTCAGGTCCATGGTGACTTAATTCTTTGAGTCCACTAGGCTATGATCACATGTCATCTCAATGAGCCTAAGTAGAGCACTTAACAACAACACATGACTCATTAGATTATGGCTTTACTTGGACAACCGCACTATGCACCGAGCTCTCTACGGATGAGGTGGTGAGGAGGCAGTCTTCCTTGACTTGGGGTAGCATATGAGGGTAGTACTTCTAGGCGGAACCTCTCTTCTTCTTATAGTGAAGGAAGTGCGTCTTAACTTGGTCTGGTTGCCATGAGGTCTAACGACGGGAGTTGTGGGTTGCAATAAAGCTTCAAAAGAGGGATAGTCTACTGGCTCAAGAGGAAAAACTCCTTGTATATATGATGCACATGTATATGTTGTATAGATGCACTTGAAAAAAAAATGTGCAAAAAGAAAAGAACTCCAAAAAAGTGGTGGGTCTGAGAGAAAATGATAATCCCACCGGAGTATGTATATAAGTGCAATAAGCAAAGCTTGGTTTCATGATCCACCTGTTGTAGCTTGCAGCAGGGAGACTTGGCTACACTGGTCAAGCTCCCAAGGGTACTTGGCTACACTGGCCTTGACCCATTCTCTTCTTCCCCCTCTTCTTGAGCTGGTTGTACTTGAACTTAGACGGGAATACCCCGCTCCTCGAGGAAAGAGTGGCCAGATTGAGGTCATAGAGTTACCTTGTTAGGGAGGGTTGTCAAGTTGTCATTTCTGAGGTGGAGAGCTTAGACTTCACATTCACTGGACAAGAAAAGATTCATGGTCTTCAGGGTTTGTGATTGATGACTTGTTCTGATCTGGAGCATTGAGGAGTCTTGGTTATAGATTGGTGGAACTTAGAGGCTGTTAGGTTTTAAGCTTAAGTCTAAATAAGGTTCCGACACATTAATAATCCAAAGATCTGATTGAGCTCCATACCTCAATTTAATGAAGGCAAGTTTAATAATCAACCTTGATCCATGTACATCCTCTTTTTCTTTTTCTTTCTTTTTCACTTCTTTTTCAAATAAGTATTTGCTAAGGGACTAGCAAAGTATAGTATAGGGGGGTGATGAATACCCATTCATCACTCTTTATTCTTATATTTTAGCTACAAAAACCTATGCAAATGCATGTAGATACTTGTAAATAGGAAAAATTAGCAAAAGCATGCATCTTGTAAAAATCTATAATTAGCATATTTTTGTGCAAAAATAAAAGAATAAAGATGAAAAAGAAAAAGAGGGAAATATTTAGAATAAATATTGAGCAACCTAACCCAAGGGAGGGCTCAGCATGGGCCTGACCGCATAAAAGCCAAAAGTAGAGGGAGATAGGGGCTCATGTGTAAATATCTATATAAATAAATAAAATTATATTTTCCTCATCCAAAAATATGCTTGTACATATTTTGTATATATTTAGAGACTATTAAAAACAAAATAAAAATTCAAAAATCAAAAATTCAAAAATACCCTTTCACCATGTACATAGACCATAATCCTTCATGTATTTAACCCTGTAAATAAATTTATTTATTTTCAAAACTTTTTGTAAATATTCTATGTTGCATATTGTAAATAAAATAAATAAAAAGAAACAAAACAAAAATCAAATAAAAATAAAAAAATTAAAATTACAAAAATATATTGTACATATGCCATGTACATAGTAGTACTTAACTATTTATTTCACCTATGTATATAAATAATAAAAAT
This sequence comes from Ottelia alismoides, assembly GCA_037367405.1. NCBI lineage: Eukaryota > Viridiplantae > Streptophyta > Magnoliopsida > Alismatales > Hydrocharitaceae > Ottelia > Ottelia alismoides. Next base: position 978,868 of record JAZKJV010000158.1, read on the forward strand.
AAAATAAAAATATCCTTTTATTCCTCATTTTATTCTATAAATAAATAAAATATAAAATAGGAATAAAAATGTATAAAAATAACTAATTAAAAAAATCAAAATTAAAAACCCTATATTGTACATATACCTATATATAGCCCTATTATGTAAATACCTTATTTTTATTTCCAAAAATTAATTAAAAATCACAAAAAAATAGAAAAAAAAATAAATTAAAAATATTTCATGTTTTAAGTTTTTGAAAATTCGGTCATTTTATGGCCCAAAAAAATCAAATAAAAATTCAATGCTTGGCGGGCTCTGATTGGTCCACGGGGGATTGTTGACCCCCGGTCAACTCCCCCCCCAGGACCACCAGAGCCGGGTCTGCTGCGCCCGACCCATGTTCTCGGACTTTTCCCATGCAGACCCGAATCCTTTTCGCCCCAACTCCGGGTCTGGAATGCTCACGTCATATCCGAGAGCTTCGCCGGAGCCTTCGCCTCGGGATCCGCGCACCAGCTCACCCTACCCGATCGATTCTTGCCGGACCCTCCACAGTATATAGCCTGAGCTCCGCCGCATTCCTTTTCCATCTTTGGCTCTCCACCCTTCGTCCCGTGACCTCCACCGCAGTCCCTGAGGTGACAGCTCTCGATTGCCCGTGTCGCAGCGAGGAGGGGGTGGCCGGACCACTGATCCGGCGACGTAGCGCCGCCGTGCTCCGCCCAGTGCAGGAGCTCGAGCCTCAGGACTTGACGACCTTCGAGGCCACGACCAGGAGCTACCTTAGCTCCAGCACAGTCTTCCACACCGCCCAGGTAACCTTCTAGCTTTCTTATTTAGCTTAATTTTTAGTTTGCCCCAAATCGTAGCTCCACCGTATTCCGTTGATTCCGACCATCTCGCGTATCTTCTCGATCATCGGAACCCACAGTCACCTTCGCCATCCCTCCGCGCACCTTCTCCATACACCCATTCAACCCAGCTCGCACAGGAGCTGGGGTTCGAGCTCCACCGTCCGTCGCTCGCCGGAGCTCGCTCACCCCGACGCACAAACCACCTCCACACCACCTAACCGGGTCGAGGCATTTTGCCCTCGACCTGCGAAGCTCTTGAGCTATTTTGCAGGTCCAGAGGAGGCCATCTGAGGCACCCTCACATCCAGGCCAGGAGCTTCCCTCCGCCGACCTCGCCGGAGCCCCTCCAGTGCTCGGCTGGGCCATCGGAGGCCGCCAACAGCTGCGGAGCGTCATCGCCAACCTTCTCCGATCTTCAGCGGCATCTGAGGAGGACCATAGCACGCGCACGAGGCCGGCGAAACTCGCCGGCCACTTGTTCTTCCAGGGTCCTTGAGCATCGTCCGATTGCCCTCAACTCCCCAGTTCGCATCGTGACCATCTATTCCAGGAGGACCAGTCACCGTCGATCATCTCGAGGATCGATCCGGACCGTTCGCGCAGAGAGAGAGGCGCCAGCACCCGAGGCCGTCCGATCTTCCACGTGCCCTCCTCTGAGCCGTCGATCAGGCCCATGTGCGGAAGGAGAGAAGCGCCCGTTGTCCAGGACCGTCAGATCTGCTACGTGGCGCACATCCAGCCGTCGACGTAATAAAGGGGTAAATTACCGTAGGCCCCCTCTTAGTTTATGTTTTTAGATTCAGTCCTGTAAATATTTTGTGCTTTTTATTTACGTTGGGTTATTTGCACATTGGACCTCGTGCTTTATAGTATTTGCATTTATGCCCCTGTATGTGTGAGCCACGTGCTTCGTCACGTGTATATTTGGTGTATTTGCAACATTAGTCTTGTAGTTCTGGTTGTTTGTTAATGAATAGAAACTTTTTGGTAATTGCATATATGCCCCTGTGAGTGTTTTATTTGCGCATGTGCGTCTTTTAGTGGGTTATTTGCAACATAGCCCCTGGACTTTTTGGTACGAGTTACCAAAAGGTCCTAGGACTTGTTTTTCTTACCAAAAGGTCCCTGAGTGCCCTAGGCATGCGCCACGCGCGTGACTTGCTGGGAAAATTGCACCTGGACCCCCAGAGCTTCGGGTATTTGCACTTTAGTCCCTATGCACAGTGCCCCCTTTTGATTTTTGAATAAAATATCAAATCACCTCCAAATTCGATGAAAATTTGACACATGGCTCCTGCCATGTTGTAGGATTTTTGAGAATTTTTGAGGACATTTTTGATTTTATTTATTATTTTTAAAAATTCAAAAACCTCTATTTTAGCTACTGTCTAGAATTAAAAATCCCAAAAAATATAAAAACCCCCTCAAAAATTCCATAAAAATTAGGTACTGTTTCTTTTGTGTGTTTTGATTTTCTAGCCAATTTTGGCTATTTTTCATTGCTTAAAAACCCTAAAAATTCAAAAATACCCAAAAACTCATAAAAATCATAGTAAATAATTTAAAAACCCAAAAACAATAATTTTGGTGTCGAATTTTCCTTATTTTATCTAGTTTACAGGAAAATTACCTCCAGGCCTTCTTGAAATCCTTAAATATTTTATTTTTGGATTTTGGGCCTGGCTGGACAGTACCTTGTCTTTTTAGTACTGTTTGATTTTTAGAAAATAAAATATACATTATAAAAATCCCAAAAATTCACCAAAAACACTAAAAAACCTAAAAAACATAAAAACATTTTTGTTTGAATTTTTGCTTGATTTTTGATACATTAAATAATTAGTTGAAGCTTGCTTTATTTTGTGTTTCTTTTATTTTCTTCACATTTAAAAATCCAAAAAAAATTATAAAAATCATTAAAAACCACTAAAAAGATTTGTCTTTTATTTTATTTTTACTACTTCGTAGGCCTCTGGCCAACCCGTGCTCCTTGTGTTCGACCCTGGGTGCTATACCAGGTTAATCTCATAGCTAGACCGCTGATTTTGTGCTTGATTGATTTTACGTGTTTCGAGTGGTCTGATTTTTCTTGATATACATGGTCTGATTGCTTGGGTCACAACGACCCTATTTCTGTACCTCATACCCTAGTGTTCAGGCCCGTTATCAACGACTCTCGAGAAGCCGGCGCAACCGCAGGATTCAGAGACGGCTCCCTTCTGCACGGAGCCGTAGGAGAGCGTGAGGAGCAGCTGAGTGGGAGAGGCATAGATTAGACTTTATTTCTGCTATTTGATTTGTTGTAATAACACAGGGACAACTCAGCAGGATTTGGACACTCTTTCGGGTCTGTTTCACCGAGCACCGGTGTGCTCGGGGGACCCTTAGATTTTTCGCGGCTTTTTTACGCGGCTTTTTGTTTTTCGCTTCCTTTTACGGTTTCTCGCGGTTTTTATCGAGCCCCTAGCCTTAGGAATTTCTGTTGATTGTGCCGTAATTAGTAGGATCCAAACACCTAATCTATCTGCTTGTACCTATAGTTCGGTAATTGGACCTATTAATAAAAGATTAATAAAAATAGATAACTCGCTTCCTTCGAGCCTACGTGCTGCAGCCTGCCCTGCCAAGCGCTGCTCCTGAACATGATTTGTCAGGAGGAGGAGGGGTAGACCGAGACCGGACCTTTTGGATCGGAGGCTAGTGACCAGCTAGACGGTTCTTTCGAGTAGAAGTTGCTATCTAGGGACTCGATTTTTCGCTTGCACCATTTAGGTAGTTTATTTCCTGTCTTTCAATTCTGCGCGGATCATATTGCATGTAGACTGCTGGAGTCAGGTACGCATCTCTTACTCTGCATGCATCATTGATTTCATCGCGCATCGGCTTTTTCGTCTTCTCCCCCTGTTTTTGACTTAATAACCAGGAGAAACGAAAAATTCGTTAGGCGTTTTTACTTTTATTGAAAAAGACCTAAAAATAAAAACAATAAAATTGGGACTGCTAATACTATTGACCCTAAAAGACACTTGACTTAAAAACTTGTCTTGGGGAGAGCAACCCCCTCATTGTCTGGTTTGATTGTGCGAGAGAGTGACCCCGAACACTAGGTAGAGCCCTCCGATACTCTTCTCGACTGATTACCGACTACTTCTGTACGGGACAGTCGGTTGGGAAAGTATCGGGTATCCCAACAGGTCACGTAATCGCTCTAATATCCTGACTGTTCACCAAAATAAAAATTGACAAGATAATTGACCGAGCCTTTACGGTTTTCAGCTCGAGTTGCGTTGATGAATTGGGGGTTTGCTTATGATCATAGTTTTTCCAGATCTCATCCGCCTTACTCGCTGATGAATACCCATTCATCACTCTTTATTCTTATATTTTAGCTACAAAAACCTTTGCAAATGCATGTAGATATATGTAAATACAAATAATTACCAAAAGCATGCATTGTATAAAAACCTATAGTTAGCATGTTTTTGTGCAAAAATAAAAGAATAAAGATTAAAAAGAAAAAGAGGGAAATATTTAGAATAAATATTGAGCAACCTAACCCAAGGGAGGGCTCAGCATGGGCCTGACCACATAAAAGCCAAAGTAGAGGGAGATAGGGGCTCATGTGTAAATATTTGTGTAAATAAATAAAAATATATTTTCCTCACCAAAAAGATGATTGTAAATACTTGTATATATTTATGAATATAAAAACAAAAGATAAAAATATAAAAATTAAAAAGGAAACAAAAACATCACCTTCACCATGTACATAAACCACACCTATGTATTTATTTAGCCTTGTAAATATATATAATTAATTTTTATAATTTTTGTAAATAGTCTATGTTATATATTGTAAATAAATAAAATAAAAACAATTAAAATCAAAACAAAATAAAAATAGAAAAATTAAAAATACAAAAAGACATTGTACATATACCATGTATATAGATATATATGTATTTATTTTACCTATGTATATAAATAATAAAAATAATATAAAAACACCCTTTTATTCCTTATTCTAGTCTATAAATAAATAAAATATAAAATAAGGATAAAATTGTATAAAAATAATAATTAAAAATCAAAAATCAAAACCCTATATATTGTATATACCTATATATAGTACATACTATGTACATAGCTTATTTTTATTTCCAAAAATTAATTAAAAATCACCAAAAAAATAGAAAAAATTAAAATAAAAATAGTTTGTGTTTTGAGTTTTTGCAAAATCGGGCCCTAGCTACCTTAATTTTGAGCTTCAAGATCCTGCCACGTGGCCCATCCTCATTGGGTCCTGGGGGTGTTGACCGCCCGGTCAACTAGCCCCCCCAGGACCACTTCCCACGGGTCTGGCTCCGGACCCGACTCCTCCTATTTCTACCCGCTCAACCCGACACCCATCTCCTTGAATCCCGGGTCCGAATCCTTCCCCTTGCATCCGACATCCTTGCCGGAGCCGCTCCCTCGGGATCCGCGCGCTCCTGAGCTTGCCCGGACCCATCCTTCTCAGACCCCTACTCGTATATAGCTGCAGCTCCACCACCTTCTCTCTCCATCTTTGGCCATTTGCTTTGTTCTCCAGTGAGCTCCAGAGAGAGTGTGAGGTGACAGCTCGCATCCCCGACCTGTTGTAGCGAGGAGAGCCGACGAATCCATTGATCCGGCGACGTAGCCGCCGCAGCTCCGCCACCTGAGCGAGCTTCGAGCCTCGGGCCGAGACGTCCCTTGAGGCCAAGACCGGGAGCTTCCCCAGCTCCGCCACAGTCTCACCGTTCACCCAGGTGACCCCTTAGGATACCCATTTCCCTCGATTTCAGTTTTCCCCCAAATCGCGCCGCCGTCGTATTTTTCCGATTCACCCCGGTTCCGACCACCATCCGATCATCGGACCCGACCTTCACGTTTGCCTTCGTCCGACGCACCTTCTGCACCCACTCACTCAACCCAGCTCGCACAGGAGCTGGGAACCGGGCTCCTCCGTCCACCGCCTTCGCCGGAGCCCGCCGTCTCGACGCACCAGCCATCCCCACTTCGCCTAACTGGGCCGAGGCACTTTGCCCTCGACCCGCGAGTCTTCTGAGATACTTTGCAGGTCCAGCAAAGGCCATCTGAGGCCTTTCCCGTTCAGACCAGGAGTCTCGCCTCCGCCACCCTCGTCGGAGCTCCCCCGAGCTCGGTTGGGACATCGGAGAGCATCAGCAGCTGCGCACCTTCACGCCGGAGCTTCTCCGATACTTAGGCGCAGCAGAGGAGGCCGGAGGCGCTTCCACGAGGCCGGCGAAGTTCGCCGGCCGCCTGTTCATCTAGGACCTCCAGCTACCGTTGATCGTCGCCTCCCGCTCCAGATCACATCTTGTCCATCCGTTCGAGGAGCTGCTTCCACCATCCGATCTTTGGAGGATCGACCGATTCCGTTGGATCACCAGCCACTTCGCTTCCACGCCATCCGATCAGCCACGTGGCAGTCATCCAACGCCCCCGCTTAATAAAGGGTAAATTACCCTTAGGCCCCGCTTTTATTTTTATTTCGTTTTAGTCCTGTAAATGTTAAAATCAGTTGTTTAGTTTTAGGTTAAATTGCACATTGGACCCTGAGCTTTAGTGTGTTTGCATTTATACCCCTGCCTGTTGTGAGCCACGTGCTTCGTCACGTGTTATTTTGGTGTATTTGCAGTAGATACCCTTGTGTTTTTGGATGTTAATGAATGAATGAAACCTTTTAGATATTTGCACTTATACCCCTGTGCGTGATTTATTTACACATGTGCAATATTTCTTGGGTTATTTGCAGATAAGACCCCTGGACTTTTGGTACCTATTACCAATAAGTCCTCGGGACTTATTTTTCTTACATTTAGGTCCCTGAGTGCCCCAGGCACGTGCGTGGCATGTGTTTTGCTGGGTTAATTGCACCGGGACCCCCAGAACTTTGGGTATTTGCATTTTAGTCCCTGTGCACAATACCCTACCTTTGTTTTTGAATAAAATATCAAATCACCTCCAAATCCAACGAAAATTTGACACATGGCTCCTGCCATGGTGTAGGATTTTTGTAGATTTTTGAGGACATTTTTGATCTTGTTTGATATTTTCAAAAATTCAAAAACCTATATTTTTGTCACTGTCTAGTTTGAAAAGTCACAAAAAAATATAAAAACTCCCCTAAAAATTCCACAAAAATTGTCTATTGTATAATTTAGTGTGTTTGATTTTCTAGCCAATTTTGGCTATTTTTCATTACTAGAAAACACTAAAAACTTAAAAACACTAAAAAAACCCATAAAAATTCTAGTAAATAAATTAAAAATCCAAAAATTATAAAATTGGTATCTGAATTTTCCTTGTTTTATCTACTTTATAGGAAAATTACCTCCAGGCCATTTTGAGGCCCTTATATATTTTATCTAGGAACTTTCAGCTTGGTTGGATAGTACCACTATTTTTAGCTACTGTTTTATTTTTAGAAAATAAAATAAACATCAGAAAATTATCAAAAATTCACCAAAAACACTAAAAAATATAAAATACATAAAAACATTTTTGTTTTAATTTTTGGTTGATTTTTGATGCTTTGAATAATTTGTTGAAGTGTGCTTCTCCTTTGTTTTCTTATTTTCTTTATATATTAAAAATCCAAAAAAATATAAAAATAATTAAAAACCACTAAAAATATTTTGTTCTTTTATTTTCTTTATTTTTACTACTTCGTAGGCCTCTCATCCAACCCGTGCTCCTTGAGTTCGACCCTGGGTGCTATACCAGGTTAATCACATAGCAGGACCGCTTTTCGTATTTTGATCGATTTATCTATTTCGAGTGGTTCATTTTTCTTGATTTAGCGCATCTGAGCGACCGAGGTCGCAACGACCATTTTTGTACCTTTTCCTTAGTCGTTCGGATCGCTTATCAGAATGGCGCTGTTGCCGGGGAGCACGACTTAGTAGTTTTATTTTTCTTTTCGTTTTTGTTTTCGCGGCTTTTCGCATCTCTTTCAGAGCTTGCGGCTTTTCGCGGCTTTTGTTCATATTCCATTTTTGTTTTATTTTGTTTTATTTTCTTTTTCTTTTATTTTATTTTGTGTGTTTATTTTATTTTGCATTTTTGCACATATACCCTTATTTTTCATTTCCCTTTATTTTTCTTTTATTATTATTTGATTATTGGTTCTGACCACTTTGTTTTTTCTTGCGAGGGCCCGAGGACCGAGGCGGCTGATCTCGAGAAGCCGACGCAACCGTGGGATTCGGAGGCGGCTCCTTTCATTGCGGAGCCGCAGGAGAGAGTGAGAGAGAGTTGAGTGGGCGAGGCTTTTTGTTTCATTTATGTTATTATTGTAATAATACAGGGACACTCTCAGGACTTGTGGACTTTGTTTGTGGACTTGCTTAGCGGGTCTGTTTCGCCGAGCACAGGTGTGCTCGGGGGACCCTTAGGACTTGCGCGGTTTTTCGCAGTTTTGATTTTATTTTACTTTTTTTCTGCCTTTTCCGGTGTTTACGCGGTTTTTGCTCGAGCCCCTAGACTTAGGAATTTCTGGTGATTGTGCCGTAATTAGTAGGATCCCTACACCTAACTGCTTATCTGTTCCTATAGAACGATAATTGGTCCTACTAAAAATCATTAATAAAAATAACCGACTCATTTGCCTTCGTAGCCTACGTACCGCAGCCCGTCCTGTAAAGCGCTTTCTCCTACCCCCGATTTGTCGGACAGAGGAGGGACGGGCCAAGACCGGACTCTTTGGCTTGGAGGTCGGTGACCGGTTAGACGGTTCTTCGCTAGAAATTGCTCATCTAGGACTCGGCTTTCCTGTTGCATCATTTAGATAGTTTCCTTTCTGTCTTTACATTTATGCGCGGATCATATTGCATGTAGAGTGCTAGAGACAAGGTACGCATTTCTGACTTTGCATGCATCATTGATTTCATCGTGCATCGGCTTTTTCGTCTTCTCCCCCCTGTTTTGGACTAAATAACCAGGAGAACCGAAAAATTCGTTAAACCATTTGTTTTGATTTGAAAAATACTAAAAAGAGAAACCATAAAATTGGGACTGGTTAATACTATTGAACTTAAAAACCGCTCACCCTAAAAATTTTGTCTTGGGGAGAGCAACCCCCTCATTGTATGGTTTGGATGCGCGAGAGAGTGACCCGCACCCTAGGTAGAGCCCTCCGGTGCTAGTCCTGACTGATTACCGACTCTTCCATGCGGGTCAGTCGGTTGGGATAGCATCGGGTATCCTAACAGGTCACGTAAGCGCTCTGACATTTTGTGTGTTCACCAAATAAAATTGACAAGATAATCTGACCGAACTTTCACGGTCTTCAGCTCGCGTCGCGTTGGTGAACCGGGGGTTTGTTTGTGATCATAATTTCTCCAGATCTCATCCGCACTACTCGCCAGATCGAGATGATGGGTAGACGGTCTCTTAGGCAGCCTCTGGCTGCACCGCTTTCGGGCACGTCTACCTCATCATCTAGGTTGTCTCGCAAGAGCCGAGACCAGCTCTCCGAGCCTGAGTACGATTCCGCCCTGTTCCCCCTCGACCCCCTTTCTTTCCTGCCTGAGAGACACGAGCCCGAGGAGAGACTGAGTGATTTGACATCACCTGAGTTGGGCTCGTTTGATTTTGCAGACGTCGCCATGGCCGGCAGTTCAGATGATCACTCCCGTCAGCCCGAGCATTTTGTACTAGACCAGGGAGCGATCAACTCCACCCTGATCGCATCACTTGAGACAGTCCAGCAGCAGTTACGCGATCAGGGGGCATTCATGATAGAGATGAGGCGAGAGTTGGAGAGGCTCAGAGCAGAGCGAGACCAGCAGAGCGAGCCTGAGGAGATACCTGATGCAGAGGCACGAGCCGCAGCAGCCGCAGCAGCAGCAGCAGCCGCCGCCGCAGCGGCAGGCGCCGCGGCAGGAGGACCACCACGACCGATGCGAGAGTTGCACAACCCCGGATCGACACTCATGCATCATTGGGTAGTGGTGCCGGCGATCGTGGGGGACTTCAAGTTCCCCCCGAACACCTTGCAGTTACTGCCCCGTTTCCACGGACTTGCCACTGAGGAGCCCCACCTCCACCTCCAGGAGTTCCTGATGATCTGCAGCACTGTCCACGATCGCCACGTGGACCAGGACACGATCCGGATGATAGCCTTCCCTTTTTCACTGGCAGATAGAGCAGCCACCTGGCTGAAGCATCTAGGGAAGTTTGTCTACACCTGGGAGCAGCTCCGCACCGAGTACTTGAACAAGTACTATCCACTCGGGCGGACGAATGCAGCGAGGGCCCTGATCAGCAACTTCTCCATGTTCCCCAACGAGCAGTTTCACGAGGCATGGGAGAGGTTTCGAGAGCTCCTAGACAGATGCCCGCACCACGACATCTCCAAGCCGAACCTAGTTCAGAGCTTTTTCAGCGGGTTGACGCCAGAGCTTCAGGGTCTGGTGAACGCTTCTTGCGGCGGGTCCTACTTTGCCAAGGACCACGACCAAGTCTGGGCCATCTACGAGGAGATGGCCGAAAACTACATGGTGATGTCCCAGACCAGGTTGTATACTCAGAGACCCCAGCCACATCAGCCAGGACCAGTGCAGTACCAGCGGATAGCACGGGTCGATGCAGGTCCATCCAGTTCGTCCGCAGTCGCAGCAGCACAGGCAGAGTCATCCGCTGCGGACATGGGTATCATCAGCGAGAAGTTGGACCGCATGGAGCTGATTGAGAAGAAGCAGTGCCAGGGAATAGCGCAGATGGAGCAGATGGCACAGACTCTGAGCGACATGAAGACACAGCTCATGTGTCTCCAGGAGGCACAGACGGCTCCACAGCCCCGTCTTCAGTCGCGAGGCGACTCCGGCAGCAGCAGCAGCTCGTCCCAGCGCTCCAGCTCCCTACAGCAGCCTAGACAGGTTCATCTTGTACAGGCGGAGCCGTACCAGCAGCCGCAGCCCACCTACCAGACCCCACCATCTCCAGACATGCAGATGGTGGTTTACCAGCCGGACCAGCCTCTGGCAGTACTCCCGCCAGCCCCCTACGATGCAGAGCCGTTGATGGATGTCAACGGGATTTGGTATGACCGCCCCCAGCCTGGGATCCGACGAGACCATCCCGGATTCAGGTGGGGGAGTGGTGGTGCCCAGCCCCAGCAGCATCCGTCAGGTCAGGGAGGGCAGTACGGTCAGCAGAGAGATCACCAGTCGCAGCAGCAGCCCCCAGCATACCAGACACACCAGCCATCATCCTTCGGTCCTCGTCCCTATCAGCAGCAGGGACAGTCGTGGAGACGTGAGCACCAGGCTCACCCAGGATACCAGCATCACCCTACCTCCTACCCCCCTCCGCAGCAGCAGTTCCAACAGCCTCATCCCCAGAGAGGCTACCCGTCGGGCTCCCATGAGAGCCCTGCCTTGGATGATATCGCCCGCCTCCTCATGGACCAGCATGCCACATTCAGACGAGAGATGGACGAGTTCCGCCAGGAGATGCGGGACTTGGTGAGAGGGAAGGCCGCCATCTCTGCACAGATAGAACCGAACCCGAACAACCTCAAGAGGAAATCTGAGCAGGTAGTACACACTGAGCTTGCCACTCCTAGTGACCCATTTGATGATATGTCTTCGGATATATTTGATGCTGATTTTGTTACACTTAGGAGCGGTAGGACCCCAGCAGGCGGCGGCGCCTCATCTGAGCTTCACCACGAGGACACCTCCAAGGCGCCACATGAGGAGGAGGAGAGCGGTACTGAGACCGCTCCAGATGATGACGGTGGCACTGAGGCCACCAAGAAGCTGATTCCTCCGGCGGTACTGAGGCCGCCGCTTCACCAGATCGAGGAGGTGGTACTGACGCCACCCGTTTAGCCGAGCCAGCCCGCGGTACTGATGCCGCGAGACGTCTACCAGCAGCAGCAGCAGAGCCAGCCCGTGGTGGTACTGAGGCCACCGGTGTTTGTGTTGAGAGAGATGTTGTCTTTCCTCGCCTTGATGTATCTCAGAACTTTGGTTTGAATAAAGGAAAAGGTTTAGCTTCTTTTGGTCTCACTGTGGTGCATGATGTATGTGTGGATCCGGCCGTCGAGCCGTCTAGGCCTTTTCCTAGTCCTACATCTGCGAAGGACCCTGTGATCCCCTTCCCTAGAGCCCTTCAGATGGGGAAGGGGAAGAGAAAAGAAAAAAGTCCCAAAAAGAGAGAGCAGGAGGAGTTCAGCCAGAGCATGATTGATAGATTCCACATACAGTTGACCCTCCAGGAGGCTCTGCAGCACATCCCCCTTCTCCAGCGATCTTTGAGAGACAGGACTATAGTCAGGAGGAGGAGGAGGAACCACACTTCAGAGATCCATGTGCTGACGAAAGCCACGTGTTTTACGATCCAGAACCGTCTGCCAGCCAAGAGGCCAGATTCAGGGGCCCCGTATGTCAGATGCCAAATTAGTGAGCAGAGGTTCGACCGTACTCTACTAGATAGCGGATCGTCGATCAACCTTCTTCCGGCAGCCCTTCTCGACCGCTTCGAGTTGGGCACTCTTCGACAGAGCAGGACAGTCCTTCAGTTCGCTGATCGATCTGTCAAGAGGCCGAAGGGGTTGTTATGAGACGTTATCGTCACGATTCAGGGCCTGAAATTCCCCGTGGACTTCGTAGTGTTGGACATGGAGATCCCTGAATCAGTGACCGATACCCCCATCATCCTTGGTCGTCCGTTCTTGGCCACAGCCAAAGCGGTGACTGATCATGATAGCGGGAAGGTGTACTTTCGCGTCAAGGGCGAAAGTATACAAATAGAGACGGTCGAGGACTACAGAGCCAGAGAGAGAGCCCGCTCAGATGGGAGTACAGATTCAGAGCAGCTGACAGACGCAGAGCCAGACATCCACCAGGACTGTGATTTTGTGATCACAGACGATGAGGCAGCTTGGGCGGATCCTGCAGCACAGACCATCCTTTCATATACAGATACAGCTGATGTCGAGATGATAGCAGAGGAGAGTCTGGAGAGCACAGCCCTGGTTCAGGATACCACAGAGGCAGCGGAGCCGGTCCTTGATCGTGACACGACTTTCAGTGAAGGTGGTACTGAGGCCACCTTGTTTTCCGGTGGTACTGATGCCACCGCGGTTGATGCAGATCCCTCGGATTCAAAGTCTGATTGGGCAGATTGCGAGGATCAGATGCCAGACCTGAGTCCATTTGAGCTGATAGTTGAGGAGGAGGTTGATACAGAGCAGAGCAGAGACAGCGCAGTTGAGCAGCCTTCTCCCGATCCAGTTTGTGAGAGTACGCTTTCCCTCTCCCAGGAAGATTTGGCAGACTTAGCAGCTTTCACTCAGTTTCTTCCGCAGCCAGATTTGCCAGCACCCAGCATTCCAGAGCTGAAGCCGCTCCCTACTTCGCTGAAGTATCGGTTCCTTGCGGGCGAGCCTGAGATGTACCCAGTCATTATCTCCGCCGATTTGACTGGAGAGCAGGAATCCCGTTTGATGGGGGTTCTTGAAAAGAACCGCAAGGCGATCGGATAGAGCGTAGCAGATCTCCATGGGATTAGTCCATCAGTGTGCTCCCACCATATCTATCTCGAGGAGGGGGCGAAGCCATCGCGTGAGTTCCAGCGGCGTCTGAACCCCAACCTGAGAGAGGTTGTGATGAAGGAAATATCAAAATGGTGGAGTGCAGATTTTATTTATCCCATTTTCGACTCCAAGTGGGTTAGCCCCTTGCATGTGGTGCCCAAGAAGACGGGCATCACGACTGTGATCAGTGAGTCGGGAGAGGAGATTGCTACACGAGTACCCACCTCTTGGAGGGTCTGTGTTGACTACAGGAGACTCAACTAGGCCACCAAGAAGGACCATTTCCCCTGCCTTTTTATTGACCAGATCATTTGAGAGACTGGCAGGGAAGAGCCATTATTGCTTCCTGGGATGGGTACTCGGGCTACAACCAAGTGGCCATCGCTCCTGAAGATCAGGAGAAGACACCCTTTACCTGTCCCTTCAGTACATATGCTTTTCGACGCATGCCATTTGGGCTATGCAATGCCCCTGCGACTTTTCAGAGGTGCATGCTGTCGATCTTTTCGGACATGGTAGGGGAGTGCTTGGAGGGTCTTCATGGACGATTTCTCGGTCTACGGCGATGGATTTGACTCCTGTCTTGACTGCCTAGACCGAGTACTCCAGCGATGTATCGAGTATCATTTGGTTTTATCTTGGGAGAAGAGTCACTTCATGGTGACTCAAGGGACGGTGCTTGGCCACATCATCTCCAACAGGGGCATGGAGGTGGATCCGGCCAAGGTTGATGTCATTAGGAAACTCGCACCGCCGTCCAATTTAGGCAGCTACGGTCATTTCTGGGGCACGTTGGATTTGATAGGAGATTTATTCAGGATTTCAGCAGGATTGCCCGACCGTTGACTGACCTCTTGACGAAAGACACCGAGTTCCTTGTCGATGACAAGTGTCTTTCGTCCTTCGCGACTCTCCAGCAGTGTGTCATTGAGGCTTCCTTTCCTCCAGCCGCCGGATTTGGTCTCCTCCATTCGAGATCATGACGGATGCCTCCCGATTTTGCCGTAGGGGCAGTGCTGCAACAGAGGAGGGATGGAGTTCCATTTTCCATACCACTACGCTAGCCGCACATTAGATTCCGCCCAGCGGAATACACGGTCACAGAGAAGGAGATGCTAGCCGTAGTGTTTGCCCTAGATAAGTTCAGATCGTATATCATTGGATCTAGAGTGACTTTGTTTACAGATCACACCGCCATCAGGTACCTCATGGCAAAGAAGGATGCCAAGGCCAGACTGACTAGATGGATCCTTCTACTCCAGGAGTTCGACATTGAAATCAAAGATAAGCCTGGAGTCAAGAATGTGGTGGCGGATCATCTCTCCCGATTAGAGCAGCCTGAGGAGTCTGAGCAGATCGATCCTATTAGAGATACCTTCCCAGATGAGGCGATCCTTGCTATCGCCTCACTCCCATGGTACGCCGATATTGTGAACTTTCTCGTTGCTGGGAAAGTCCCACAGATTGGCCCAGGCAGAGGCTTGAGAACTTCCTCGCGAAGGCCAAGTCCTACATTGGGAGGATCCCATCCTTTACCACGAAGGAGGGGACAACATCTGGCGTCGGTGTATTCCTCAGGAGGAACACCATAGCGTCCTCACTTACTGCCACAAGCTTGAGGCTGGAGGACATCATTCTGGGAGGAGAACGGCATAGAAAGTGCTCCAATCCGGCTTGTGGTGGCCTTCCCTCTTCAAGGACTCAGATGAGTTCGTGAAGAGGTGTACTGACTGTCAGAGGACGGGCACTTGTGGACAGCGTGATATGATGCCGATGCAGCCCATTCACTTCTGTGAGGTTTTTGACGCATGGGGCATCGATTTCATGGGTCCATTCCCTAAGAGTCAGGGATTTGAGTACATTCTGTTGGCCGTAGATTATGTTAGTCGTTGGGTGGAGGCTATCCCCACCCGAGCCACTGATGCGAGGACAGTTTGTAGATTTTTGAGGAAGCACGTCATCACGCGTTCGGGGTTCCACGAGTTCTGATTTCTGATGGGGGATCTCACTTCATCAACGACCAGATGAAGCACTTGCTAGCGAGTTCGGCATAGATCATCATGTTGCTACACCTTACCATCCACAGACGAATGGTCTAGCCGAAGTGTCGAATAGGGAGATCAAGACTATTCTGCAGAAAGTCGTCCGCCCTGACCGAAAGGATTGGTCACAGCTTTTGGACTCGGTCTTGTGGGCATATAGGACGTCTTTCAAGACACCTTTGGGCACATCTCCCTTTCGCCTCGTGTATGGCAAGCCATGCCATTTACCTGTTGAGCTGAGGCACAAGTCACTTTGGGCAGTCACAGACATACTTATGGATCCAGATGGTATGGGAGACCAGAGGAGGGCAGAGCTAGCTGCCCTGGAGGAGCTTAGAGATGCAGCTTTCTCAAGCAGCCTACATTATAAGGAGAAAGTGGAAGGAGTGGCATGATTCTCATATCAGCCACAAACATTTTAAGATTGGACAGAGAGTATGGCTGTTTGATGCGAGGCTACGATTATTTCCAGGGAAGCTACAGAGCAAATGGAAGGGACCTTATCTGGTTAGGAAAGGTACACGACAACGGTAGCATTGATATATCTGAATTGTCGTCTGAGAGTACCTTTCGCGTGAACGGCCAGCGGCTCAAGCCATTTCTAGATCATGAGCCGCGGGTCGTTGATCTTGCCCCTATTCACTTTGCGTGAGATGTGGTCTTTGACTCACATCTAATGCATCTCACGCCTGAGTTTCACTGATCTTCCGCCTTGTATAGATCCAGATGTCCATATCGCTACATTCTTCAGTCCCACATCCCTTTCTCAATCCTGTGATTAGGCTATACTTAGGGTGCACTTTACCCTAAGTATAGGGGGGATGTGAGACCTTTCGAGTATTTCTGTTGTTTCTGTCTACCCCTGTTTTTGCCGCCTATACTTAGGGATATTTCACCCTAAGTATGGGGGGGGAGGTAGACCCTGTACAGTCTCCACTCGGTTTTCCCTTAGTATACAGCCTGCTATACTTAGGATTATTTAATCCTAAGTATAGGGGGGAGACCCGAGACCCTCTTGACCTTCTATTTCATTCATTCGTCTTTGTTTATAGCCTTTCTTTTCACTTTCCTATACCTAGCACGAGTTATGTCTTCTTCATCGCTCTTGACTCTGAGGACATCGTTCGAGCTAAGTATAGGGGTGTGTGTATATATTTCATATATACTTTAGCCATAACTCGTACTTTGTGTGAGTGTGTTAATAAATAAAAATGGCTAAAAACCACAAAAATTAAAATTTTTTCATGTACATAATCTTCTTTTATTTGCACATAAATAGCTAGTGTACAAATTATTTTTGTAAAAATGATTTCAAAAATCTTTTGTGTAAAGCTTGTGTAAATATTTTGGTATCAAAATTTTGTATATAGTACAAAATTTTTCCAAAATGTTTTGAAAATCAAAAAGTTTGCAAAAATCTTGTGTAAATGTGTGTAAATATCTTTTTGCAAAACTTGCACTTCATGCATCATCATTTCATGATTTCAAAACATTTTTCAAAAATTTTGCATGATTGTAAAATTTGTGTAAATAAGCATCTTTTGCACATATGTATATAGTTTTTCTGGATGATAGTTGACATTAAACTAGCCTGGAATCAAATTGAGAAATGGAGCTTGATTAAGATCTTAATCCACCTAATTTCTATGAGGAACCTTATAGGGCTTAGGTTTAAGGCTTTTCAGGTCCATGGTGACTTAATTCTTTGAGTCCACTAGGCTATGATCACATGTCATCTCAATGAGCCTAAGTAGAGCACTTAACAACAACACATGACTCATATAGATTATGGCTTTACTTGGACACCAGCACTATGCACCGAGCTCTCTACGGATGAGGTGGTGAGGAGGCAGTCTTCCTTGACTTGGGGTAGCATATGAGGGTAGTACTTCTAGGCGGAACCTCTCTTCTTCTTATAGTGAAGGAAGTGCGTCTCAGCTTGGTCTGGTTGCCATGAGGTCTAACGACGGGAGTTGTGGGTTGCAATATAGCTTCAAAAGAGGGATAGTCTACTGGCTCAAGAGGAAAAACTCCTTGTATATATGCTGCACATGTATATGTTGTACAAATGCACTTGAAAAAAAAATGTGCAAAAAGAAAAGAACTCCAAAAAAGTGGTGGGTCTGATAGAAAATGATAATCCCACCGGAGTATGTATATAGAGTGCAATAAGCAAAGCTTGGTTTCATGTTCCACCTGTTGTAGCTTGCAGCAGGGAGACTTGGGTACACTGGTTAAACTCCCAAGGGTACTTGGCTACACTGGCCTTGACCCATTCTCTTCTTCCCCCTCTTCTTGAGCCGGTTGAACTTGAACTTAGAAGGGAATACCCCGCTCCTCGAGGAAAGAGTGGCCAGATTGAGGTCATAGAGTTACCTTGTTGGGGAGGGTTGTCAAGTTTCCATTTCTGAGGTGGAGAGCTTAGACCTCACTTTCACAGGACAAGAAAAGATTCATGGTCTTCAGGGTTTGTGATTGGTGACTTGTTCTGATCTGGAGCATTGAGGAGTCTTGGTTATAGATTAGTGGAACTTAGAGGCTGTTAAGTTTTAAGCTTAAGTCTAAATAAGGTTCTGACACATTAATAATCCAAAGATCTGATCGAGCTCCATACCTCAATTTAATTAAGGCAAGTTTAATAATCAACCTTGATCCATGTACATCCTCTTTTTCTTTTTCTTTCTTTCTCTCTTTTTCACTTCTTTTTCAAATAAGTGTTTGCTAAGGGACTAGCAAAGTTAAGTATAGGGGGGTGATGAATACCCATTCATCACTCTTTATTCTTATATTTTAGCTACAAAAACCTTTGCAAATGCATGTAGATATATCTAAATACAAATAATTACCAAAAGCATGCATTGTATAAAAACCTATAATTAGCATATTTTTGTGCAAAAATAAAAGAATAAAGATTAAAAAGAAAAAGAGGGAAATATTTAGAATAAATATTGAGCAACCTAACCCAAGGGAGGGCTCAGCATGGGCCTGACCACATAAAAGCCAAAGTAGAGGGAGATAGGGGCTCATTTGTAAAATTTGTGTAAATAAATAAAAATATATTTTCCTCACCAAAAATATGATTGTAAATACTTGTATATATTTATGAATATAAAAACAAAAGATAAAAATATAAAAATTAAAAGGAAACAAAAACATCACCTTCACCATGTACATAAACCACACCTATGTATTTATTTAGCCTTGTAAATTATATAATTAATTTTTATAATTTTTGTAAATAGTCTATGTTATATATTGTAAATAAATAAAATAAAAACAATTAAAATCAAAACAAAATAAAAATAGAAAAATTAAAAATACAAAAAGACATTGTACATATACCATGTATATAGATATATATATATGTATTTATTTTACCTATGTATATAAATAATAAAAATAAAATAAAAACACCATTTTATTCCTTATTCTAGTCTATAAATAAATAAAATATAAAATAAGGATAAAATTGTATAAAAATAATAATTAAAAATCAAAAATCAAAACCCTATATATTGTATATACCTATATATAGTACATACTATGTACATAGCTTATTTTTATTTCCAAAAATTAATTAAAAATCACCAAAAAATAGAAAAAAATAAAATAAAAATAGTTTGTGTTTTGAGTTTTTGCAAAATCGGGCCCTAGCTACCTTAATTTTGAGCTTCAAGATCCTGCCACGTGGCCCATCCTCATTGGGTCCTGGGGGTGTTGACCGCCCGGTCAACTAGCCCCCCCCAGGACCACTTCCCACGGGTCTAAACTCCGGACCCGACTCCTCCTATTTCTACCCGCTCAACCCGACACCCATCTCCTTGAATCCCGGGTCCGAATCCTTCCCCTTGCATCCGACATCCTCGCCGGAGCCGCTCCCTCGGGATCCGCGCGCTCCTGAGCTTGCCCGGACCCATCCTTCTCGGACCCCTACTCGTATATAGCTGCAGCTCCGCCACCTTCTCTCTCCATCTTTGGCCATTTGCTTCGTTCTCCAGTGAGCTCCAAAGAGAGTGTGAGGTGACAGCTCGCATCCCCGACCTGTTGCAGCGAGGAGAGCCGGCGAATCCATTGATCCGGCGACGTAGCCGCCGCAGCTCCGCCACCTGAGCGAGCTTCGAGCCTCGGGCCGAGACGTCCCTTGAGGCCAAGACCGGGAGCTTCCCCAGCTCTGCCACAGTCTCACCGTTCACCCAGGTAACCCCTTAGGATACCCATTTCCCTCGATTTCAGTTTTCCCCCAAATCGCGCCGCTGTCGTATTTTTCCGATTCACCCCGGTTCCGACCACCATCCGATCATCGGACCCGACCTTCACGTTCGCCTTCGTCCGACGCACCTTCTGCACCCACTCACTCAACCCAGCTCGCACAGGAGCTGGGAACCGGGCTCCTCCGTCCACCGCCTTCGCCGGATCCCGCCGTCTCGACGCACCAGCCATCCCCACTTCGCCTAACTGGGTCGAGGCACTTTGCCCTCGACCCGCGAGTCTTCTGAGATACTTTGCAGGTCCAGCAAAGGCCATCTGAGGCCTTTCCCGTTCAGACCAGGAGTCTCGCCTCCGCCACCCTCGTCGGAGATCCCCCGAGCTCGGCTGGGGCATTGGAGAGCATCAGCAGCTGCGTACCTTCACGCCGGAGCTTCTCCGATACTTAGGCGCAGCAGAGGAGGCCGAAGGCGCTTCCACGAGGCCGGCGAAGTTCGCCGGCCGCCTGTTCGTCCAGGACCTCCAGCTACCGTTGATCGTCGCCTCCCGCTCCAGATCACATCTTGTCCATCCGTTCGAGGAGCTGCTTCCACCGTCCGATCTTTGGAGGATCGACCGCAGCCGTTGGATCACCAGGCACTTCGCTTCCACGCCATCCGATCAGCCACGTGGCAGTCATCCAACGCCCCCGCTTGATAAAGGGTAAATTACCCTTAGGCCCCTCTTTTATTTTTATTTCGTTTTAGTCCTGTAAATGTTAAAATCAGTTGTTTAGTTTTAGGTTAAATTGCACATTGGACCCTGAGCTTTAGTGTGTTTGCATTTATACCCCTTCCTGCTGTGAGCCACGTGCTTCGTCACGTGTTATTTTGGTGTATTTGCAGTAGATACCCTTGTGTTTATGGATGTTAATGAATGAATGAAACCTTTTAGATATTTGCACTTATACCCCTGTGCGTGATTTATTTACACATGTACGATATTTCTTGGGTTATTTGCAGATAGGACCCTTGGACTTTTGGTACCTGTTACCAATAAGTCCTCGGGACTTATTTTTCTTACATTTAGGTCCCTGAGTGCCCCAGGCACGTGCGTGGCGCGTGTTTTGCTGGGTTAATTGCACCGGGACCCCCAGAACTTTGGGTATTTGCATTTCAGTCCCTGTGCACAGTACCCTACCTTTGTTTTTGAATAAAATATCAAATCACCTCCAAATCCAACGAAAATTTGACACATGGCTCCTGCCATGGTGTAGGATTTTTGTAGATTTTTGAGGACATTTTTGATCTTGTTTGATATTTTCAAATATTCAAAAACCTATATTTTTGTCACTGTCTAGTTTGAAAAGTCACAAAAAAATATAAAAACTCCCCTAAAAATTCCACAAAAATTGTCTACTGTTTAGTTTAGTGTGTTTGATTTTCTAGCCAATTTTGGCTCTTTTTCATTACTGGAAAACACTAAAAACTTAAAAACACTAAAAAAACCCATAAAAATTCTAGTAAATAAATTAAAAATCCAAAAAAAAATAAAATTGGTATATGTTCCTTGTTTTATCTACTTTATAGGAAAATTACCTCCAGGCCATTTTGAGGCCCTTAGATATTTTATCTAGGAACTTTTGGCTTGGCTGGACAGTACCACTGTTTTTAGCTACTATTTGATTTTTAGAAAATTATCAAAAATTCACCAAAAACACTAAAAAATATAAAATACATAAAAACATTTTTGTTTTAATTTTTGGTTGATTTTTGATGCTTTGAATAATTTGTTGAAGTGTGCTTCTCCTTTGTTTTCTTATTTTCTTTATATATTAAAAATCCAAAAAAATATAAAAATAATTAAAAACCACTAAAAATATTTTGTTCTTTTATTTTCTTTATTTTTACTACTTCGTAGGCCTCTCGGCCAACCCGTGCTCCTTGAGTTCGACCCTGGGTGCTATACCATGTTAATCACATAGCAGGACCGCTTTTCGTATTTTGATCGATTTATCTATTTCGAGTGGTTCGTTTTTCTTGATTTAGCGCATCTGAGCGACCGAGGTCGCAACGACCATTTTTGTACCTTTACCTTAGTCGTACGGATC
The DNA here is from genome assembly GCA_037367405.1 of Ottelia alismoides. Taxonomy (NCBI): domain Eukaryota; kingdom Viridiplantae; phylum Streptophyta; class Magnoliopsida; order Alismatales; family Hydrocharitaceae; genus Ottelia; species Ottelia alismoides. The sequence continues at coordinate 1,000,636 of JAZKJV010000158.1, forward strand.
GCTTATCACTCGCCACATCAAGATGATGGGCAGACGATCTCTTAGGCAGCATTTGGCTGCACCGCTTTTGGGTGCGTCTACCCGCTCATCTAGGTTGGTTCACAAGAGCCGAGACCCGCTCTCCGAACCCGAGTATGATTCCACCCTGTTCCCCCTCGACTCCCTTTCTTTCGGTTCCGAGAGACCAGTGCCAGAGGAGAGACTATCAGATTTATCGGCACCTGATTTTGGATCGTTTGATTTTGCAGAGACTATGGCCGGCAGTAGCGATGATCGCAGTAGAGGTCCACAACCTGAGCATTTTGTTCTGGACCAGGGTGCGATCAACTCCACCCTGATCGCCTCCCTCGAGACAGTGCAATAGCAGTTGAGGGATCAAGGAGCATTCATGCTAGATATGAGGCGCGAGATGGAGGAGATGAGAGCAGAGCGAGAGCAGTGTAGAGACGGGCCGAGGATTCCAGATGAGACAGCAGCAACAGCAGCCGCAGCCGCAGCGGCAGCCGCCGCGGTAGGAGCAGAGCAGCCGAGACCGATGTGGGAGTTGCACAACCCCGGATCGACACTGATGCATCACTGGGTTGTGCTACCAGCCATCGTGGGGGACTTCAAGTTCCCCCCGAACACTTGCAGCTCCTCCCCCGTTTCCATGGGCTCGCCACAAAGGAGCCCCATCTCCACCTCCAGGAGTTTCTAATGATCTACAGCATCGTCCACGACCGTCAGGTGGACCAGGATACCATCAGGATGATTGCCTTCCCCTTCTCCTTAGCTGACAGAGCAGCCACCTGGCTGAAGCATTTGGGGAAGTTTGTCTACACTTGGGAGCAGCTTCGCACCGAGTACTTGCACAAGTACTATCCACTTGGGCGGACGAACGCCGCTAGAGCCCTGATCACCAACTTCTCCATGCTCCCCAACTAGCAGTTTCACGAGGCATGGGAGAGGTTTCGAGAGCTGACCGACAGATGCCCGCACCACGACATTTCCAAGCCGAACCTTGTTCAGAGCTTTTTCAGCAGGCTGACACCAGAGCTTCAGGGCTTGGTGAACGCTTCTTGTGGCGGGTCTTACTTCGCCAAGGATCACGATCAGGTCTGGGCCATCTACGAGGAGATGGCTGAGAACTATATGGTGATGTCCCAGACCCGATTGTATACTCAGGGTAGACCCCAGCAGCCACAGACCGTGCAGTACCAGAGGATAGCACGGGTCGACGCCGGTCCTTCCAGCTCGTCTGCGGTAGCAGCAGCACAGGCCGAGTCATCAGCCGCGGACATGGGGATTATCAACGAGAAGCTAGACCGGATGGAGATCATCGAAAAGAAGCAGTGTCAGGCTATCACGCAGATAGAGCAGATGGCACAGACTTTGAGTGACCTGAAGACACAGCTCATGTGTCTCCAGGAGGCACAGACGGCTTCACAGCCTCGTCTTCAAGCACGAGGCGATCCGAGTAGCAACAGCAGCTCGTCCCAGCGCTCCAGCTCTCACCAACAGCCTAGACAGATTCACCTTGTACAGGCGGAGCCGTACCAGTAGCCGCAACCCACCTACCAGTCACCACCATCTCCAGACTTGCAGATGGTGGTATACCAGCCAGATCAGCCTCTGGCAGTGCTCCCGCCACTCCAGTACGATGCAGAGCCGTTGATGGATGTCAACGGGATTTGGTATGATCGCCCCCAGCCCGGTATCCGACGAGACCATCTCGGATTCCGTTGGAGGACCGGAGGTGCCCAGCCGCAGCAGCAGCCGTTAGGACAGGGTGGCTAGTACAGCCATCAGAGAGATCATCATCAGCAGCAGCCCCCAGTGTACCCACCACAGCAGCAACAACAGTCGTCACAGTATGGTCCTCGTCCCTATCAGTAGGGACAGCCTTGGAGGCGTGATCAACCTCAACAGCCGCAACATCAGCCACATTCTTACCCCTCTCAGCCACAACAGCAGTTCCAGCAGCCTCACTACCAGAGAGGCTACCCGTCGGGATCTCATGAGAGCCCCGCCTTGGATGATGTAGCCCGCCTTCTCACCGATCAGCATGCTACTTTTCAACGGGAGATGGACGAGTTCCGCCAGGAGATGCGGGACATCGTGAGAGGGAAGGCCGTCATCCCTACCCAGATTGAGCCGAATCCCAACAACCTGAAGAGGAAATCTGAGTAGGTAGCTTGTACTGAGTATGCCACTCCGAGTGATACTTTTGGTGATTTGTCTGCATATCTTTTTGATACTGATTTTGTCACACTTAGGAGTGGTAGGATGCCAGCAGGCGGCACCTCGTCTGAGCGACACCATGAGGATACACCCAGAGCGCCTGACGAGGAGGAGCAGAGCGGTACTGAGGCCGCTAGAGATGATGACGGTGGTACTGATGCCAATACGGATGCTGATCCCACCGGTGGTGCTGAGGCCGCCGTTTCACCAGTTGGAGGAGGTGGTACTGAGGCCACCCAGGATGCCGAGCCAGAGCGTGGTACTGAGGCCGCGAGTCTTCCAGCCGATGGTGGTGTTGATGCCACCAAGTCTTCTGAGATTCCTGTTGTTTTTCCTGTTACAGATGTATCTCGGAACACTTCTGTGAATAAAGGAAAGGGTTTATTTTCTTCTGGTCCCACTGTGGTGCATGATGTATGTGTGGATCCGGTCGTCGAACCGTCTAGACCCTTTCCTAGTCCTTCATCTAAGAAGGACCCTGTGATCCCCTTCCCTAGAGCCCTTCAGATGGGGAAGGGGAAGAAAAAGGAAAATCCCAAAAAGAGAGAGCAGGAAGAGTTCAACCAACAGATGATAGATCGGTTTCACATACAGCTGACTCTTCAGGAGGCTTTGCAGCACATCCCTCTTCTTCAGCGTTCCCTTAGAGACAGAACTACAGTCAGGAGGAAGAGGAGGAACCACCACTCAGAGATCCACGTGCTGACTAGAGCCACTTGTTTCGCGATTCAGAAACGTCTGCCGACCAAGAGGCCAGATTCAGGAGCCCCATATATTAGATGCCATATCAATGAGCAGAGGTTCGACTGTACTCTATTAGACAGCGGATCGTCGATCAACCTACTTCCGGCAGCCCTTCTCGACCGCTTCGAGTTGGGCATGCTTAGACAGAGCAGGATAGTCCTTCGGTTTGCTGATCGATCTGTCAAGAGGCCGAAGGGGTTGTTGCGAGGCGTTGTCATCACTATTCAGGGCCTGCAATTCCCCATGGACTTCGTAGTGTTGGACATGGAGATCCCTGGTTCCATGACTGATACCCCCATCATTCTCGATCGACCGTTCTTGGCCACAGCCAAGGCAGTGACTGACCATGATAGTGGGAAGGTATACTTTCGCGTCGAGGGCGAAAGTGTACAAATAGAGACAGTCGAGGACAGCCGAGCCAGAGACAGATCATGCTCAGAGACCACTTCAGACGCAGAGCAGCTGACAGATGCCGGGCTAGACATCCACCAGGACTGTGACTTTGTGATCACAGACGACGAGGCAGTTTGGGCAGACCCAGCAGCACAAGCCATCCTCTCATTTTCAGATTCCGCTGATGCAGAGATGACAACAGAGGAGAGCTTGGAGAGCACATTCCTGGTCCAGGATACTTTAGAGGCAGCAGAGCCGGTTCTCGACCGCGAGACAGATTCTTGTGATGATGGTGGTGCTGATGCCACCTTGGATGACACAGATCCCTCGGAGTCAGAGTCTGATTGGGCAGATTGTGATGATTATATGCTAGACCTGACTTCCATTGAGCTACAACTAGCGAGGAGGTAGATGCCGAGCAGAGCAGAGACAGTCCATCAGGGCAGCCTTCTCCAGTTTCTGAGAGTGACAGAGAGTTTCAGTTCTCCCATGCAGATTTGGCAGCGTTCACGTAGACTTTTCAGAGGCCAGATCCACCAGCACCCAGTTGTCCAGAGCTGAAGCCACTTCCTACATTGCTGAAGTATAGGTTCCTTGCGGGTGAGCATGAGATGTACCCAGTCATTATCTCCGCCGATTTGACTGGAGAGCAGGAATCCCGTCTGATGGGAGTTCTTGAAAAGAACCGCAAGGCGATAGGATGGAGCGTAGCAGATCTCCAGGGGATAAGTCCGGCCCTGTGCTCCCACCATATCTATCTCGAGGATGAGGCAAAGCCGTCGCGTGAGTTCCAGCGGCGGCTGAACCCGAATCTGAGAGAGGTTGTCATGAAGGAGATATCGAAATGGTGGAGCGCCGATTTTATCTACCCCATCTACGACTCGAAGTGGGTCAACCCTTTGCATGTGGTGCCTGATGACCGAAAAATCCACGAGACTCGGGTGAATCAAATAGATCAAGGGTCGTTGCGATCAGGATCTCGGAGACAATTCAGTCAATCAAGAAAATAAAAGCAGACCACCAAAATAGAATAAAAATCAAGAAACTCAAAAATAGTGGCCCCAGCTATTAGATTAGCCTGGTATAGCTACCAGGGTCGAACACAAGGAGCACGTGATGGCCTCGCAGCCTACAAAGTAGCCAGAAATGCAATAAAATAAAAGAAAATGGTTTTTTGGTGGATTTTTAATGTTTTTTATTTTTTTTGGATTTTTAAATTAATTAAGAAAATATGAAAGCAATAAATCTAGCAACTACAAACAATTATTTACTACTCAAAAATCATCCAAAAATTCAAACAAAAATGTTTTTTTTATATTTTTTACTTTTTGGTTAATTTTTGGTATTTTTCTGATTTTTAGGGAATTTTATAAAAATAAAACAAGGCAGAAAAACCAAGGTACTGTCCAGTCAGACTTGGAGGGCCAAATTAAAAAACAAAATGGCCCTATCAAGGCCTGAAGGTAATTTTCCTATAAAGTAGAATATACAAGGAAAAGTTGGGCACTGGAATTATTAATTTTTTATTTTTCTTTTAATTATTAGAATTATTATGGTTTTATGGGTTTTGTAATTTTTATAGGTTTTATAAAGCCAAAAATGACCAAAATTGGTCAGAAAATCAAACAACACAAAACAAACACTATATATTTTTTTTGTAATTTTTAAAGGTGTTTCTTATTTTTTGTGATTTTAAAGCAAGACAGTAACAAAAATGCTTGTTTTGGAATTTTTAAAAATATCAAAAATAATCAAAAATGTCTCTAAAATTTAGACAAAATTTTACACCATGGCCGGAGCCATGGATCCAATTTTCATCAAATTTGGAGTTGGTTTGCTATTTTATTAAAATAAAAAACAAAGGTACAGTGCACAGGGACCTGTACGCAATTAAGAGAAGTTCCAGGGGGTCCGGTGCAATTTCTCCAAGAACTCACACGCGAGGCGCGTGACCTGGGCACACATGGACCTAGTTGTAATAAACTTAAGTCCCTGGAATATTTAGTAACACGTACTAAAAGTCCAGGGGCATAAGTATAAAAAGCCCACGATATATAGCACATGCACAAATAAAACATTCACAGGGGCATTTCTGCAATTACTAAAAACTTAATTTCATTCATTAACACCCTAGAACATAAAGCCCATACATGCTAATAACCCACAGAATCACGTGTCAAAGCGCGTGCACCACTACGTACAGGGGTATAAAAGCAAATAAACTAAATGACGAGGTCCTCCATGCAATTTACCAAACAGAAATAAAACTTCTAAAATATTTACAGGGCTAAATATTAACAACTAAAAAGAGGGGGCCTAAGGGTAATTTACCCTTTATTAAGTCGAGGGCCAGATGGATGCCACGTAGTGATCGGACGGTGGAGAAGAGGCGCGGCTAACCCTCGACGATCGAACGGTCACGATCAAGCCTACAAAGATCTGACGGTGACGGCAGCTCCTCAAATGGACGGATCTGATATGAACTGGAGCTGGAGGACGATCGGACGGCTGCGGAGGATGCTCGATGAACTCGATGCCGGCGAGTTTTGCCGGGCTCGTGCGCGTACAGGGGAGCTCCTCGGAGGCTGCTGAAGATCGAAGAAGATGCATCTGGGCCTCCCACGTCTGATGGACCCCTCTGATGGTGCAGAGGAGCTCCGGAGAGCTCAGGCAGCACCGACGGAGGAGGAGCTGCTGCTCCTGACTGTCCGAGCCCTCAGATGGGCTTGGATGGACCTGCAAAGCAAAGCAACGAACTCCTAGGTCGAGGGCAAAGTGCCTCGACCCGGTTAGGGGTGGTGAAGGTGATCTGTGCGTCGGGACGAAGGGGCTCCGGCGAAGCGACGGCGGAGGAACCCCAATCCCAGTTCCGTGGCGAACTGGGTTGGACGAAGGGGTGGAGAAGGTGCGCGGGGGAAAGGCGGAAATGTGGGTCGACTCCGATGATCGAACGGGTGGCTAGGGTGGTCGGAATCGGAGCTCGTCGGCGACGGAGTGAATTGGGCGTAAAGCTAAATTAGAGAAATAGGGAAGGAAAGAGGGCTACCTACTGGATGATATCGACTGGGGAAGAGCAGAGGATGCTCCAGGTCCTAGCCTCGAGGGCCGTCAGTGCCCGAGGCTCGAGCAGTACCTCTGGGAGACGCATGGCAGCGCAAAGTCGCCGGATCAGTGGTGCGTCCACTACCTCCTCGCTGCTACACGATCGGAAGCAAGCTGTCCCTCTCGCGGTGGTGATGGAGGTCCTAGGGTGGAGTGAAACGATCCAAAGATGCCAGAAAATGGAGGCGGAGCTCAGGCTATATACGAGTGCAGGTCTGAGAAGAGGAGGTCGGGCGGGGTTCCACGAAGCATGGATCCCAACGCAGATGAGAGGGCGTGGATCTCGGATGCACGAGGAAGTAGGAGAGCCCGAGATTTGCGGATATGGGCGTTGGATCGAGTTGGGAAAAAGTCGAGATATCGGGTCGAAAACTCGGATCCGGGGCTCAGTGGTCCAGGGGGGAGTTGACCGGGGGGTCAACGTCCCCGTGGACCAATCATGGGATGGCCATGTCAGAAATGTTTAGAAATTCAAAATAAAATAATAAATGGCCGAATTATTAAAAACTCAAAACATAAAAAATGTTTATTTTATTTTTTTTTATATTTTTTTGTGATTTTTAATTAATTTTTCGAAATAAAAATAAGGTATATACATTATAGTACTATACATAGGTATATACATAATATGGATTTTTAATTTTTGATTTTTAATTAATTATTTTTGTATATTTTTATCCCTATTTTAGATTTTATTTATAGCATAAAATTAGGAATATTTTGGTGTTTTTATTTTATTTTTATTATTTATTTACAAGGATAAATTAAATATAGGTGTGGTCTTATGTAAATGGTGAATAGGTACAAGGAAGGCTATTTTTATTTTCTTTTTAATTTTTCTATTTTTTATTTTGATTTTGTATTTACAAATATTTACAAATATATACAAGTCCATTTTATTTCATTTTTAGAGGAAAATATTATTATTATATTTACAGGTATATTTATACACATGAGCTCCCTATCTCTCTCTACTTTGGCTTTTATGCGGTCAGGCCCATGCTGAGCCCTCCCTTGGGATTAGGTTGCTCAATATTTATTTTAAATATTTCCCTCATTTTCTTTTGTTTCTTTATTCTTTTATTTTTGCACAAAACATGCTAATTATTAGTTTTTACACAATGCATGCACTTTGGTAATTAATTGTATTTACAAACATATACATGTATTTGCAAAGGTTTTTGTAGCTAAAATATAAGAATAAAGAGTGATGAATGAGTATTCATCACCCCCCTATACTTAACTTTGCTAGTCCCTTAGCAAACACTTATTTGAAAAAGAAGTGAAAAAGAGAAAGAAAAAGAAAAAGAGGAGAATGTACATGGATCAAGGTTGAATATTAAACTTACCTTCATTAAATTGAATCATGGAGCTCGATCAGATCTTTGGATTATTAATGTGTCGGAACCTTATTTGTACTTAAGTTTAAAACTCAACAGCCTCCCAGTTCCACCAATCTATAATCGAGACTCCTCAACAATCCAGATCAGAACAAGTCACCAAACACAAACCCTGAAGACCATGAATCTTTCCTTGTACTGTGAATGTGAAGTATAAGCTCTCCACCTCAGAAATGGCAACTTGACAACCCTCCCCAACAAGGTAACTCTATGACCCCAATCTGGCCACTCTTTCCTCGAGGAGCGGGGTATTCCCTTCTAAGTTCAAGTTCAACCGGCTCAAGAAGAGGGGGAAGAAGAGAATGGACCATGGCCAGTGTAGCCATGTATCCTTGGGAGCTCAACCAGTGTAGCTAAGTCTCCCAGCTGCAAGCTACATAAGGTGGGACATGAATCTCAAGCTTTGCTTATTGCACTATATACATACTCCGGTGGGATTATCATTTTCTCTCAGACCCACCACTTTTTTGGAGTTATTTTCTTTTTGCATTTTTTTTCAAGTGCATCTATACAACATATACATGTGCAGCATATATACAAGGAGTTTTTCCTCTTGAGCCAGTAGACTATCCCTCTTTTGAAGCATTATTGCAACCCACAACTCCCGTCGTTAGACCTCATGGCAACCAGACCAAGTTGATACGCACTTTGATGAATACCCATTCATCACTCTTTATTCTTATATTTTAGCTACAAAAACCTATGCAAATGCATGTAGATATGTGTAAATAGGAATAATTTGCAAAAGCATGCATTGTGTAAAAACCTATAATTATCATGTTTTTGTGCAAAAATAAAAGAATAAAGATTAAAAAGAAAAAGAGGGAAATATTTAGAATAAATATTGAGCAACCTAACCCAAGGGAGGGCTCAGCATGGGCCTGACCGCATAAAAGCCAAGTAGAGGGAGATAGGGGCTCATGTGTATATATTTATGTAAATAAAATAAAATGTTTTCCTCACCCAAAAATATGCTTATAAATACTTGTATATATTTATAAAAGATAAAAAAACAAAATAAAAAGTTAAAAATCAAAAGATAAAAAAGACCCCTTCATCATGTACATATATCACATCTATGTATTTATTTAACCTTGTAAATAAACAAAGTTATTTTCAAAACTTTTTGTAAATATTCTATGTTATATATTGTAAATAAATAAAATAAAAAGAATCAAAACAAAAATCAAACAAAAATCACAAAATTAAAAATACCAAAAATACATTGTACATATACCATGTATATAGATGTATATATCTATTTATTTTACCTATGTATATAAATAATAAAAACAAAATAAAAATACCCTTTTATTCCTTATTTTACACTATAAATAAATAAAATCTAAAATAGGAATAAAATTGTACAAAAATAATAATTAAAAATAAAAAATCAAAAGCCTACATATTGTATATATACCTATATATAGCTATATAATGTAAATACCTTATTTTTATTTCCAAAAATTAATTAAAAATCACCAAAAAATAGAAAAAAATAAAATAAAAATATTTCATATTTTGAGTTTTTGCAGATTCGGCCACTAGCCATGTTTATTTTTCATCTTAAGATCCAGCCACGTGGCCTTCACCCATTGGCCCTGGGGGATGTTGACCGCCCGGTCAACTCCCCCCCCCCAGGACCACTTCCCACGGGTCTGCTGCACCCGACCCATTTCTCGGATTTTTCCCATGCAGACCCGACTCCTTTTTGCCCGAACCCCGGGTCCGGATTGCTAATGTCATACCCGAGAACCTCGCCGGAGCCTACGCCTCGGGATCCGCGCGCTACGTCGCCCTACCCGCGCCCTTCTTCCCGGACCCGCCAGCATACTTAAGCTCTGCTCCGCCACCCATTTCACGCATCCTTGGCCATTTGCTTCATTCTCCAGTGAGCTCCAGAGAGAGAGAGAGAGAGGTGACAGCTCGCGCCTCGACCTGTTGCAGCGAGGAGAGGAGGCGAAAACCATCGATCCGGCGAGTCATCACCGCCGTGCTCTGCCCTGAGTTGGAGCTCGAGCCTCGGACGTCGACGCTCCTTGAGGCGAGGACCGGGAGCTTCCCCAGCTCCAGCACAGTCTACCCATCCACCCAGGTAGTCCCTTAGCTCCTCCATTTCGTCCAATTTACGATTAGCCCCAATTCGCGCCGCCATCGATTTTCGCTGATTCCGACCGCCTCACCCTTTCGTTCGACCATCGGAATCCACCATCGTCTCCGCATTCCTCCCACGCACGTTCTCCGCACCTCCGTTCAACCCAGCTCGCACAGGAGCTGGGGATTCGAGCTCCTCCGTCCATCCCCTCACCGGAGCTCGACCACTTCGCCTCCCCGACCACTTTCACCACGCCTAACGGGGACGAGGCACTTTGCCCTCGACCTGTGAGTTTGCTGGCACACTTTGCATGTTCATCCAAGCCCATCTGAGGGCTTGGACCATTTGGTCCAGCTGTTCCGCCTCCGCCGACCTCGCCGGAGTTCCCCAGGACTCTGTTGGGTCATCGGAGGCCTCCATTAGACGCGGAGGGCCTGCAGCTTCCTTCTCCGATCTTCAGCGAGCTTCCAGGAGGAGACCAGTGCCGTCACGAGCCCGGCGAAGTTCGCCGGAACCCTGTTTGTCCACCATCCTTCTCCGCCGTCCGATCGACCCCGAGCTCCAGATTTGATCACGTTCGTCCATTTGAGGAGCAGCATCGACCGCCAGATCCTTCGAGGGTCGATCTCCACCGTCGATCCAGCGAGGCTCAGCCACTACTCCCGTCCACCGTTCGATCTTCCACGTGGCAGCGTCTGGACCGCCTGATCAACGTCGAGGATCCAGCCTTGGGCGCCACCCGTCCCCAGCCGTCCATCTACCCACGTGGCGCCCATCCGTCGGCTCGACTTAATAAAGGGTAATTTACCCTTAGGCCCTTCCTTATCTTTTATTTCGTTTTAGTCATGTAAATGTTTTAGTCAGTTGTTTAGTTTTAGGTTTATTTGCATAGAGGACCTCGAGCTTATTTTATTTGCACTTATACCCCTGCCTGTTGTGAGCCACGTGCTTCGTCACGTGTTGTTTTGGTGTATTTGCATTTAAAGCCCCTGTAGTTCTGGATGTTTATGAATGAATGAAACTTTTTGATTAATTGCATTTATACCCCTGTGAATGGTTGGTTTTCGCATGTGCGTATATTTTTGGGTAAATTGCAACTAAGGCCCCTGGACTTTTGGTACGTGTTACCAATAGGTCCCCGGACCTTATTTTTATTACATATAGGTCCCTGAGTGCCCCAAGCACGTGCTTGGCGCGTGATTGGCTGGGTTAATTGCACCTGGACCCCCAGAACTTTGGGTATTTGCATTCAAGTCCCTATGCACTATACCCTCTTGTCATTTTTGAATAAAATATCAAATCACCTCCAAATTCGACGAAAATTTGACACATGGCTCCTGCCATGGTGTAGGATTTTTGTGAATTTATGAGGACATTTTTGATTTCGTTTGTTATTTTTAAAAATTCAAAAACCTTAGTTTTTGTTACTGTCTAGATTAGAAAATCACAAAAAAAATATAAAAACACCTCTAAAAATTCTACAAAAATTAGGTACTGTTTAGTTTTGTTTGTTTGATTTTCTAGCCAATTTTGGCTATTTTTCACCACTGGAAAACCTTAAAAACTTAAAAACCCTTAAAAACCCATAATAATTCTAATAAATACATTAAAAATCCAAAAACAATAAATCCGGTACCTAAATTTTCCTTATTTCATCTATTTTACAGGAAAATTACCTCCAGGCCTTTTTGAGGTCTTTAGGTATTTTATTTAGGGACTTTAGGCTTGGCTGGACAGTACCCCTTGTTTCTCTTACTGTTTGATTTTTAGAAATTAAAATAAATATCGGAAAAATCCCAAAATCTCACCAAAAACATAAAAAATTATAAAACACATAAAAATATTTTTGTTTTAATTTTCGGTTAATTTTTGTTGCATTAAATAAATTGTTGAAGTGTGCTTATTTGTGTTTCTTTTATTTTCTTCACATATTAAAAATCCAAAAAAATATAAAAATAATTAAAAACCACTAAAAACATTTTCCTCTTTTATTTTATTCATTTTTACTACTTCGTAGGCCTTCGGCCAATCCTTGCTCCTTGAGTTCGACCCTGGGTGCTATACTAGGTTAAACATATAGCAGGACCGCTACCCGTGTTTGATTGATTTTATTTTCATTTAGTGGTTCATTTTTCTTGATACACATCGCCTGGTCGCTTGGGTCGCAACGACCCATTTTTGTACCTTATACCCGAGTGGTCAGGCCTGTTATCAGAATGGCGCCGTTGCCGGGGAGCACGGCTTAGTAGTTTTTCTTTTCTTTTAATTTTGATTTTCGCGGCTTTTCGCGGCTCTTTCAGAGCTCGCGGCTTTTCGCGGCTTTTGTTTATATTTTCTTTTTGTTTTATTTGGCCTTATTTTCTTTTTCTTTTATTTTTGTTTTTGTTTTCTTTTATTTGTTTATTTTATTTTACATTTTTGCATATATACCCTGTCACTTTTATTTTCATTTCTTTTTCCTTATTATTTGATTACTTTTGTTGGTCTGACCACTCCTCTCTTTTTCTTGCGAGGGCCCGAGGACCGCGGAGGTGACTTTCGAGGAGCCGGTGCAACCGAGGAACTTGGAGGCGGCTTCATTCTCTACGAAGCCGCATGAGAGAGCGAGAGGGAGAGAGTTGAGTGGGTGAGGTTAGATTAGGTCTTTTACTTTATTTCCATTATTATTGTAATAATACAGGACCATTCTCTGGACTTAGACTCTTCTACCGTAGCGGGTCTGTTTCGTCGAGCATCGGTGTGTGCGGGGACCCTTAGGACCTTCGCGGTTTTTCGCGGCTTTTTCGCGGTTTTCTTTTTCTTTTATTTCTGTCTTTTCCGGTTTTTCGCGGTTTTTGCTCGAGCCCCTAGACTTAGGAATTTCTGGTGACTGTGCCGTACTTAGTAGGATCCACACACCTAACTGCTTATCTGTTCCTATAGATCGTTAATTGGACCTACTTAAAAATCATTAATAAAAATAACCGATTCACTTATCTTCGTAGCCTACGTGCCGCAGCCCGTCCTGTAAAGCGCTTACTCCTACCCCCTATTTGTCGAACAGAGGAGGGACGGGCCAAGACCGGACTCTTTGGCTTGGAGGTCGGTGATCGGTTAGACGGTTCATCGCTAGAATTGCTCATCTAGGACTCGGCTTTACCGCTGCATCATTTAGGTTAGTTTCTTTTCAGTCTTTAAATTCTGCGCGGATCATCTTGCATGTAGAGTGCTGGAGACAGGTACGCATTTCTTACTCAGCATGCATCATTGATTTGTCGCGCATCGGCTTTTTCATCTTCTCCCCCCTGTTTTGGACTTAATAATCAGGAGAACCGAAAAAATCGTTAGGCCATTTGTTTGCTTTGAAAAATACTAAAAAAGTTAAACCATAAAATTGGGACTGGCTAATTCTATTGATCTTAAAATCCGCTCACCCTAAAAACTTTGTCTTGGGGAGAGCAACCCCCTTCATTGTATGGTTTGGATGCGCGAGAGAGTGACCCGCACCCTAGGTAGAGCCCCCCGTTGCTAGTCCCGACTGATTACCGACTTTTCTGTGCGGGCCAGTCGGTTGGGTTAGCATCGGATATCCCAACAGGTCACGTAAGCGCTCTGATATTTGTGTGTTCACCAAAATAAAATAGACAAGATAATTTGACCGAACTTTCACGGTCTTCAGCTCGCGTTGCGTTGGTGAACCGGGGGGTTTGTTTTCTGATCATTATTTTTTCCAGATCTCATCCGCCTTACTCGCCAGATCAAGATGATGGGTAGACGGTCTCTTAGGCAGCCTCTGGCTGCACCGCTTTCGGGCACGTCTGCCTCACCATCTAGGTTGGCTCGCGAGAGCCCAGACCCGCTCTCCGAGCCCGAGTACGATTCCACCCTGTTCCCCCTCGACCCCCTTTCTATTCTACTTGAGAGACACGAGCCCGAGGAGAGACTGATTGATTTGACAGCACCTGAGTTGGGCTCGTTTGGTTTTGCAGACGTCGCCATGGCCGGCAGTTCTGAGGATCGTTCCCGTACAGAGCACGTTGTTATGGATCAGGGAGCGATCAACTCCACCTTGATCGCCTCATTAGAGACAGTTCAGCAGCAGTTACGCGATCAGGGAGCATTCATGATTGAGATGAGGAGAGAGTTGGAGAGGCTCAGAGCAGAGCGAGACCAGCAGAGCGAGCCTGAGGGAGATACGTGATGCAGAGGCATGAGCCGCAGCCGCAGCAGCCACAGCGGCAGCAGCCACGGGAGGAGGACCACCACGACCGATGCGGGATTTACACAATCCCGGATCTACTCTGATGCATCACTGGGTAGTAGTGCCGGCGATCGTGGGGACTTCAAGTTCCCCCCGAACACCTTGCAGATGCTACCCCGCTTCCACGGACTTGCCACTGAGGAGCCCCACCTCCACCTCCAGGAGTTCCTGATGATCTGCAGCACTGTCCACGATCGCCACGTGGACCAGGATACGATCCGGATGATAGCCTTCCCGTTTTCACTGGCAGATAGAGCAGCCACCTGGCTGAAGCATCTTGGGAGGTTTGTCTACACCTGGGAGCAGCTCCGCACCGAGTACTTGAACAAGTACTATCCACTCGGGCGGACGAATGCAGCGAGGGCCCTGATCAGCAACTTCTCCATGTTCCCCAACGAGCAGTTTCACGAGGCATGGGAGAGGTTCCGAGAGCTCCTGGACAGATGCCCGCACCACGACATCACGAAGCCGAACCTTGTGCAGAGCTTCTTCAGCGGGTTGACACTAGAGCTACAGGGCCTAGTGAATGCTTCTTACGGCGGGTCCTACTTCGCCAAGGACCACGACCAGGTCTGGGCCATCTTCGAGGAGATGGCTGAGAACTATATGGTGATGTCTCAGACCAGGTTGTATACTCAGAAGACCCAGCCACATCAGCCAGGACCCGTGCAGTACCAGAGATAGAACGGGTAGATGCAGGTCCATCCAGTTCGTCCGCAGCCGCAGCAGCATAGGCAGAGTCGACAGCTGCGGACATGGGCATTATCAGTGAGAAGTTAGACCGCATGGAGCTGATTGAGAAGAATCAGTGCCAGAGCATCACTCAGATGGAGCAGATGGCACAGGTTCTGAGCGACATGAAGACATAGCTCATGTGTCTCCAGGAGGCACAGACGGCTCCTCAGCCCCGTCTTCAGTCGCGAGGCGACCCCGGCAGCAGCAGCAGCTCGTCCCAGCGCTCCAGCACCCCTGTGCAGCCTAGACAGGTTCACCTTGTACAGGCGGAGCCGTACCAGCAACCGCAGTCCACTTACTAGTACCCACCATCTCCAGAGATGCAGATGGTGGTCTACCAGCCAGATCAGCCTCTGGCAGTACTCCCGCCAGCCCCCTACGATGCCGAGCCGTTGATGGATGTCAACGGGATTTGGTATGACCGCCCCCAGCCTGGGATCCGACGAGACCATCCCGGATTCAGGTGGGGGAGTGATGGTGCCCAGCCCCAGCAGCAGCCGTCAGGACAGGGAGGGCAGTACTCCCAGCAGAGAGATCACCACCAGCCGCAGCAGCAGCCCCCAGCA
The DNA here is from genome assembly GCA_037367405.1 of Ottelia alismoides. Taxonomy (NCBI): domain Eukaryota; kingdom Viridiplantae; phylum Streptophyta; class Magnoliopsida; order Alismatales; family Hydrocharitaceae; genus Ottelia; species Ottelia alismoides. The sequence continues at coordinate 1,016,131 of JAZKJV010000158.1, forward strand.
TACCCGCAGCACCAGCCATCATCCTTCGTTCCTCGTCCCTATCAGCAGCAGGGACAGTCGTGGAGACATGAGCAGCAGGCTCACCCAGTTCAGCAGCAGCACCCTTCCTCATACCCCTCTTACCACCAGCAGCAGTTCCAGCAGCCTCATCCCCGGAGAGGCTACCCGTCGGGCTCTCACGAGAGCCCTGCTTTGGATGACATCGCCCGCCTCCTCACGGACCAGCAGACCACATTCAGACGGGAGATGGACGAGTTCCGCCAAGAGATGCGGGACTCGGTGAGAGGGAAGGCCTCCATTCCAGCCCAGATTGAGCCGAATCCGAATAACCTCAAGAGGAAATCTGAGCAGGTATTACACACTGAGTCTGCCACTCCTAGTGACCCATTTGTTGATATATCTTCGGATCTATTTGATGCTGATTTTGTCCCACTTAGGAGCGGTAGGACCCCAGCAGGCGGCGGCACCTCATCTGAGCTTCACCACGAGGATACTTCAGAGGCGCCACATGAGGAGGAGGAGAGCAGTACTGAGGCCGCTCCATATAATGACGGTGGCACTGAGGCCACCAAGGATGCTGATTCCACCGGCGGTACTGAGGTCGCCGCTTCACCAGTTCGAGGAGGTGGTACTGATGCCACCCTTTTAGCCGAGCCAGCCCGCGGTACTGATGCCGCGAGATGGCTATCAGCAGCAGCAGCAGAGCCAGCCCACGGTGGTACTGAGGCCACTAGTGTTTGTCGTGATAGAGATGTTGTCTTTCCTTCAGTTCATGTACCTCAGAATACTGTTGTGAATAAAGGAAAAGGTTTAGTTTCTTCTGGTCCCACTGTGGTGCATGATGTATGTGTGGATCCGGTCATCGAACCGTCTAGGCGTTTTCCTAGTCCTTCATCTGCGAAGGACTCTGTGATCCCCTTTCCTAGAGCCCTTCAGATGGGGAAGGGGAAGAAAAAAGAAAATCCCAAAAAGAGAGAGCTTGAGGAGTTCGGCCAGAGCTTGATCGATCGATTCCACATCCAGCTGACCCTCCAGGAGGCTTTGCAGCACATCCCCCTTCTCCAGAGATCATTGAGAGACAGGACTACAGTCAGGAGGAGGAGGAGGAACCACACTTCAGAGATCCATGTGCTGACGAAAGCCACGTGTTTTGCGATCCAGAACCGACTGCCAGCCAAGAGGCCAGATTCAGGGGCCCCGCATGTCAGATGCCAGATCAGTGAGCAGAGGTTCGACCGTACTCTTCTAGATAGCGGATCGTCGATCAACCTTCTTCCGGCAGCCCTTCTCGACCGCTTCGAGTTGGGCACTCTTCGACAGAGCAGGACAGTCCTTCAGTTCGCTGATCGATCTGTCAAGAGGCCGAGGGGGTTATTACGAGACGTTGTCGTCACGATTCAGGGCCTGAAATTCCCCGTGGACTTCGTAGTGTTGGACATGGAGATCCCTGAAGTCGTGACCGATACCCCCATCATCCTTGGTCGTTCGTTCTTGGCCACAGCCAAGGCGGTGACTGATCATGATAGCGGGAAGGTGTACTTTCGCGTCGAGGGCGAGAGTATACAAATAGAGACGGTCGAGGACTACAGAGCTAGAGAGAGAGCCCGCTCAGATGCGAGTACAGATTCAGAGCAGCTGACAGACGCAGAGCCAGACATCCACCAGGACTGTGATTTTGTGATCACAGATGATGAGGCAGCTTGGGCAGATCCTGCAGCACAGACCATCCTCTCATATTCAGATACAACGGATACCGAGATGATAACAGAGGAGAGTCTGGAGAGCACAGCCTTGGTTCAGGATACCATAGAGGCAGCAGAGCCGGTCCTTGATCGCGACACGATTTTCAGTGATGGTGGTGCTGAGGCCACCTTGTTTTCCGGTGGTACTGATGCCACCGTGGTTGATACAGATCCCTCGGATTCAGAGTCTGACTAGGCCGATTGTGACGATCAGATGCCAGACCTGATTCCACCTGAGCCTACAGATGAGGAGGAGGTATATGCAGAGCAGACCAGAGACAGTGCAGTTGAGCAGCCTTCTCCCGATCCAGTTTGCGAGAGTACGCTTTCACTTTCCCAGGCAGATTTGGCAGACTTAGCAGCTTTCACTCAGTTTCTTCCACAGCCAGATTTGCCAGCACCTAGCATTCCAGAGCTGAAGCCGCTCCCTACTTCACTGAAGTATCGATTCCTTGCGGGCGAGCCAGAGATGTACCCAGTCATCATCTCCGCCGAGTTGACTGGAGAGCAGGAATCCCGTTTGATGGGGGTTCTTGAAAAGAATCGCAAGGCGATCGGATGGAGCGTAGCAGATCTCCATGGGATTAGTCCATCAGTGTGCTCCCACCATATCTATCTCGAGGAGGGGGCGAAGCCGTCGCGTGAGTTCCAGCGGCGACTGAACCCCAACCTGAGAGAGGTCGTGATGAAGGAAATATCAAAATGGTGGAGTGCAGATTTTATTTATCCCATTTCCGACTCCAAGTGGGTCAGCCCCTTGCATGTGGTGCCCAAGAAGACGGACATCACGACTGTGATCAGTGAGTCGAAAGAGGAGATTGCTACACGAGTACCCACCTCTTGGAGGGTTTGTGTTGACTACAGAAGACTCAACCAAGCCACCAAGAAGGACCATTTCCCCCTGCCTTTTATTGACCAGATCATTGAGAGACTGGCAAGGAAGAGCCATTATTGCTTCCTGGATGGGTACTCGGGCTACAACCAAGTGGCCATCGCTCCTGAGGATCAGGAGAAGACCACCTTTACCTGTCCCTTCGGCACATATGCTTTTCGACGCATGCCATTTGGGCTATGCAACGCCCCTGCGACTTTTCAGAGGTGCATGTTGTCGATCTTCTCGGACATGGTAGGGGAGTGTTTGGAGGTCTTCAGGGATGATTTCTCGATCTACGGCGACGGATTCGATTCTTGTCTTGACTGCCTAGATCGAGTACTCCAGCGATGTATTGAGTATCATTTGGTGCTATCTTGGGAGAAGAGTCACTTCATGGTGACTCAAGGGACGGTGCTTGGCCATATCATCTCCAACAGGGGCATGGAGGTTGATCCGGCCAAGGTTGATGTCATTAGGAAACTCGCACCGCCGTCCAATCTGAGGCAGCTACGGTCATTCCTGGGGCACGTTGGATTTTATAGGAGATTCATTCAGGATTTCAGCAGGATTGCCCGACCGTTGACTGACCTCTTGACGAAAGACATCGAGTTCCTTGTCGATGACAAGTGTCTTTCGTCGTTCGCGACTCTCCAGCAGGGTGTCATTGAGGCTCCTGTCCTCCAGCCGCCTGATTGGTCTCTCCCATTCGAGATCATGACGGACGCCTCCGATTTTGCCGTAGGGGCAGTGCTGGGACAGAGGAGGGATGGAGTTCTGTTTGCCATACACTATGCTAGCCGCACATTGGATTCCGCCCAGCGGAATTACACGGTCACAGAGAAGGAGATGCTAGCCGTAGTGTTTGCCCTGGATAAGTTCAGATCGTATATCATTGGATCTAGAGTGACTTTGTTTACAGATCACACCGCCATCAGGTACCTCATGGCAAAGAAGGATGCCAAGGCCAGACTGACTAGATGGATCCTTCTACTCCAGGAGTTCGATATTGAGATCAAGGATAAGCCTGGAGTCAAGAATGTGGTGGCGGATCATCTCTCCCGACTAGAGCAGCCTGAGGATTCTGAGCAGATTGACCCTATTAGAGATACCTTCCCAGATGAGGCGATCCTTGCTATCGCCTCACTCCCATGGTACGCCGATATTGTGAACTTTCTCGTTGTTGGGAAAGTCCCACAAGATTGGCCCAGGCAGAGGCTTGAGACCTTCCTCGCGAAGGCCAAGTCTTACCATTGGGAGGATCCCATCCTTTACCACGAAGGAGGGGATAGCGTCTGGCGTCGGTGTATTCCTCAGGAGGAACACCATAGCGTCCTCACTTACTGCCACAAGCTTGAGGCAGGAGGACATCATTCTGGGAGGAGAACGGCACAAAAAGTGCTCCAATCCGGCTTGTGGTGGCCTACCCTCTTCAAGGACTCAGATGAGTTCGTGAAGAGGTGTACTGACTGTCAGAGGATGGGCACTTGTGGACAGCGTGATATGATGCCGATGCAGCCCATTCACTTCTGTGAGGTTTTTGACGCATGGGCATCGATTTCATGGGTCCATTCCCTAAGAGTCAGGGATTTGAGTACATTCTGTTGGCCGTTGATTATGTGAGTCGTTGGGTGGAGGCTATCCCTGCCCGAGCCGCTGATGCGAGGACCGTTTGCAGATTTTTGAGGAAGCACATCATCACGCGGTTCGGGGTTCCACGAGTTCTGATTTCTGATGGGGGATCTCACTTCATCAACGACCAGGTGAAGGCACTTGCTAGCGAGTTCGGCATAGATCATCGTGTTGCTACACCTTACCATCCACAGACGAATGGTCTAGCTGAAGTGTCGAATAGGGAGATCAAGACTATTCTGTAGAAAGTCGTCCGCCCTGACCGAAAGGATTGGTCACAGCTTTTGGACTCGGTCTTGTGGGCATATAGGACGTCTTTCAAGACACCTTTGGGCACATCTCCCTTTCGCCTCGTGTATGGCAAGCCATGCCATTTACCTGTTGAGCTGAGGCACAAGTCACTTTGGGCAGTTACAGATATTTTGATGGATCTAGACGGTATGGGTGACCAGAGAAGGGCAGAGCTAGCTGCCCTGGAGGAGCTTAGAGATGCAGCTTTCTCAAGCATGCTACATTATAAGGAAAAAGTCAAGGAGTGGCATGATTCTCATATCAGCCACAAGCATTTTGAGATTGGACAGAGAGTATGGCTGTTTGATGCGAGGCTACGCCTATTTCCAGGGAAGCTACAGAGCAAATGGAAGGGACCTTATCTGGTTCGAAAGGTACACGACAACGGTAGCATCGACATATCTGAGTTGTCTTCTGAGAGTACCTTTCGAGTGAACGGCCAGCGGCTCAAACCATTTCTAGATCATGAGCCGCGGGTCGTTGATCTTGCCCCTATTCATTTTTGCGTGAGATGTGGTCTTTGACTCACATCTAATGCATCTCACGCCTGAGTTTCACTGATCTTCAGCCTTGTATAGATCCAGATGTCCATATCACTACATTCTTTAGTCCCACATCCCTTCCTTCATCTCGTGATTATGCTATACTTAGGGTGCACTTTACCCTAAGTATAGGGGGGGTGTGAGACCTTTCGGGTGTTTCTTTAGTTTCTGTCTACCCTTGTTTTTGTTGCCTATACTTAGGGATATTTCACCCTAAGTATAGGGGGGGGGGTAGACCCTGTACATTCTACACTCAGGTTTTCTCTTAGTATACAGCGTGCTATACTTAGGATTACTTGATCCTAAGTATAGGGGGGAGACCTGGGTCCCTCTTGCCTTTTCATTTCCTTTTTGTATAGCCTTTCTTTTCACTTTCCTATACCTAGCATGAGTTATGTCTTCTTCATCGCTCTTGACTCTGAGGACATCGTTCGAGCTAAGTATAGGGGGGGTGTGTATATATTCCATATATACTTTAGCCATAACTCGTACTTTGTGTGAGTGTGTTAATAAATAAAATGGCTAAAAACCACAAAAATTAAAAATGTTTCATGTACATAATCTTCTTTTATTTGCACATATATAGCTAGTGTACAAATTATTTTTGTAAAAATGATTTCAAAAATCTTTTGTGTAAAGCTTGTGTAAATATTTTTGTATCAAAATTATGTATATAGTACAAAATTTTTCCAAAATGTTTTGAAAATCAAAAGTTTGCAAAAATCTTGTGTAATTGTGTGTAAATATCTTTTTGCAAAACTTGCACTTCATGCATCATCCATTCATGATTTCAAAACATTTTTCAAAAATTTTGCATGATTGTAAAATTTGTGTAAATAAGCATCTTTTTGTACATATGTATATAGTTTTTCTGGATGATAGTTGACATTTAAACTAGCCTGGAATCAAATTGAGAAATGGAGCTTGATTAAGATCTTAATCCACCTAATTTCTAAGAGGAACCTTATAGGACTTAGGTTTAAGGCTTTTCAGGTCCATGGTGACTTAATTCTTTGAGTCCACTAGGCTATGATCACATGTCATCTCAATGAGCCTAAGTAGAGCACTTAACAACAACACATGACTCATATAGATTATGGCTTTACTTGGACACCAGCACTATGCACCGAGCTCTCTACAGATGAGGTGGTGAGGAGGCAGTCTTCCTTGACTTGGGGTAGCATATGAGGGTAGTACTTCTAGGCGGAACCTCTCTTCTTCTTATAGTGATGGAAGTGCGTCTCAACTTGGTCTGGTTGCCATGAGGTCTAACGACGGGAGTTGTGGGTTGCAATAAAGCTTCAAAAGAGGGATAGTCTACTGGCTCAAGAGGAAAAACTCCTTGTATATATGCTGCACATGTATATGTTGTACAGATGCACTTGAAAAAAAATGTGCAAAAAGAAAAGAACTCCAAAAAAGTGGTGGGTCTGAGAGAAAATGATAATCCCACCGGAGTATGTATAGAGTGCAATAAGCAAAGCTTGGTTTCATGATCCACCTGTTGTAGCTTGCAGTAGGGAGACTTGGCTACACTGGTCAAGCTCCCAAGGGTACTTGGCTACACTGGCCTTGACCCATTCTCTTCTTCCCCCTCTTCTTGAGCCGGTTGTACTTGAACTTAGAAGGGAATACCCCGCTCCTCGAGGAAAGAGTGGCCAGATTGAGGTCATAGAGTTACCTTGTTGGGGAGGGTTGTCAAGTTGCCATTTCTGAGGTGGAGAGCTTAGACTTCACATTCACAGGACAAGAAAAGATTCATGGTCTTCAGGGTTTGTGATTGATGACTTGTTCTGATCTGGAGCATTGAGGAGTCTTGGTTATAGATTAGTGGAACTTAGAGGCTGTTGAGTTTTAAGCTTAAGTCTAAGTAAGGTTCCGACACATTAATAATCCAAAGATCTGATCGAGCTCCATACCCCAAATTTAATGAAGGCAAGTTTAATAATCAACCTTGATCCATGTACATCCTCTTTTTCTTTTTCTTTCCTTCTTTTTCACTTCTTTTTCAAATAAGTGTTTGCTAAGGGACTAGCAAAGTTAAGTATAGGGGGGTGATGAATACCCATTCATCACTCTTTATTCTTTTATTTTAGCTACAAAAACCTATGCAAATGCATGTAGATATGTGTAAATAGGAATAATTAGCAAAAGCATGCATTGTGTAAAAACCTATAATTAGCATGTTTTTGTGCAAAAATAAAAGAATAAAGATTAAAAATAAAAAGAGGGAAATATTTAGAATAAATATTGAGCAACCTAACCCAAGGGAGGGCTCAGCATGGGCCTGACCGCATAAAAGCCAAGTAGAGGGAGATAGGGGCTCATGTGTATATATTTATGTAAATAAAATAAAATGTTTTCCTCACCCAAAAATATGCTTATAAATACTTGTATATATTTATAAAAGGTAAAAAAACAAAATAAAAAGTTAAAAATCAAAAGATAAAAAAGACCCCTTCATCATGTACATATATCACATCTATGTATTTATTTAACCTTGTAAATAAACAAAGTTATTTTCAAAACTTTTTGTAAATATTCTATGTTATATATTGTAAATAAATAAAATAAAAAGAATCAAAACAAAAATCAAATAAAAATCACAAAATTAAAAATACCAAAAATACATTGTACATATACCATGTATATAGATGTATATATCTATTTATTTTACCTATGTATATAAATAATAAAAACAAAATAAAAATACCCTTTTATTCCTTATTTTACACTATAAATAAATAAAATCTAAAATAGGAATAAAATTGTACAAAAATAATAATTAAAAATAAAAAATCAAAAGCCTACATATTGTATATATACCTATATATAGCTATATAATGTAAATACCTTATTTTTATTTCCAGAAATTAATTAAAAATCACCAAAAAATAGAAAAAAATAAAATAAAAATATTTCATATTTTGAGTTTTTGCAGATTCGGCCCCTAGCCATGTTTATTTTTCATCTTAAGATCCAGCCACGTGGCCTTCACCCATTAGCCCTAGGGGATGTTGACCGCCAGGTCAACTCCCCCCCCAGGACCACTTCCCACGGGTCTGCTGCGCCCGACCCATTTCTCGGATTTTTCCCATGCAGACCCGACTCCTTTTTGCCCAAACCCCGGGTCCGGATTGCTAACGTCATACCCGAGAACCTCGCCGGAGCCTACGCCTCGGGATCCGCGCGCTACGTCGCCCTACCCGCGCCCTTCTTCCCGGACCCACCAGCATACTTAAGCTCTGCTCCGCCACCCATTTCACGCATCCTTGGTCATTTGCTTCGTTCTCCAGTGAGCTCCAGAGAGAGAGAGAGAGAGGTGACAGCTCGCGCCTCGACCTGTTGCAGCGAGGAGAGGAGGTGAAAACCATCGATCCGGCGAGTCATCACCGCCGTGCTCCGCCCTGAGTTGGAGCTCGAGCCTCGGACGTTGACGCTCCTTGAGGCGAGGACCGGGAGCTTCCCCAGCTCCATCACAGTCTACCCATCCACCCAGGTAGTCCCTTAGCTCCTCCATTTCGTCCAATTTACGATTAGCCCCAATTCGCGCCGTCGATTTTCGCTGATTCCGACCGCCTCACCCTTTCGTTCGACCATCGGAATCCACCATCGTCTCCGCCTTCCTCCCACGCACGTTCTCCACCCCTCCGTTCAACCCAGCTCGCACAGGAGCTGGGGATTCGAGCTCCTCCGTCCATCCCCTCGCCGGAGCTCGACCACTTCGCCTCCCTGACCACTTTTACCACGCCTAACGGGGTCGAGGCACTTTGCCCTCGACCCGCGAGTTTGCTGGAACACTTTGCAGATTCATCCAAGCCCATCTGAGGGATTGGACCATTTGGTCCAGCTGTTCCGCCTCCGCCGACCTCGCCGGAGTTGCCCAGGACTCTGTTGGGTCATCGGAGGCCTCCATTAGACGCGGAGGGCCTGCAGCTTCCTTCTCCGATCTTCAGCGAGCTTCCAGGAGGAGACCAGTGCCGTCACGAGCCCGGCAAAGTTCGCCGGAACCCTGTTTGTCCACCATCCTTCTCCGCCGTCCGATCGACCCCGAGCTCCAGATTTGATCGCGTTCGTCCATTTGAGGAGCAGCATCGACCGCCAGATCCTTCGAGGGTCGATCTCCACCGTCGATCCAGCGAGGCTCAGCCACTACTCCCGTCCACCGTTCGATCTTCCACGTGGCAGCGTCTGGACCGCCTGATCAACGTCGAGGATCCAGCCTTGGGCGCCACCCGTCCCCAGCCGTCCATCTACCCACGTGGCGCCCATCCGTCGGCTCGACTTAATAAAGGGTAATTTACCCTTAGGCCCTTCCTTATCTTTTATTTCGTTTTAGTCCTGTAAATGTTTTAGTCAGTTGTTTAGTTTTAGGTTTATTTGCATAGAGGACCTCGAGCTTATTTTATTTGCACTTATACCCCTGCCTGTTGTGAGCCACGTGCTTCGTCACGTGTTGTTTTGGTGTATTTGCATTTAAAGCCCCTGTAGTTCTGGATGTTTATGAATGAATGAAACTTTTTGATTAATTGCATTTATACCCCTGTGAATGGTTGGTTTTCGCATGTGCGTATATTTTTGGGTAAATTGCAACTAAGGCCCCTGGACTTTTGGTACGTGTTACCAATAGGTCCCCGGACCTTATTTTTATTACATATAGGTCCCTGAGTGCCCCAGGCACGCGCTTGGCGCGTGATTGGCTGGGTTATTTGCACCTGGACCCCCAGAACTTTGGGTATTTGCATTCCAGTCCCTGTGCACTGTACCCTCTTGTCATTTTTGAATAAAATATCAAATCACCTCCAAATTCGACGAAAATTTGACACATGGCTCCTGCCATGGTATGGGATTTTTGTGAATTTTTGAGGACATTTTTGATTTCGTTTGTTATTTTTAAAAATTCAAAAACCTTAGTTTTTGTTACTGTCTAGATTAGAAAATCACAAAAAAATATAAAAACACCTCTAAAAATTCTACAAAAATTAGGTACTGCTTAGTTTAGTTTGTTTGATAGTCTAGCCAATTTTGGCTATTTTTCACCACTGAAAAACCTTAAAAACTTAAAAACCCTTAAAAACCCATAAAAATTCTAATAAATACATTAAAAATCCAAAAATAATAAATCTGGTACCTAAATTTTCCTTATTTCATCTATTTTACAGAAAATTACCTCCAGGCCTTTTTGAGTCCTTAGGTATTTTATTTAGGGACTTTAGGCTTAGCTGGACAGTACCCCTTGTTTCTCTTACTGTTTGATTTTTATAAATTAAAATAAATATCAGAAAAATCCCAAAAATTCACCAAAAACATAAAAAATTATAAAACACATAAAAATATTCTTGTTTTAATTTTTGGTTGATTTTTGTTGCATTAAATAAATTGTTGAAGTGTGCTTATTTGTGTTTCTTTTATTTTCTTCACATATTAAAAATCTAAAAAAATATAAAAATAATTAAAAACCACTAAAAACATTTTCCTCTTTTATTTTATTCATTTTTACTACTTCGTAGGCCTTCGGCCAATCCGTGATCCTTGAGTTCGACCCTGGGTGTTATACCCGGTTAAACATATAGCAGGACCGCTACCCGTGTTTGATTGATTTTATTTTCATTTAGTGGTTCATTTTTCTTGATACACATCGCCTGGTCGCTTGGGTCGCAACGACCCATTTTTGTACCTTATACCCGAGTGGTCAGGCCTGTTATCACACTTCCTTCACTAAAAGACGAAGAGAGGTTCCGCCTAGAAGTACTACCCTCATATGCTACCCCAAGTTAAGGAAGACTGCCTCCTCACCACCTCATCCGTAGAGATCTCAGTGCAAAGTGCTGGTCCAAGTAAAGCCATTGTCCATATGAGTCATGTGTGTGTTGTTAAGTGCTCTACTCAGGCTCATTGAGATGACATGTGATCATAGCCTAGTGGACTCAAAGAATTAAGTCACTATGGACCTGAAAAGTCTTAACCCTAAGCCCTATAAGGTTCCTCTTATAAATTAGGTGAATTAAGATCTTAATCAAGCTCCATTTCCCAATTTGATTCTAGACTAGTTTAAATGTCAACTATAATCCAGGAAAAACTATATACATATATACAAAGATGCTATTTACACAATTTTTACACACATGCAAAATTTTTGAAAAATGTTTTGAAATCATGGATGGATGAATGCATGAATGCAAGTTTTGCAAAATATTTACACACATTTACAAAAGATTTTTGCAAACTTTTGATTTTCAAAACATTTTGGAAAAATTTTGTACTATATACATAATTTTGATATAAAAATATTTACACAAACTTTACACCAAAAGTTTTTGAAAACATTTTTACAAAAATAATTTGTACACTAGCTATGTATGTGCAATAAAAGAATGTTTATTTACAGGGAAAAATTTTTAATTTTTGTGGTTTTTAGGGTTTTTAGCCAGTTTTATTTATTAACACACTCTCACAAAGTACGATTTATGGCTAAAGTATATATGAAATATATACACCCCCTATACTTAGCTCGAACGATGTCCTCAGAGTCAAGAGCGATGAAGAAGACATAACTCGTGCTATGTATAGGGAAGTGAAAAGGAAGGCTATATACAAAGAAGAATGAATGAATAGAAAATCAAGAGGGTCTCAGCTTTCCCCCTATACTTAGGATCAAATTATCCTAAGTATAGTAGGCTGTACACAAAGAGAAAACCGAGTGGCGAATGTACAGGGTCTATCCCCCCTATACTTAGGGTAAAATATCCCTAAGTATAGGCAGCAAAACAGGGATAGAAAGAATCAAAAGAGATACCCAAAGTCCTACATTCCCCCTATACTTAGGGTAAAGTACACCCTAAGTATAGCATAATCAAAGATGACATACGGGATGTGGGACTAAAGAATGGAATGATATGGACATCTGGATCTATACAGGTCGGAAGAGCAGTGATAATCAGGCGTGAGATGCAATAGATGTGAGTCAAGAGACCACATCTCACGCAAAATGAATAGGGGCAACATCAACGACCCGCGACTCATGATCTAGAAATGGCTTGAGCCGCTGGCCGTTCACACAAAAGGTACTCTCAGAAGACAACTCAGATATGTCAATGCTACCGTTGTCGTGTACCTTTCTCACCAGATAAGGTCCTTCCATTTGCTCTGTAGCTTCCCTGGAAATAGGTGAAGCCTAGCATCAAACAGCCATACTCTCTGTCCAGGCTCAAAATGCTTGTGGCTGATGTGAGAATCATGCCACTCCTTCACTCTCTCCTTGTACTGTAGGCTGTTTGAGAAGGTGGTATCTCTAAGCTCCTTCAAGGCTGCTAACTCTGCCCTCCTCTGGTCTCCTACACTATATGGATCAACAAGTATCTCAGTAACTGCCCAAAGTGACATGTGTCTCAGCTCAACAGGTAAATGGCACGGCTTGCCATATACGAGGCGAAAGGGAGATGTGCCCAATGGTGTCTTGAAAGACGTCCTATATGCCCACAAGACCGAGTCCAAAAGCTGTGACCAATCCTTTCGGTCAGGGCGGACGACTTTCTGCAAAATAGTCTTGATCTCCCTGTTCGACACCTCCGCTCGACCATTCGTCTGTGGATGGTATGGAGTAGCAACTCGATGGTCTATGCCGAACTCGCTAGCAAGGGCCTTCACGTGGTCGTTGATGAAATGAGACCCCCCATCTGAAATCAATACTCGAGGTACCCTGAACCGCGTAATGATGTGCTTCCTCAAAAATCTGCAAACTGTCCTAGCATCAGCGGTTCGGGCGGGGATAGCCTCAACCCAACGACTCACATAATCAACGGCTAGCAGAATGTACACAAATCCCTGACTCTTAGGGAATGGACCCATGAAATCGATGCCCCATGCGTCAAAAACCTCACAGAAGTGAATGGGCTGCGTCGGCATCATATCACGCTGTCCACAAGTGCCCATCCTCTGACAGTCAGTACACCTCTTCACGAACTCATCAGAGTCCTTGAAGAGGGTAGGCCACCACAAGCCGGATTCGATCACTTTCTGTGACGTTCTCCTCCCAGAGTGATGTCCTCCCGCCTCAAGCTTGTGGCAGTAAGTGAGGACGCTATGGTGCTCCTCTTGAGGAATGCACCTACACCAGACGCTATCCCCTCCTTCGTGGTAATGGATGGGATCCTCCCAGTGGTAGAACTTGGCCTTCGCGAGGAAGGTCTCAAGCCTCTGCCTGGGACAACCTTGTGGGACTTTCTTAGCAACAAGAAAGTTCACAATATCGGCATACCACGGGAGAGAGGCGATAGCAAGGATCGCCTCATCTGGGAAGGTCTCACAAATAGGGTCTATCTGCTCAGAATCCTCAAGATGCTCTAATCGGGAGAGATGATCCGCCACCACATTCTTGACTCCAGGCTTATCCTTGATCTCAATGTTGAACTCCTGGAGTAGAAGGATCCATCTAGTCAGTCTGACCTTGGCATCCTTCTTTGCCATGAGGTACCTGATGGCGGTATGATCAGTAAACAGGGTCACTCTAGATCTAATAATGTACGATCTGAACTTATCTAGGGCGAACACTACGACTAGCATCTCCTTCTCTGTGACTGTGTAGTTCCGCTACGCGGAATCCAATGTGCGGCTAGCGTAGTGGATAGCAAATGGGACTCCATCCCTCCTCTGTCCTAGCACAACCCCTACGGCAAAATCGGAGGCATCCGTCATGATCTCGAATGGGAGAGACCAATCAGGCGGCTGAAGAACAGGAGCCTCAACAACACTCTGCTTGAGAGTCTCAAAGGACGAAAGACACTTGTCATCGACAAGGAACTCAGTGTCTTTCATCAGCAGGTCAGTCAATGGTCGGGCAATCCTACTGAAATCATGAATGAATCGTCGGTAGAAACCGACATGCCCCAGGAATGACCGTTATTGCCGCAAGTTGGACGGCGGTGCGAGTTTTCTAATGACATCTACCTTGGCCGGATCAACCTCCATGCCCCTGTTGGAGATGATATGGCCAAGCACCGTCCCTTGAGTCACCATGAAGTGACTCTTCTCCCAAGATAACACCAAGTGAACCTCTATACATTGTTGAAGGACTCGGTCTAGGTAGTCAAGACAGGAGTCGAATCCGTCGCCGTAAACCGAGAAATCATCCATGAAGACCTCCAAGCACTCCCCTACCATGTCCAAAAAGATCGACAACATGCATCTCTGAAAGGTCACAGGGGCATTGCATAGCCCAAATGGCATGCGTCGGAAGGCGTATGTGCCGAAGGGACAGGTAAAGGTGGTCTTGTCCTGGTCCTAGGGAGCGATGGCCACCTGGTTGTAGCCCGAGTACCCATCCAGAAAACATTAGTGGCTCTTCCCTACCAGTCTCTCAATGACCTGATCAATAAAGGGCAGGGGGAAATGATCCTTCTTGGTGGCCTGGTTGAGTCTCCTGTAGTCAACGCAGACCCGCCAAGAAGTGGGTACTCATGTAGCAATCTCCTCTCCAGACTCGCTGATCACTGTAGTGATGCCCGTCTTCTTGGGCACCATATGCAAAGGGCTGACCCACTTGGAGTCGGAGATGGGGTAGATAAAATCGGCGCTCCACCATTTCGATATCTCCTTCATGACAACCTCTCTCAGATTCGGGTTCAGCCGCCGCTGGAACTCACGCGACGGCTTCACCTCATCCTCGAGATAGATATGGTGGGAGCACAGGGCCGGACTTATCCCCTGGAGATCTGCTACGCTCCATCCTATCGCCTTGCGGTTCTTTTCAAGAACCCCCATTAGACGGGATTCCTGCTCTCCAGTCAAATCGGTGGAGATAATGACTGGGTACATCTCATGCTCACCTGCAAGGAACCTATACTTCAGCGATGTAGGAAGCGGCTTCAACTCTGGACAACTGGGTGCTGGTGGATCTGGCCTCTGAAAAGTCTGCGTGAACGCTGCCAAATCTGCATGGGAGAACTGAAACTCTCTGTCACTCTCAAAATCTAGAGAAGGCTGCCCTGATGGACTGTCTCTGCTCTGCTCGACATCTACCTCCTCCCTAGCTGCAGGCTCAATGGAAGTCAGGTCTGGCATATAATCATCACAATGCCCAATCAGACTCTGACTCCGAGGGATCTGTATCATCCAAGGTAGCATCAGCACCACCATCATCACAAGAATCTGTCTCACGGTCGAGAACCAGCTCTGCTGCCTCTAAAGTATCCTGAACCAGGAATGTGCTCTCCAAGCTCTCCTCTGCTGGCGTCTCTGCATCAGCAGACTCTGAAGGTGAGAGGATGGCCTGTGCATCTGGATCTGCCCATATTGCCTCGTCATCTGTGATCAAAAAGTCACAGTCCTGGTGGATGTCTAGCCCGGCATCTATCATCTGCTCTGTATCTGAAGTGGTCTCTGAGCATGATCTGTCTCTAGCTCGGCTGTCCTCGACCGTCTCTATTTGTACACTTTCGCCCTCGACGCAAAAGTATACCTTCCTGCTATCATGGTCAGTCACCGCCTTGGCTGTGGCCAAGAACGGACGACCGAGAATGATGGGGGTATCAGTCACTGAATCAGGGATCTCCATGTCCAACACTATGAAGTCCACGGGGAATTGCAGGCCCTGAATCGTGATGACAACGTCTCGCAACAACCCCTTCGGCCTCTTGACAGATCGATCAGCAAACTGAAGGATTGTCCTGCTCTGTCTAAGAGTGCCCAACTTGAAGCGGTCGAGATGGGCTGCCGAAAGTAGGTTAATCGACGATCTGCTGTCTAATAGAGTGTGGTCGAACCTACGCTCACTGATATGGCATCTAACATATGGGGCTCCTGAATCTGGCCTCTTGGCCAGCAGACAGTTCTGAATCGCGAAATAAGTGGCTCTCGTCAGCACGTCGATCTCTGAGTGGTGGTTCCTCCTCTTCCTCCTAACTGTAGTCCTGTCTCTAAGGGAACGCTGAAGAAGAGGGATGTGTTGCAAAGCCTCCTGAAGAGTCAGCAGTATGTGAAAACGATCTATCATCTGCTGGCTGAACTCTTCCTGCTCTCTCTTTTTGGGATTTTCATTTTTCTTCCCCTTCCCCATCTGAAGGGCTCTAGGGAAGGGGATCACAGGGTCCTCAGATGAAGGAGTAGGAAAGGGTCTAGACGGTTCGACGACCGGATCCACACATACATCATGCACCACAGTGGGACCAGAAGAAAATAAACCCTTTTCTTTATTCACAGAAATGTTCCGAGATACATAAGTAGTGGGAAAAACAACAGGAATATCAAAAGACTTGGTGGCATCAGCACCACCATCGGCTGGTAGACAGGCGGCCTCAGTACCGCGCTCTGGCTCAGCAAGATGGGTGGCCTCAGTACCACCTCCTCCAACTAGTGAAACGGCGGCCTCAGTTCCGCCAGTGGAATCAGCATCCTTGGTGGCATCAGTACCACCGTCATCATCTCTAGCGGCCTCAGTACCACTCTCCTCCTCCTCGTCGGGCGCTCTGGGTGGATCCTCAGGGTGTCGCTCAAACGAGGCGCCGCCTGCTGGCATCCTACCGCTCCTAAGTGTGATAAAATCAGTATCAAAAAGATATGCAGACATATCACCAAATGCATCACTAGGAGTGGCATACTCAGTACAAGCTACCTGCTCAGATTTCCTCTTCAGATTGTTGGGATTCGGCTCAATCTGGGCAGGTATGGCGGCCTTCCCTCTCATGATGTCCCGCATCTCCAGGTAGAACTCGTCCATCTCCCGTCGGAAAGTAGCCTGCTGATCGGTGAGAAGGCGGCCTATATCATCCAAGGCGGGGATCTCATGAGAGCCTAATGGGTATCCTCTCTGGTAGTGAGGCTGCTGGAACTGCTGCTGTGGCTGAGAGGGGTAAGAATGTGGCTGATGCTGCGGTTGGTGAGGCTGATCACGCCTCCAAGGATGTCCCTGTAGATAGGGACGAGGACCATACTGTGACTGCTGCAGCTGTGGCTGTGGGTACACTGGGGGCTGCTACTGCTGGAGATCTCTCTGATGGCTGTACTGGCCACCCTGACCTGACGGGTGCTGCTGGGGCTAGGCACCTCCGGTTCCCCAACAGAATCCGGGATGGTCTCGTCGGATACCGGGCTGGGGGCGGTCATACCAAATCCCGTTGACATCCATCAACGGCTCTGCATCATATTGGGGTGGCGGGAGCACTGCCAGAGGCTGATCCGGCTGGTATACCACCATCTGCAAGTCTGGAGATGGTGGTGACTGGTAGGTGGGTTGTGGCTGCTGGTACGGCTCCACCTGTACAAGGTGAACCTGTCTAGGCTGCTGGTGGGAGCTGGAGCGCTGGGACGAGCTGCTGCTGCTACTCGGATCGTCTCGTGCCTGAAGACGAGGCTGTGAAGCCGTCTGTGCCTCCTGGAGACACATGAGCTGTGTCTTCAGATCACTCAGAGTCTGTGCCATCTGCTCCATCTGCGTGATGCCCTGGCACTGCTTCTTCTCTATGATCTCCATCCGGTCCAGCTTCTCGCTGATAATCCCCATGTCCGCGGCTGATGACTCAGCCTGTGCTGCTGCTACCGCGGACGAACTGGAAGGACCGGCGTCGACCCATGCTATCCTCTGGTACTGCACGGTCTGTGGCTGCTGGGGCTGCCCTGAGTGTATAACCAGGCCTGGGACATCACCATGTAGTTCTCAGCCATCTCCTCGTAGATGGCCCAGACCTGATCGTGATCCTTGGCGAAGTAAGACCCGCCAGAAGAAGCGTTCACCAAGCCCTGAAGCTCTGTTGTCAGCCCGCTGAAAAAGCTCTGAACAAGGTTCGACTTGGAAATATCGTGGTGCGGGCATCTGTCGGTCAGCTCTCGAAACCTCTCCCATGCCTCGTGAAATTGCTCATTGGGGAGCATGGAGAAGTTGCCGATCAGGGCTCTAGCGACGTTCGTCCGCCCGAGTGGGTAATAAATCATCTTGAAAATATAAATAAAAAACATAAATTAAATACTACATAAAATACAAAACATTTTTTATGTTTTCACCAAAAATAAATAAAATCGTTTATTATTTTTTATCTATTTAATAAAGCATTTCTGCCTCGGATGTTTCTGGTTGGACCATGTGGACCAACCATAATCTAACCCTAGTTGACCTGGGTCAACTACCACCTCTCTCTTCCAGGCATGTCAGACATGTCAACCACCCATCTTCTTCCTTTTTTCCTGGCCAACCTACTACTCTAGTAGACCAAATTTCACTTGTCAACCTATTGTCGATCCTAATATACACCTAATCATAAAATCTTGTGTACATGCCATCGATTCTTCAGAAATCACCGGTCAATAAGGCCCCTCATCCATGTTTATAAATAAACCTCCTTGCCTCCCTTCTCCATTTTATCCTTCTTCGAGCTCTGACCCCCACTACCTTGTGTGTGTGTGTGTGTGTTCTAGGTGATAATGAGAGCATCCCCCAAGGTCGCTGAGATGCTAAGAGGAGAGGAGGCCATCCAAGGTGGAGCTTTTGTCGCACCTTTGCTCCTTGGTTTCGAGGTATGAGATGCACTCTTTTTTAATCTATTTTTAGTAGATTTAGTCCTAGTTTTTTTCATTCCTGACATTTATTTCGTAGTTGGATACTTAGATTATCTGTAGTATCAAATATTTGATTGCTAGAGCTCCTAGCTCTGGCTCTGTTCCACCATGTTTCCGACAATGTTCGACCCCCCTGACATCCTCACATCGTTCCTCAACGCATCTTCATATCCTACACCCATTTGACCCCTTTGAGCTTGCACAGATCAGAGGATCATGGTTCCCCATCCACCGCATGTTGGAGACACCTCCATTTCGCCCATTTCCCATGCTTTTCAGCTTCAATCAGGGTTGAGGAGGATCGCCTCGAGCCCTTCTTTGTTTTGTGCAGGTCACCAGGTCAAGAGAGGGCCCTGGAGCTAAGAATCTAGGGTCATCAAAACTTCCAGGCCGTCTTAGAGAGAGGGGCCTCCAGATCCCTAACGTTGGGATCTAGTCATCTTTGGCAGCACAGAAGCAGCTTAGGAACCTCCTAGGCCTGTCTGAGGAGCGAATCGTTGGTGGAGCTCGGAGCATTTCAAGATCCAAATCCAACGGTGAAGTGTTCTTCACCGTTCTTCCAGACAGTCCCTCCACCATTCGATTATGGGATACTGCCAGGTATAATCCAGATTGTTCTATCCAAGGCGAAACGACGCGGGTCTGAGCCGCATGATCTGCCTAAGTGCGCCCACGTGACGTACTCCTGGATGTTTCCTTCAACCGATTAAAGGGGTAAATATCACAAATACCCATTTATTTATTTTATCTCCTTTTTAATCATGTAAATAATTTTTGTAGTTGTAAAAATATTGAAATAACTGCAATAAGACACTCATGCTTTCCAAGATTCACAGTTTGGTCCATGCCATCTCACCTCACATGGGCGGCCATGTGAGGAGGGTAATTTGCAGGGGTAGACCCGCATTTTTGTAATCGAGTCAATAAAATTCAAATATTAGTTGTAAATATTTTGGTGTTTTGCACCACATCCCCTGACTTTTATTTTAATTGCAAATATGCCTCTACTAGCTTATTCATTTTTGTGCATGTTTCATTGTTTTTTTATAAATATCGTTCATGCTCCAAAAATCATGGAAAATAGGATAAGATACTTGGATGCATGCTCTTTCATGCTATATAATTTTATTTATATTTTATTCACTTTTCCTTTTTATTAAAAATAAAAAAGAGCACATGTTGTCCCTGTTAGTGTTTAAAATTCCAGAAAATTTATAAAATCATGTTTAAAAATTTCAAAAAATTAGTGTTTTTATTACTTTATTTTATAACTCCCTAAAAATAGAAAAAGAAGAATCTTAAAAATTAAAAAGATCCAAAATCCTTATAAAAATTATAAAAAAAGCTTTTAAAAACAAAAAATTATCTATTTCTATTCCTGAATTTTCTCTGTTTCATATATTATTTATTAAAATTGTTTTGGAAAATTTTGACTTTATTTAGAATTTTTAAATTCAAAAAAATCCACCACTTTATTTAATCCTATTTTGGGATATTTCAGATTTTAAAGATACCTAAAGTTAGCAAAAATATGTAAAAAAAATCACAAAAATAGTAGAAAAATATGAAAAACACAATATATTTTATTTTGCAAATTGTTATTATTTTTATTATATTTATAATTATAGTACCCCTCATTATATTATATAAATATATATAGTTTATACTATTATTAACTATTATAAATACGGGACTATTATAATTATAGTACCTTATAAATATTTTTAATACTTATACATATACGGGACTATACTTCCTAATATATTCTTATTTTGAACACTTATTATATATATTATGTATGTAAACCATGTATCATATATACATTATCTTTTATATATTTATATACCCTTATATTGATATATATAAATACTATATGACATTAAAATGAAAAAGAAATTAAAAATCAGAAAATTAAAAATTAAAAAGTATTTATAAATATATAAAATAATTATTTTATTTAATTAAAACCCACACATTAATTCATTTATTATTTGATTAAGTAATTGAACAAAATACGCATTATTATTTATTTATTATTTATTTATAAATAATAATTCATGCTACCACATATGGCTCCCTATGTTCGATACTCTACCATACTTACGCCTATGCACATTTACAGTAGAGTTACAGTAAATTTTAACTCATGTACATTGATTGCTCGAATTTTCTGTGGTTGATTGTTGGTTAGAGGCACAATTGGTCAAACAACAATTCCTAATTGTGTTTGATTAGTAGACCAGTGAGAAAAGAGCCCTCTATCACTCGACGACGGTGGACCTCCTCCGGCCACTCTTTCCCCTCTCCACACCTTAGCTGGCTTCCTGCTATCACTAGGGAGCTCGAGTTATCTAAGATTTTGGGTTACATAGGGCATAGAGGGATCAAACTTCAAAAATGGCGGAGAGGGTGGATTTATAGACAGGAGAGAGGTGACTTTAGGAGGTGGATTGCATGAAGGAGGATGGGGTTGGTGGAAGTTAGGAGAAGGGCGTGAGAGAGGGTCATGGTGGCTGCAGAATGGGAGAAGTCTCAAGGGAGATGGAGGTGAAGAGGTGGGGTAGCGAAATGGTGAAGGTGGCCTCTCGTGACTTCTGACAATGTCAAAAGCGAAGACAGGACAGTTGACCAAGTGGTCAACAAAAGATGGGTCCTCATAGGTCCGTAGGATCATATGAAGAGAACATAGAAAATAAAACCTTTTTAATTCAATAATAAATAGTAATTTATTTTATTAATTAAAACTCAAAACATGAAAATATTTTTTATTTTTCAAACCATTTTATGATGGTTTTATTTATTACAACACTATTTATTAGGTGTTAATTTTTACTTGTATTTTTATAGTTATATTTACTTATATTCTATGTATTTTATTTTTATTATATATTTTTCATACTTATTATCCTTTTTACATAATTTATTTCTTTATAGTATAGTTAAATACATATTTACATATTTTTATTTTATTTTATGATTTTATTTATATACATAAATAGTTGTATGCATATACATTATATGTACAATATACCTATATATTTTAGTATATTATTTATTCCAAGTGATGTGAATAGTAGTTGTTTCGATGGTTGTGAGGGTTGGAGAGGGTTGGAATAAGGGATATGATGTGATGTCATTGATTTGTGATGGAATTCCATTCCAGGAATGGAGGGGGGTAAACTAGGCTATCGTCGCGTAACCTGGTAACTAAATGGATCCTTAGTCTTTGACTTTCTATGCCTCCATAATATCCCCATTTATAGGGATGATGGCTGCTTTTTTTTTGAAAAAAAGGTATGTAATTTCCACGGGTTGTGGGCTTAAGCACTCCCTCCCTGTCATTTCGTATTCAGGTTCGAATTCAGGTATGTAAGGGGATTCCAAACCTGAACTTGCACCCGCATGGGTAGTACATTTCATACATAAACCCGTCTAAAAATAAATGAAGCGGGTTTTGGGTTATTAAATGGAGCGGGTTCGGATTGGTTACCCAATGGATACACCAAGATTGACATCCCTACAGAGGCTAGTAATTTCCTGGGAAATGCCTCATTAAATAATTCTTTTGTTCAAAAATTAGGCGAAATAAAGTTTTTGTTCAAAATCTAGGTGACATAATTCTAATGTCAAAACCATTTAAATAGTATATTTGTAGCGCAATATATCTACCATCCAAAAGACTAGGGTTTAAACCTTGAGTCGGGCACCTGCATGTTCCCCTCTTATTAAAAAATAAGAATTCTAATGTCATATAGAAAAACAGTTTTGAACCCATCGATTGAGTTGCTTTGGTTAAAGTACGAATAATGTTCAATAGACTTCCAAAGTTCATAATCAGACAAATTCTGATTGACATGGAATTATAGTTGTGGAATTCTTTTCGCTAATTTGGATTCGATAACTATATCCAGAATATAGTCCATATAAGTTGTGTTTGAAAACTCATGTCTGGAGTCAACCTTAGTTTAATCAAGAATTTAGTATTAGGGATATGATTAAGTTGACATATAATTTTGATTAAGACCTAGGAATTTAGTATGGATTCTATGGTTAAGGTCTTACCCAAGGTAAAAATTAAGTCTGGGATGTGAATACATATGCTTCAATTAGTATAATAATTTAGGTACATCATGAACACCGTGAATTTTATTTGGTGAACTTAACACGTGGAGCTTAAACTTAACTTCTTTGAACTCAACTAAGGTCAAATAAAGCTCAAAATTTTGGCCAGATTGCATTCTTGTCAAAATTAAATAGGGTTTGACTAGACTCTATGCTATCGAAAGACAACAATCCTCCCCCCGTAGAGTTCAAAAAAAAAGAGCAAAACATACTTGTCCCGAGATGCAACTTTTTCCATTAATAAGAATTCGACCGAAAATTATAAGAATTTAAGGAATGGACTTCAATAGTAACTCATTAAGCAACTAAGTGAAGGATGCCAAAGATCATGCACGAACCAAGGTTTTTAAAATCGGTCCGGATATTAAACCGACCAGTCTTTGATTTGATCCATTCGCATCGGACCGTCGTTACAAATCAGTTGGATCGTCGATGATGTCATAATCCCTATTGACTCCGAAAAAGTAAGACCGAGTTTAATTTGCTAGTCCGATCAGTCGAATCAGTTTTTTGAACCGATAAAACCGGATATATATATATATATATTTACACAGGAATGTATATATGTATATATCGATGAAATAATTATTTAAAATGTCAAATCTTTCAATAGAATAACATGATTGTCTATTTGGAGTAAAACTTTACAAAAGTTAGTCACAATTTCTTACATTATATATGAATACAATATTGTAATCATTTATATATAGTTGCTTTTAAAAAAACTACTGTAAGAAGGCAGGGTCACAATTGATATTCTAAAAAAGAGATGGGCATAACTGATATTGCATAAATTAAAATCATATTATTTAATTATTTAACTATTTATTTTTTGAAAATCACAAAACCATCAAAATTGGGTTAATCCGGATCAACTCGATCCGACCACCCGGGTCAATCCAGTCCAATCACCAATTGGACTTGATTTTTTATTCTCCTGATTTTTTGTTTTCTTCTCTTTTAAATAATTTCATGAACTCAACCGAGTCGACTGGATCGAATTGTTCCGACCGGCCGATCCGATCGAAGTTTAAACCCCTAGCAAGAACAATTACGTCATTGTTATAAAGTAATCCTCGCGACGAGTACCCTGATGAGCATCCTGTCAATTAGTAATTTACTTGCACCATGTGGCAAACAATGCTATCTTGAATTTTTAATACATGTATCCGATATTCGACAAATAAGGCTAATATATCCAAATTTCTAATTATATAGTCCGACTTCGGTCAAAGAAACGGGCAATGCTTGCAATAGACCTCGGACGCCGCCAACGACAGCTGGCGGTGGCAAAAACGCGCATACACAGCCACGCGTCGGTCACTCCTGACCTTCTACTTCACAGTAACGCCAACGCCTGTGCCATCCAGGAAGCACTGCGCGGTGAGCGTAAAGAACCAATCACGCATCTTCGAAATATAAAAACCACCGGACCCTTCCTTTTCCAGGCAGAGCGCCACCCACACCCCCGGTGAGGTCTAGAGAGCATCAACCTCCAATCTCCCCCCTCCCACTCTTCCTCCTTGTTCGCATCGGCGGAGATCTGGACACGCTCCCTCACTCTCTCTTCTGGTCTGCTCAACTTTCCTTGCTTTTTTTTCCTGCCTTTTTTTTTTGTTTTTTTCTTGGTAGGAGAAAAGAGAACCCTCTGTTTTTCTGTGGTTCCGAATCACCCACAAAGAGGTCATCCTTTTTATCAGATCCTCTTGTGAGATAGATCCTCCTTTGCCTTAGTTTGCATCTTTAATTTTCCCCTTTTTTCGATAACATATCTTAACATCCCATCTTTTTTTTCTACCCTTTCTTTCTTTCTTCTCATACTTTCTTCTCTGGATCTCTCATGGCAGCAGCTTTAGATTCATATGAGGAGGAGCTCATGAAAGCACTTGAGCCTTTTATTAGTGGCACTGCTTCCAGCTCCCCTCCTCTTCCTCCTCCCCCACCTCCTCCTTCAATCTCCTACGCCTACCTTCCTACACTTCACACCGACCTTCTTCCTCCCTTCTACACAAACCAACCTCTCCCAACTACTACCGACCTTCTCCCCACCCCTTTCCAATCCCCTATCGGACTTACCCAACTCACCAATTCACAGATCCAGCACATCCAGACCCAGTTCCACCATAAAGGCACCACCTTTCTCGGCCCAAGGCCGCAACCCATGAAGCTCTCCTGCTCGTCGCCGGCCAAGCTCTACCGCGGCGTCCGGCAGCGCCACTGGGGAAAGTGGGTCGCCGAGATCCGCCTCCCCAGGAACCGCACGCGACTCTGGCTCGGCACCTTCGACACCGCCGAGGATGCGGCGCTCGCCTACGACGAGGCTGCCTTCATGCTTCGCGGTGGCCTCGCCCGGCTCAACTTCCCCGGTCGCCTTCCGGGGACGCAGAGCACCGCCCTCCCCGCCGGCGTTGACGCCAAGCTCCGGTCCATCTGCCGGGAGCTCGTGGAACAATCAAAGAAGCACTGCGAACCGGTTGGGTCGCGTGATTCGTCGAAAGCCGAGTCGGAATCAGCATCGGACAACGACTCGCCGCCATCGTCGGACATGGACATGTCAGCGCTAGACTTCAGCGATCCCGAAGAGCCGCGGAATATCATGCTGGAGAAGTTCCCATCTGTTGAGATCGATTGGGACTCCATCCTCTCTTCCTCTTCCTGTTCTAATTCTCCAGGTGTTTAGAGTGATAGCTATGTGTTTAGTGGTTTCTTAATGCTGTGTAGACTGTAGTGGGAGCTCTACAATTGTTTTTATCAGAGTTGCAGGGCCCCTAATTAAGTGATTATCGTCTCCGGTTTAAGGGTGTCTTTCTCTGGAATTGCTGGTTTTTGTAGGCGATTCCACAGAGATAACCCGTTCTGTTTGTTGCTTAATATCTGTATTTAGTGATGTAAATATATGTTAAGCAAGTTGTTTTCTTCTTCCACCTGTGCTGATTGCTTTGCATGTTTATTGGAGAGAAGAGCCGTCTTGTCAATGTTGTCATAGGATTTGGACCTTTGGCTCAATCCCAAAGGAAAAGATGGAAAGGAATCAGATACTTGTTTTCTCTTCCGACGGGGAAGCAAGAAGGTATCTGTTGAAGAAGGTCACATCTGGTGACGATTTTGCCTTCGTCTGCATCGTTTGGTTCTTTTGGTGTCTATCCGTATTCCATTGTGCTTTGTGGGGCCCTTCTCCTGTTGTTTATTCTTGATCTTTTTCTCCTCCTTTGCAGTTTTTTTGTCCTTTTTTGCATTAAAAATTAAACGTGGAAAATATAATTACTTGTTCTTCTCATCTAACTTTGATGGGGCATAACTATCCAATAATAATCGAATTCATTTCGGATTAGATAATCTTAATATAAGGCAGTACGACTGAAAAGATTAATTTCACATAACCAATGAAAGAGTCCATCCTTGAAATACATAAAATCTAGATTCCCTTCATCCCAATGATTACTATTTTTCCTCTTTCACATTATCATTCTAATATAACTATCACTTATTTCTCAATAACTGCAATCCTTATTCCACAAGAAATCCCATTATTCTTCCTTCATTCCACCAATACAAAGTCATACTTATTTCTTAATTTAACATATTTTATCTTTCTTACATGAAAGGAAATAAACTCTTATTTCTTATAATATCTTATCTCTCCAAAGAATAAATGGGGCATAAGAAATAAGCTGATGTTTTTATCCTCGTTTGGTTGATTAGTTTTGAAATTGATGTATAGTGAGATAAATTGAAATATTTTTTGCTCTTTATTTAATTGTTGTTCTTTGTGCTAAATAAGTCGAGGTATTGTTGATAATTAGTAGTTATCATGCCATATCTAGTATGAACAAGATAAATATTAATCACTAACATTACAAATTACCTTCTCGACCATGTAATCATCGTAATTATCAGATAAACCATGTAAATTTGCTAGTTATACTACTGACCCAATAGTTAACTCCAATCCATTTGACTGTTAAAATAAATCAGATTCCTTAAAAACGTGTATATTACCATTAGTGTTTATCAAACTTACAAATGAGGTATACCTAGAAGGATACAATTGATGGCGGTCGATTGCATATGGAGTTGGAGCACGGAGGTGCTCAGGTCTTGGCTTGACATCCAGCGAAAGGTGGAGCAACGCAACACGGTTTGATGGTGCTTTAACAGGAGATGACCTCCTTGGATCACGTCGGAGTGGAGATACTCTTTGTTGCTATCACCATCAAAGGAGATGTGTTAGGACTCTTCGTTGCTCGATAAATGCTTGATCTTCCTAGAGATGGACTACTTATATAGCGGAGAAGAGGTAATTCATTCCGATGACGGGTTCCTGATTGAGGGGAATTCGATGGATGGTGGATCGATTTCATTGGAGATTTGGATTGTGAGATTGCATGGCATCAGATCTGATGGGGTTCTTTTTCCTTATGCGACTTTCAAATGTCGTTTTGATTTACAAAGGGTGGGGGAGCTGATTGCATGCGAGATTTAAGATGATATGGGGGTCCAATTCATGATGGACTTCGTTGGAGTTTGATTTGGGTGTAGAGGATGGATTGGAGTGTATTAGATCTTGAATATGAGTCGATTAGTTGTTCATCAGGGATGTTGATCTTGGGAATTTGGTTCAATCGGAGAGGGTTGTTATGATTTTGGTTGCATGATCAGATATGGAGCGATCTTTGAGCGAAAATTTGGGGATCTGATGATAATTGGTTGGGCAAGCTCGTGATTGTGTTCAAGTTTGACTGAAGGAGTTGCATGTAGACGAGATTTTGGGTTTGGAGAAGAAATAGGAATAGGAATCGAGGGGAAGAGTTAATGGAATAGGTTACTAACTGATGGCAAGAGATTCGATGGGAGAGGGGCTAGTGCACGGTTGACTATGGGTGAACGTGAGGGGCTGAGGTGGCATAGAGTGGAAGAATATGAATATGGCATGTGTCAAGGTTGACTATTTGAGCAAAAAGCAGAAAAAACTAAGATTATTAAATCGTATAATAGATAATCTCAAATAAAAAAGTAATCAACGCGAACTTTATAGATCTTGGTGAGATATACAAGTTTCATGTTGGACTCAATCAAATAAGAAATCTGTGTCTGTGCAAGGTATATATTTGGGGCCATTTTATAGATATACAAATACCAGATTTTCCGAGTTTCGTATTTTTATCTTTGGTTTTTTTCTTAATAATATATGTAATAAATATTTTTATATAATATTAGATACTTAATGATATAGTCATGGTAATTTTAGATTTTTATTTATCAAGAATAAAGTATAAAATATATATGTAGAATATTTTACATATAAAAAGCTCAATGTATATAAATGTTAGATTTCATCATTTTTCTTAGTTTTATGGATTTTATTATTTTTATTCTTTTGTAAATAGTTAGAATATTAATTAAAGAAAGCAAATAAAAAAGAAAGAAATTCAAAGTAGTTACTTATGTGCATAAAATGATAGGTACAATTTAGCCGATTTATACAATATATAGTTTGGTCTGAAAAATTCTATTTTCACATATGAACTCTAATTACTTTGAATTTGATCTTGTTTTGTAGAGATTTTAATGTGTAGTAATTCAAATGTGAGTAGAGTTTCATGGGACACAATATCATAAAGATATTCAGTTCTGTGCCTTTTTGTCCTCAAAATTAGGGTTTGTGTTTATTTGTCAAATTTACAATTACTATTTTTGGGTTTTTTGTGGATTTAGGTCAGTAGTATGTATACAATATATTGGCTTTATTTCAGTTTGAAATAGTATTCATTTATCAAAAATGTCAGAATTATGTATAATATATAGAAGTACATATTCACAAGTTTCACCTCTGAATTTCTCATCAGTTCATGTGATTTTCTTCTTTATTCTAGTGATGATTTAATTATAGATAATTAGGCTATATTGGATGCATGGGTTGCTTGATTATTTTTGTTTTTTATTTGATATTTTGTGGTATTTTGCTCAAGAATTTAGGACAAAGTTTATATACCAAGTCAACGAATCATGGATTCACCACCCATGCATTTATTCTTATTCTTATGATTTCTTTGTCGATTTTCCCTATCCTTCATTATGTTTTACTATTCTTAGGATGACTTGATCCTAAGTGTAGGGGGAAGAATTCAACTGAGTCAATATTTTCTTACATTTGATATCTTTCACATATTCATTCTTGTACTTATGTATTCCGACCCTAAGTATGGGGGGACGACAACACCCCCCCTTTGATTTTTGATTTCATGTTTTTTGTGACAAATCTCTCTTGTACTCAGACTAAAGAATAAGTAGGGAGGAGGGTTCAATATTCTCATTCCTTATTATTTTACCCTTTCTACGATGTGTACGATCTATATTTTCTCATTCTTTGATCTATGATGGCATAACTCAGGTTAAGTATAAGGGGTTTCTGTACATACTTTGACCATATCTTGTACTTTCACTAATTTGAGTTTATATAGATACTGTAACAAAACTCTAATAATTATTTCTCCTGGTGAATCCCAATTTTTAAATTAAAAATTGCATATTTTTATATTAGCATAAAAATATTTTTACAAATACTATAAAAAATCCATGTTCTAAAAAGTCTTCAATAAATTACATATTTTCAAAATTACATGTTTTCTGAATCTAAGGTTTTTGAAAATTCCATACTTTTAAAGACAAAAGAAATTTGAAAAATATCTTAAAGAATATTTCATATATTTTTTCAAAATAAAAAATCATCTCATAGAAAGAATTGTGTCTCATATTGCATTTTTGTTCTACATCGCATCATGCATTATACACTTGCACTTGTATTTTGTGCAAAGAGATTGAAATCTAAATCGAATCATGAATATAATCAAGAATGGGCTTTACTATAGTTTTAATACACTTAATCTCAGATGAAATTTAATAAGAGATTGGATTTTAGAATATTTATGTCAAGGATTCAAATCTCAAAGTTCTACATTCATACTTTGACTCTTAGGGTCTGTGTTGGTAGGGGTGACCAGAATAACCCTTATTCCCCTCTTCCCTTATTCCTCCTTACCCACTAATGAATCTGCATTTAAACATCTTTATTTATTTATTTTAGCTTAAAATCCCTTATTAAAAATATATAAATATTAATAAATCTTCATGTTTATAAATCTATATTCTGTTGTATATATTTTATATTTATCATTGTATTTAACCAAAAATAAACAAAGAAAGAAAGAAAAGAAAAATAATGAGAAATAAAGACTGTATATATGAAATAAATACATGCTAACTCGGACCCTGAGAGAAGGTCAAGACTTGACATGATGATGAATCTCCATTTCATCATTTTTATTCTATCATTTTGGCCTTAAAACCCTAGTAAATACATGTACATGCCCTTAATTCATGCATTTTAGCATTCATGCATTATTGTACAAAATGTGTATAAAATACTGTTTTTAATGCCAAAATTATAGAATAAAGAAAAGAAAAAAAATGAATAAAATGTCGAAGATATTTTATGATCCTAAACCTCGTGACCTAGGAATCTTGATGACTGGATCAACAAGGAATAAAGTAGGGGGAGAAAAGGGTCCAATATACAATAAAAATCCATTTATTTATTATTCATTTTGGGACCTATTTTATTTTTCACTTTATATACCTCTAATAATGATACTTACTACATGAAAGTTGTAGATAAAAAAATATAGAAAAATATAAAAATTAATTTTATAATAAAATAATATACATAGTAAAAGATACAGTCTAAATAAGAATCCAAAATCCTAACTTCCTAGACCCATATCTCTCAAATAAAAACTCAAAACATATAAAATCACCTTTAATTATGTATACTTTTAATAAGCTATTTAATGAAGGTGTTTCATATTTTTTGGAGTTAAGGAGTGAAAGTTAGGTTTTGGACCCCTATTGTATAGTTTATTCGATTAAAATAATAATTTTATTTATTTTTTTATTATTTTTATAATTATATATTTTTATAATTTTGTAATATTATTTATAATATATGTACGTAATAAAACTAAAATAAAAACATAAAGAAAGTGGTAAAATAAAATACGTAAATAAAATACATAGGTAAAATAAACTATATATATAATAAATAGACTTATTTATTTAAATGTATACATTATATCAAAAAATAAAATAAAAATATATTCATGTATCTAAAATTAACTTATAATTATATAAAATAATAAACTAAATTAATAAATCAAAAGTACAAAATAAAAATAAAAGACCAAAGTACATAGATAAATATACCTATATATAACTCCTAAAAGTAACTTGTAATTAAAAAGCCCAAAAAAATAAATAAAAAATAATAAAAAATTTATAAAATAATAAACATTTTTATTTTATTAGTTAAAATTAATAAATTTGTTTTTTATTTAATATTGATTTTCTAATATTTTTGGTCAGGTTTTTCCTGGTTGGTCTATGTGGACCAACCAGGTGCAGACTGGAGTTGATCAACATCAACTCCTCTAACTTCCCCTTTGCCTTGTCAGACACGTTTTCACCTCGATTTCTACCCTTTTTAGGGCTCGCTCCTTGCACCCTTTGCATCGTGCCCTTCACGACTTCTTCTCCTCGTGCATTGGTGATTCACGCCCAAGCGTCTCCTTGGGTTGTGGATCACTGATCCGCTCCATCTCCCTCGATCTTTCCCCTCACTCGTCAACCTGTACAAAAAGTCACCATCGACTTCCTTCCCACTTTTGAACCTCTTTTGACCTAGGCTAGCCCCTCTCCTGGTTTGCTTGTGATTGAGGAGGGTGACTGCCTCCTCTCCAACCTCTTCGAGGCAAGGATGGACGTGGTCGAAGGTGGATTCCAACCAACACTGAAGCTCCGCTCCTGGTGGCCATCTTGCGATTTAGCACCTCTTGAGGTCATTTTTGCCACTTTTTATTGCTTTCTTAGCTTAGTATTAATTATTAGGTGTATGTCTTGCATTTATTTGAGCTTTAATTTTATTATTTAGCTTTTCAATCAACCATCGAAGCTCGTAGAAGCCTAGCTCCGACGAACTCCATTCCCTGTGCCTCACGTGTTCCCCGACACACCTTCCGCCACCATCACCTTCCCCAGCGAGTTCTTCACCTTTCCCCTCACTCAGAACATCTCGGCCTCCATTGGCTCGAGCTCACCGTCTCCTTCTGCCACCCATCGCCAGAGACCACTCGCTCCGCCTCACCAATCACCAACCTCCACTAATAACAGCCCAGCACATATCGCACGAGATTCCTTTTGTTGTCTATACAGGCCTCACAGTTGGAAGGGGGCATATGTGCCCCAGTTGCACTCCAGGAACCCCTCAATGTGTCTGTGTACTCCAGGGCTCCACTGATGGTCCCCAGGGCCATCTAAAGCCTCTTCAAGCTGCGGAAGACTTGCAAGAGCAGTTCCCCTATCGCAGCAGCGTTGGAGAGGTCTTGGTGTGGTCGCTAGGGCCGGCCGGGTTTCATCTTGCCCAAGTTCTTCACAAGTTCCTCCACTGCTATCTTGGGCCATCGGATCAGGGCATGTTTTTGGAGGGAAGTAGCATGCATCAGATCTTCAGAAGATGCGGCTGTCGGATGCAATCAGGGGATCTAATCAGAGCCATTTGCTGCGAAGGGGTATCGACCATCCGGTCGTGACAAATGGCATAAGTGATCAATCCTCGTCGTCCGCCCGTACCGTTGTTTGGGGTATTTTGCGATATTAACCTTGCTATTTTTGTATGTTAAAATTCAGACTCTAAACTTTCTGTTTAATTAAATTTTGTAATATTTACAAACGCACCCCTTGACTTTACGTAATTACAATCTGGTCTCCTGCCAGCTCACCTCACGTGGCCGCCCATGTGAGGTGTGCATTTTGCACGGAGGACACTAAAGCATTTTGTATTTTCATTTAGTCCCCTAAATTTTTATTCCAATTATAAGTTTTGGTGAAATTTGCATCTGTGCCCCTATACTTTCTGCTATTTACATTAATGCCCCTTCCATCACTGCATTTTCTCTTTGTTATTTGTATTTATTTTAATACAAAAATCCCCAAAAAATAGGTTTATCTTCTTGATTGTATCTAGTTTTAGCACATATTTTTATTTTGCAATTTAAAGGCTTTTATTATTTATTAAAAATAAAAAACATCCCATTTTGTCCCTGTTTATAATTGAAAACCCATAAAAATATAAAAACGTGTTGAAAAATTTCCAAAAAAATATATTTAGTTTATTCATATGTATTTCACCTTTAGACCAAAAATCTTAAAAAACTTACAAAAGAAAACTCCTAAAAATTGAAAATCCCTAAAAATATTTCTAAAAATATATAAAATGCTCAAATTTTCTAAAAATTCTATTTTATTTTTTATATTTTTCTTTTTTATTATTGTGTTTATTTTAAAATTAATTTGGAGCAATTTTAATACTGTTTAATATGTTTCTCCTCCATTTTAATTTTGTATATTTATTTTATCCCTATTTTAGGGTATTTTTGAATTTAAAAATATATAAAAATCAGCAAAAAATCCTAAAAAAATCACAAAATAGTAAAATACTATATAAAACCCAAAAATATTTAATTTATTGTTTCTGACTATTTTTATTAATATTTATCTCTACCGTCGCCTATATTGTATATATATCTTTATATAGGTTTATATATAAATTAAAAAAATAGAAAATATAAAAAATATAAAAATCTAAAAAGAAAATATAAAATCAGAAAATTAAAAATAAAATACAAAAAATCAAAAATAAAAAAATAAAATAAAAAAATTAAAAATTAAAAACCCACAAAAAAAGAACATAGACAAACACCGCACAATCATCATTTTGTGCATTTATTTGCTCGATCTAGTCGTTTGCTCCCTGTGTTCGACACTCTACATACTTACACTATACACAAATTTTGTAGAGTTAAATAAATTAAATTTTAATTCCATATTGTTTTATTTCTATATTATCTATTGTGGGTTAATTATTGATTAATTGGGGTTTAGTGTGAGGTCATCTCAGAGACTGTTGATCCTCCTTATGGATTAATATGACCTCTACAAAATCTCGATTATCAAATGGTGCCGTTGCCGGGGAGCAACATCGCTTAGATTGGTCCTTGATTGATTGTAATTATTTGTCTACAATTTTAGTTTATTTATTTTCTTTTATTTGAACTAGATCTTGTTGAATAGTCTAACCAATCTCCTTGTTTGGATTTGTGCGAGGAACGTGGATCGAGGGAAGAGCTCTTCTAGGAGCTCCTGCGCACCCACGTGAGGCGGTTTTGACCAAGCATAAAAGAAGAACTTGGAGTGTTTGAAGATAAATTTTGAGCATTTTTATTTCATTTCATTTCATTTCATTTATTTGTGTAATTTGAAGTGAGAGAGAAATTACCATATATTGCAATATACAGGGCTCTCTCGAACACTCCACACTTCATGAGGTCCAGTGTCCGAGGGATTGTTCCCTTGGGGGCCTCGTCGGTTTTTCATGATTTTTCACCTTTCTTTTATTTTGGTTCACGATTTTGATTTTCTTTCTTTTGTGTGATTGAGCTCTAGCATTAGGAATTGCTTGTCGATGGCGTTAGATCCAAACACCTAGCAACCATTGCATGCTCCTATAGTTTATGTTTGGACTTAGTCAAAGATAAAATGCTCCTCAGTTTTGAGACCACGTACCGAGAGAGATCGCATACAGCATGCTGGACCCATTGTGGCGGGCACCGAGTGGCATCGAAGACCGAAACTCAGTCCCTTCTTTAGGTGTTTAGCATATTGTTCTTCATGCTAATAGCAGTTACTCATCTACGGCAATTTCATCGGCTGCATTTGTATATAGATAGGTTTCAATTATGCTGATCATCTTTGCATGTAGAGTACTGGAGGCAAGGTGAGCATTTCTCTTAAGCATACATCACTGATTTGAGGCTTGCATTGCTTTTCTGACTCTCCCTCTAATTATGACAACTTTGGTGCTTAAAGGAATTGATTCTCTAATAGGATTCATGCATTTTTATTAAAAATGCAAAAAAAGTGATAACCAATAAAATTGGGACTGCTAATATTACTCGACCCTAAAAAAGACCAAAAAGAAAAATTATTGTCTTGGGGCAAGTCATCCCATCATTGTCTTCGCTTTTATTTGCTCGCGTACAAACTAAGGTTAATGCCCAAATTCCACTAAGCCAAACCTAAGTGATTGTACAACTTTTTGACTTCTCAGCTAACTCTAAAACAGACAAGATAAAAAGACCGAACTTTCACGGTCTTCACCGAGTGAATAGGTGAATTGAGGGGTTTGTTTTGTGTGCGTTTGTTTGTGTTTGCTTGTATGCATTCTCGATCGCCTCTGTGCATTTATGTCTTTTTCTTCACTTCTCTTGACTTGACCATCGTGCTCTCCCGGTCATTTTCTCTTTATTTCGAGATAACCGACTGGAGCTCTTTTTATCCGAACTTTGTGGATCCCTCTTACCGTCCAGCTGGTCCACCTCCTTTTTCCAGGAGCGCCTTGCTCCTGATTTTTGTACATATCCACCCCAGCCACAGTATCATCCCTCGAACTTTTATCCACATCCACCTCCATATTTTCCACCATCACATCCACCCGAGACTGAGCTGTTGGAGTCACCTCTCATGATGTTCACACTTGAGACCTTGTCCCAGTTCATGGAGCATATGAATTCAAGGATTGACAACCTCACTTACCTAAATAAGAGCCCTATTGATGCTTCACGATCTAACGATATTGATTCATTTGAGGATTTTCATGAGATCTTGCAATCACCAATAATGCAAAAAAATAAGAAAAATTTAAAAACACAAAAAGAGTTCAGTAGACATGGTTGATTCAGATTTCGAGGAGAGGGACCTCTTGCCAGATCCTTTGACTACACACACACATCACACCATGTCCCACCTTTGACCCCGAGGATGCCGCTATACAAAAGGCTCTTGGCATTCCTCGTGTAGATGCTGATTTCGATCTCATCCCTTGTATGGAGGAGGTTTAAAAATTTAAAAAATATTGACTGAACCCGAAGTGGTGGCCACCATTCATGAGATCATTAAAGCCCTACTTCAACAGACCATGACCCATTTATCTACTCCTCTTCCCAAGAATAGAAAGCGGAGGAGCAGATATGAGCATCATATCTTTACCATGGCCACTGCCCATGCCATCACACACTGCCCTATTCCTAGGAAAAGGAACACTGCTACTCCATTCATTAGCTGCACCATCTCTGACCACACTTGTGATCACACTCTCCTCGACGGTAGTGCTTCGATTAGCATCATACCCTTCTCGCTGATACAATCTCTTCACTTAGAGCCTCTCAAGAAAACCAAGATGATCGTTCAATTTACTGATAAATCTACTAAGAGGCCGAAGGGTATACTAGAGTACATCGTCATTGTGATTCAGGGCATGAGGTACAATGTTGACTTTGTTGTTTTGCCCATGGAGACCTCCACTGGGGAGCACTCTCCAATCATTCTGGGACGACCATTTCTCGTCTCTACGAGAGTAGTTATTGATTATGGATCAGGAGAGCTGTGTTTCCATCATGTTGACGAAAGCGAAGTGATCATCACTACACCTACTGTGGATCAGAGACCTGCACCTGATGCACATACACCCATTCTAGCTGACCTCGAGGACCATGACCTAGATGAGACTATCAGAGATTTTTGATGCATGTTGGATTCCACTGAGACCCGAGAATTCCTCCTTACGGAGGAAGGCTCGGAAAGCATGGACCTTGAAGTTCCTTCTTCTGGTGTTTGGCGATGTGTTGATGACATCCGTGGGATCTACACGATTGACACCTTAGAGCGGAGGGCAGATATTGATGAGACTAAGACCGAATTTGATTTGGTTTCTTTTATTCAGGAATTCGGGCATTTTGATGAAAATGATGATTCAGTTGAGACTTTTGAGGACAAACATGATTCAACTACTTCCACTAATGAGTTCGTTCTTTTTGATTTTGACCTAGGAGAGACCTCGTAGGATGACCTTGACTCTACTTATTCCAATGATGAGTTCGTCCCTTTTCACTTCAATATTAGTGAGACACCCAAGGCCAGACCTAGCCACATTACTTCCACTGACCGTCTGTGCCTTCTCACTCTACAACTGTTGAGGTTCTTCATCAGGTCAATCCTGATCGACTTCTGTCCACTGTGGACCTTGATATCGACCTTTATCTTGTCAAATCCATTCAAGAAAGTTCGCTTTCTACCTTCTTGATCCTGTGTACATCCATCTCTCTCTTATATATTCACTTTTGTTTTACTTTGTTTATCTCCTGTATTGCTCATCCACCCCATTCTCGTGTGTGCCTTGCTTAGGACGTACTTTGTCCTAAGTATTGGGGTGGGAGGGTGGACGAGCCGAGTGTTCAGCCTTTGTTCCATTTCATCACTCTTGTTGTTGCCTATACTTAGGGCTTCTTTTACCCTAAGTATAGGGGGGGGGGGTGATGTGATTCTCTTCTCTTTTCTTACATCTCCCTCTCTTTTCTTCTTTTCCTTTTCATTTTTCTTTTTCTATCAAAAAGGTGTCACCCCTTTTTATCAGTCTTTTATACTTAGGACGTACTTTGTCCTAACTATAGGGGGTGTGCACCCCGAGTTCTTCTATTCTTTGATCCTCTCCATTGTCTCATCTTCTTGTCTATACTTAGGGATATCTTACCCTAAGTATAGGGGGAGACAGTCTAAGTACGATCTGTTCATTCCCACCCTTGACCCTCCCTACTTTGTGTACAGTCTGCTATACTTAGGATTATTTGATCCTAAGTATAGGGGTGACGGTAAACTTCTTATTCGTTCATTCCTTCCCAATTCGTTTATTCTATAGACTTTTCTATACTCAGTACGGGTTATGTCTTCTCTTTTCTCTCTGATCTATGAGGACATAGCTCAAGCTAAGTATAGGGGGTCGTATATAATACGTACATACTTTAACCATAACTCATACTTTTGTATTTTTAATAATATTTATGTCTAATGTACTGTATAAATACTATTAGATTCATGAAAATCACTTAACAAAAGATGCATATTATTCCTCAAATTCATTTTGTAATTACTGATTAATAAATTAGGTAAAAATATTTTTTGCAAAATGTTTAAAAAATAGTTTGAAAATCTTTTGAAAACTATTTGGAAAATATTTTGTTCAATATTTCCAACCTTTTTAAAAATATTTTGATTATTTTCTTTGTGTGAATTAAAAAAGTTTGAAAAACGATTTGCAAATGGTTTGAAAAATGGTTGCACAAATATTTTGAAAACAATCTATAAATATTTTTTGAAAAACCTTTGCAAAATTATTTTCAAATGTGCGAATGTTTGTAAAAATTATTTGTAAAATTTATTTTGGACTATCGCTTTCCAAAATTGTTTGAAAAATGATTTTCAAATAAGTTGAGTAATATATACATCACACTAAAATTCTTTATTAAACTATCAATAAAATTGATCACTTACCCTTGTAAATTCTTAAAAAACTCTAAATTCTTGTAAATATAAAAAGCATCCTCATGTAACTATTTGTACCTAGTTTTCTATCCAAAAACTTTTTGTTTTCAAAAAGCCCAAAAATATTTGCAAAATTAAAAATATCAAAAACATTTGCATAATCTTTTCGAAAAATACAAAAAATGCATATGCATCATGTTTTTCAAAATTCATAAAAAAATTCAAAATCTTTGAAAAATCGCATCACAAAAATATTTTCTACATAGCATTTGCATAGCATTCTCATTTTTCGGATTGAGTTTGGTAATTTAAAAAGTCTAAGTAAAATCCGAAGATTGAAGCTTGGTTGTACCTTAAATCTACCTAATAACAGGAACCTTATAGGAACTGGAATTGAGGTACTTCAGGTCTAGTTGACTTAATTCTTTGAGGATCACAAGACTTGGTTCAATGGATTCTTGACTACCTAAGTAGAGTATTTCGGAGCACACGCAAGACTCTTGTTGATAATCACCTAACTTGGACACCTATACCTTTCATTTGGCTCAAATTATTTGGAGTGGTGAGGGGATTAGATTTGCTAATATGAGACGCACACAAGTGGAAACATTTGTCCTCGTCTAGGGAGGGAAGTGCATCCCCAACCTGTCCAGTGATGTAGATATCTAAAGACAGGAAAGTGTAGGTTGCAATAATGCTTCAAAAAAGGGATAGTTTACTGGTTCAAGAGGAAAAAATCCTTATGTAAATGCTTTTGTATATACTATTTTTAAAAAAAACTCCAAAAAAGTGGGCAGGCCTGATTGAAAATAAAATGTCTATTGGAGTGTATATTTTGTATAGTTAATAAGCAAGTTTGAGCTTCAAAGTCAAATCTTGTAAGCCTATAGTTGGATGACTTGACTACATTGGTCTTGCATCCTAGGATAGGTAGGTATACTGGCTACCATCCATTCTTCTCTTCACCCCCTCCTCGTGAGCTAGTTGTAACTTGAACTTATAAGGGAATAGCCCGCTCCTCGAGGAAGGACTTGCTGGATTGGGGAATCACTGGGTTATCATGCTGGAGAAGTCAGTCTCTTTGTCATTTCAGTTGAGGAGAGCCACTATCACTTACACTGTACGAGTCGGATTCATAGTCATAAGGGTTTGTGTATGAGTTGAAGTATTCTAACCTGGCTATTGAGGGGACTTGAGCAGAGTTTTGGTATTCTCGAAGGCTGTTGGATTTCAAATCCGATTCCCATTAAGGTTTCACTCGCAATTAAATTTCAAAGATTTTGTGAAGACAAGTTTGATAATTAAACTAAATCCATTTTTTTCTTTTTCTTTTCTTTTCTTTGTTTTTCAGTTTTTTGCATTTATTGCATAAGTGTGTGCTAGTGACTAGCAAAAGAAAGTATAGGGGGTGATGAATCTCCATTTCATCACCTTTATTCTATCATTTTGGCCTTAAAAATCCCAGTAAATAGGTGTAAATATCCTTAATTCATGCATTTTAGCATTCATGCATTATTGTGCAAAATGTGAATAAAATACACTTTTTAATGCCAAAATTATAGAATAAAGAAAAGAAAAGAAAAAGAATAAAATATCAAATATATTTTATGACCCTAAACCCCAAGACCTAGGCATCTTGATGATTAGGTCGACAAGGAATAAAGTAGGGGGAGATAAGGGTCTAAGATACAATAAATATCCCTTTATTTATTATTTATTTTTTAGACCTATTTTATTTTCCTCTTTTTATACCTCAAATAAAGAGACTTTGTACATGGAAGTTGTAGATAATAAAATATAGAAAAATATAAAATTGATTTCATAATAAAATAATATACAGAGTAAAAGATACAGTCTTAATAAGATTCTAAAGTCCCAACTTCCCAGATCTATATCTCTCAAATAAAAACTCAAAATATAAATAATCACCTTTAATTGTATATAACTTGTAATAAGCTATTTAATGAAGGTGGTTTCATATTTTTTGGAGTTAAGGCGTGAAAGTTAGGTTTTGGACCCCTATTGTATAGTTTATCTAAATAAAATAATCATTTTATTATTTATTTTTTTTATAATTATATATTTTTTTAATTTTACAAATATTATTTATAATATATGTATGTATTAAAACTAAAATAAAAACATAAAGAAAACAGTATAATAAAATATGTAAAGAAAATACATAGGTAAAATACCTATAAGTATACCTATATAATAAATACACTTATTTATTTATATATATATATATTATATAATAAAAATAAAAAAATATATTCATGTATCTAAAATTAAGTTATAATTATATAAAATAATAAACTAAAATAATAAAATCAAAAATACAAAACAAAAATAAAAGACCAAAGTACGTAGATAAATATACCTATATATAACTCGTAAATAGTAACTTGTAATTAAAAAGCCTAAAAAATAAAAAATAATAATAACAAAATACTTTATAAAATAATAGACATTTTTATTTTATAAGTTACAATTAGTAAAATTGTTTTCTATTTAATATTGATTTTCTAATATTTTTTGGCCAGGTCTTTCCTGGTTAGTCCACGTGGACCAACCAGGTGTAGTCTGGAGTTGACCGACGGTCAACTCCTTCGACTTCCCCTATGCCTTGTCAGAACACATTTCCACCTTGATTTCTAGCCTTTTTAAGGGCTCACCCCTTGCACCCTTTTGCATCACACCCTTCACGACTTTTCCTCGTGCATTGGTGATTCACGCCCAAGCATCTCCTTGGGTTGTGGATCACTGATCCGCTCCATCTCCCTCGATCTTTCCCCTTACTCGTCAACCTGTACAAAAATCCACCATCGACTTCCTTCCCACTTTTGAACCTCCTTTGAAATAGGATAGCCTGCTTTTGGTTTGCTTGTGATTGAGGAGGGTGACAGCTTCCTCTCCATGCTCTTCGCGGCGAGGTTGGACGTGGTCGAAGGTGGATTCCAGCCATCACCGGAGCTCCACTCCTGGCGGCCCCATCTCACGGTTGAGCACCTCTTGAGATTGTTTTTATCTATTTTTTTATTGCTTTCTTAGCTTAGTATTAATTATTAGGTGTATGTCTTGCATTTTTTGAGCTTTAATTTCATTATTTAGCTTTTAAATCAACCATCGAAGTTCGTCGGAGCCTGGCTTCGGTGAACTCCATTCCATGTGCCTCACGTGTTCCCCGACACGCCTTCCGCCACCATCACCTTCCCTAGAGAGTTCGTCAACTTTCCCCTCACTCAGAACATCTCAGCCTCCCTTGGCTCGAGCTCCCCATCTCCTTTCGCCACCCATCACTAGCGACCACTCGTTCTGCCTCGCCAATCGCCAACCTCCTCCAATAATAGCGCAGTACGCATCGCATGAGCTTCCTTTTGTTTTCTGTATAGGTCTCGCGACTGGAAGGGGGTATCTGCGTCCCAGTTGCACTCCAGGAATGTAAAGCCTTGAACTTGGTATTTCTCGGATACTATATAATAAAATCCGGCTTGTTAAGAGGAAACCAACAAAATTCGTTTTGTGTGAATCGGACTTCGTTTCGATTTGTTATGATTTTCGGAAGAAAGAGAAGTAAGGAGGCTTAAGATGTCATTAAACCTTAGTGACCATCATTAAGACCGATTAATCATGATTAACGAAACTAATGATAGACTGAAAACCACTAATGACTATTAGCGAACACTAATTAATAGTTAGCGAAAGATAAGCCTAATATACAAAAGTTAAATCGTGCTTAGTGAAAGTTAATCACGATTAGCGTTAATTAAGCATCATTAGCGAATCTAGAATCCTCTAGAATGTTCTAACTTAAGACCTAAGTTCCGGATAAGTTTTGGCCAAAACCATGGGCCGCTAACCGCGGTTAAGGTCTAAACCATGGTTCTCTAACCATGTTTAGTGGTTTTTTGGAGCCTATAAATACACCCTACCCATTCATTCTCTACGAATTCCACTACCACCACCGCCCCAAGGGCTAGGGTCGAGAGGACGGGAGGAGGAGTAGGAGGCGAGGAAGGAGTGCTAGCGAAGCGCTGCCGGGAGAACGAGGAGGAGGAAGGTATGATCCTCTCTTAGTTTGCTTTGTGAGTTATGTTTTCAATTCATGTTCAGTTCCCTTTCTGTTTTCCTTTCGGTGATTTTATAAGGGTAAATTCTACCAAAATTTTCCTAGAAATATCATCCTAAATAAGAGGAAACTCTGCCGAAATTTTTCTAGAAATATCACCCCGTATAAGGGAAACTCTGCCGAAATTTTCTTAAAAATATCACCCCGAATAAGGGGAAACTCTGGCAAATTTTCCTAGAAATATCACCCCGCATAAGGGGAAGCTCTGCTGAAATTTCAAGAGAAAATATGTTCTTCACGTTCTTCGTGTTCTTCGTTCATTCTTCGCGTTCTTGGCATGTTCCTACCTTTTTTTTGATACAAAAATGAAATTCGGTCATTTTAGGAGCTATAAATCATCCTTTGAAAGAGAATCACGATAAAACACTACATACGAGGGAGAGAGCTAGATTAGGTAATGAAATCCTTCCTTTTTGCTACTGGGTTTTCATATAAGATCATTGAGATTTCTGTATTTATGCTCCTTACTACAAAGAACCCTAATTTCGCTATTTTTGAGAAAGTGTGAAAAGTTGCTTTGTGATTTCAGCTGAAATAAGGTCTAAGCATTGAATGAATGCAGTGGTTTGGAAAGTTAGGGTTTGGGAGTTAAAAGAGCATAAATTGAGTATATAAATATATGAATTTATATATGTGTAAGTCTATACTCAATATTTATGGTTATGCTAATCTAAGGCTTAACGGAGGAATTACATCATCGGAATTGATGTGTTTTGAGTTGGATCCTGAAAAGGATCGTGTGTCACATTAAGGATGACTGGAGTAGAACTATAGGTCAGGCAAGCAACCTGTAGGTTTGTCGGAAGGATCCCGTATTGGCGTTTCCCTACTTAGGTGGTACACGGTTGCCCTGTTATTATAAGTGCACACGAAATGAATGAATTACAACGCGTGGTACCGGGAGCCAATATCTCTGGGTTGAACGACGGAAGATGTGGTCGTGTCATATGGAGGCACAGGTGGTTGGATAGCGGCTAGGTCACGATAACATGTATTTAAAGCCGCTAGCTTATATTATTAAATGTTAGCCTGAGGATTTAAGCAACCGAGTCCTCGAGGACGGTGTGCTCCATTTTTTGCCAAGATGAGGGTTGAGACCCTGATTAATAAAAGAAAAGGAAATTGTCAGGGTAGTATTGGAGGATTGGTTGAGCTGACGTGCGGTGGCATAAGCTTACCAAGATCAATGCAATCTCCAATCCTGAAGTGTCCACAGCTTCAGAGTCCTTATAGTGGTGAGGTAATTTCCTGGACTAATCCGTGACGTGGAATATAAATGAATATGACTTAAATTAATGAGAAGGAATGAAACTTTTTTGTGATAATCGGTTTTGAAAAATTACCCATTTGTTTGCTTTTCTCTTCTTCATTACTTAGCATTCGCTAATTTTTATCCTATGATTTATGGAAAACCCAACAGGTGTTGGTGAGCCATCGCAAGGACTTTAATAATCCAGCCAGCTTACATACTAGACATCCAACCAGCCACAGTAGCTTTTCTTTGTAAGTAATGAATCTACGTTTCAATATCTTTATTCTATCATTATGGCCTCAAAAACCCTAGTAAATGCGTGTAAATAGGCTTAATTTAGGCATTTT
The DNA here is from genome assembly GCA_037367405.1 of Ottelia alismoides. Lineage (NCBI taxonomy): Eukaryota > Viridiplantae > Streptophyta > Magnoliopsida > Alismatales > Hydrocharitaceae > Ottelia > Ottelia alismoides. The sequence continues at coordinate 1,060,087 of JAZKJV010000158.1, forward strand.
TAGCATTCATGCATCATTGTGTAAATATTGTATAAAATACGGTTTTTAAAGCCAAAATTATAGAATAAAGAAAAGAGAAGAAAAGAATAAAATATTGTAAATATTTTATGACCTGAAACCCCAATATCTAGTCATCTCGATGACTAGGTCGACAAGGAATAAAGTAGGGGGAGATAAGGGCCGAAATACCAATAAGAATCCCTTTTATTTTATTCATTCTTTATTCATTTTGGGATCTATTTTTGGTTTCACTTTTTATACCTCAAATAAAGAAACATTGAACATGAAAGTTGTAGATAATTAAATAAATAAAAATACAAAATTTATTTCATCCAAAAATAATACACTGATAAAAAGTTATGGTCTGAATAAAAATCCAGAATCCCAACTTCCCAGAGTTGTATCTCCCAAATAAAAACTCGAATTGCGCCAAACTCACCTTTAATTGTATATAATTTAAACTAAGCTATTTAAGGGCGATAGTTTCGCATTTAGCGGAGCTACGGTTTGAAGTGAGTTTTGGACCCCTATTGTATACTTGTACAGATTAAAATATTCATTTTATTATTTATTAATTATTTTTACAATTTTATATTTTTATAATTTTGTAAATATTATTTATAATATATATGTACATTAAAATCAGAATAAAAACTCAAATAAACACAAAATAAAAATACTTGTATATATAATACCTAGGTATAATACCTATCCATATACCTATATAAAATATACTTTTATTTTATTAAGTGTACAAATTACATCAGAAAAATAAAATAAGAATATATTTATGTATATAAAAACATTTTATAAAATTTATAAAATAATAAACAAAAATAAATAAATTAAGTACATAAAATAAAATAAAATATTAAAGTATATAGATATATATACCTACAAAGGCTATAAAAGGTAACTTGTAATTTTAGACCTCATAAAAATAATTAAAAATCACCATAAAATAATTCACAAAATAATAATAATTTTTATTTAATAACCTAAAATTAATTAAATCATTAAATATTTTTAATTTAATTTACAAAACTTTTAATTATTTTTTGTCTTTTGGGGATGACGTGGCCCAATCAGGTCACGCCATCCATTGACCGGGGGTCAACTCCTTGACCCCAGGTCTGTGACCATGGGACCTGCGTGTGCACCCGTTTTCTTGGATTTTTCACGGGCGGATCTTTCACCGATTCGCGAAATGACCTTCACGACTTTTGCTCCTGGATGAATGGTCTTACTTGCCCTATGATTATTTTGGGCTTTGAGCCATCGATTTGCCCGTTCTTCTCGGCTTTGGTGCCCACTCGATCGCCCATTCAAAAATACCCATGTCACCTCCTTCGCCCATTGAACCCTCTTGTACCGTCTCCTTCCATCTCTAGGACGTGCTCTGGATTGGGCTTGGTGACAGCAAGTCCTCCCAGCCCCTAGAGGCGTGGTTGGGCGACCGTGAGGCGCTCCACCATTATCTCCAGCCAAGGGTGGCCGTTGAGGTACCCACCTTGGTTTTCTAACCCTTGAGGTTCTGTTTTTCCTTTATTTTTCTTGCACGTTTTTGTCCCAGTAGCCTTGGCCTTCTATTTTCCGCATTCCATTCGCCTGAGACCATTTCGTTCACCACCGTCGTCCCCTCGCCGAAGTTTGCTCCGGCGAGCCCCGTTTTTGTCGCTCTCCGCCTCGATCCGCAGCCTGGAGGGGCGAGGCATTTTGCCCTCGCCTCCCTTAACCTTTTTTGTGCAGGATCAGCTTCTGGAAGGGAGGCATCTGAGCCCCGACTCGCCTTTGGCAGCAGCCCAGGTCGCGTGCACGTCACCTGCCTCCAGGACCCACTCCTTGGGTTCCTGGCTCTTCTCCGACCCTCGGCCACCTCCGGCATTGCCTTAGGAACCTCACCGGCTCATCAGTTGCTCGAGGGACCGCGGGAGGTGCGTGCTGGCTGCCATCAAACCCCGCCGGGCAGGTGTTCTTCGATAGTTCTTCCACCGTGCCTCGCAGCCGTCCGATGAAGAATACTCCGCCAGATTGATCGCTGGCCGTCCGATCAAGCACCGCGTCACCCGTTGGATTCGGCCCGTGATCTAATCCTATCCGCTCGTTGTGAAGGGGCATCGTTCGATAAGAGATCGACACGTGTCTTAAGTGGCGCATTATCCGTCGTTTATCAGCGACCAGGCTTGGGTATTTTGCAACTTAACCGCGACCCTTTTTTGTATTTTAATATTAGACGTTAAAACTTTCCTCTGCATTTTGAACTTTTGTAATATTTTCGTATAGCCCCCTGTAGTTTTGTATTATTCCATTTAGGTCCCTCGCCAGGTCACGTGCGCTACGCATGTGCCCTTGGCAATTTTGCAGGGAAACTCCTCGGTTGTTTAGGTATTTTGGTTTGAACCACAAACTTTTATTCACAGTTATATATTTCTGGTAGTTTTGCATTTAGGCCCCCTCAGTTTCTGATAATTGCAAGTAAGTCCCCGCTAGGTCACGTGTTCTAGCACGTGGACTTGGTATTTTTGCTGGTCTAACCCTAGGATTTAGGTGATTTCCAATTGGTCCAGAAAAGTTTTAAATTATGTTATAAATTGGTGGAAAAATTTCAGTTAGGCCCTCGAACTTTTCTCATATCACAAAATTACCCTTGCCAGCATGATTTTTCTTTTTGCTATCTCTAATTATTACATGCACTCTAAATCCCTAAAAAATCCACAAAAATTATCATACATTCCTGTTGCATCATATTATCACGCCATATATTTATTTTGCATATTTATTGCATTTTATTAATTATAAAAATTAAAAAACAAGCATTTTCAACACTGTTTGCTTTATAAAATCCAAAAATTATAAAAATACATAAAAAAATCCCAAAAAAAATATATTTTGCATATTTTAATGTGTTTTTAACTCCAGACCAAAAAGCACTAAAAAATATAAAACAAAACTCCTAAAAATTATAAAACCCCAAAAACCTTCCAAAAAATATAAAAAATTCCAGAAAAAATACAAACTTTGTTTCTGAATTTTCTTTGTTCCGTTTTCTTTTATTTAAAATTAATTTGGGAAATTTTTGTCACTGTTTACTATTTTTCATTTCCATTTTAATTTCGGCCAGCAACCTTGTTCACTGTTTTCTAGTATTTTTTCCTTTAAAAATACCAAAAAAATTAGAAAAAATCTAGAAAAATCACAAAAACATTAGAAAAATATAAAAAGACCAAAAAAATTTTATTTCCTGAATTTTCCTTATTTTTACTTATTTTTACAAATCCATTATCTCTTTTTTCTTATACTTTGTATATATTCCTATTTAAAGAAAAAGAAAATAAAAAAAATATAAAATATAAAAAGAAAATATAAAATCTGTAAATTAAAAATCAAAATACAAAAATAGAAAATTAAAAATTAAATAAAATAATATAAAATTAAAAACCCACAAAAAATAGCATATATAGACACTTGATCACACTCACATTTTGAGCATTTTGCCCGTTCGACCTGTCTGCTCCCCGTGTTCGACCTCTACTTATACTTGCACCTATACATATCTTGTTGTAGAGTTATAATAAATTTTAACTCCATACATTTACTTTCATTGCTTGAATTACTTGTTGTGGGTTAATTGTCGTTTTAATCCGGATTTCACGCGGTCGCCACAACGACTTTGTCTCCGCCTTGTGCGAGACATATTAGACCGCCGATTTTTAGGTTAAACAGTAAGGTAGTTAATAATCTTTCTGTGCATTTCCTTCCAGCTGATGTGCATCGAATTTGTAGTGGGATAATGAATCATGTGAACAATATTTTTGTGAATGGAAAAGTGTTGAAATACTTCCTTTTGGATATTTTCAATTGCAGTCTGTTTCTGAATGTTAGTTGTGATTGTTGAATAAATTATTGCTGAGTAACCAGATTTGGATATGAAAGGATCCGACGATCCGGAATTGGGGTCACAACAGTTTGTTATCAGAGCTCGGTTACTCCAGTAATTTATTTAGTAATTGACAACTATGAGCAGTATTCAGAAACTAAGGTGGTCTTGAGATCCTTTGATCTTAATAAGTGGCTACAACACCATTCATAAGTCATTGTCCCTTATGTTTACATCATGCTAAAATATATAGGACCTAACCTTTGGCCTTGACTCATCCCAGGATCATGGCAGACCAAGACGTGTCTAGGCAATTAGCGACTATGATGACAATGCTGCAAGAAATGGGGCAAAACAACAAGCAGTAGAGGAGAGGCTCAATGCACATGTTGAGAGACCTAAGGCATCCAGACCTGTGGATGCTAGGATTAGAGGTTCTGTCCATCTTTTTGAGGAAGAATATAGTTACCATCCTTCAACTGAGTCTGCTCCTACGCCAACTGAAGGTGCAATGGAGACTGCCCTTCTTAGACACCAAACATTACTAGACAATTACCGAAAGAGAAAGGTTCCTCTATTTAAAGGCATAGAGACACCTGTCGAGGCTGAGTTATGGCTCGATGACGTTAGTAGTATGTTGAGAAAAATACACGCACCAGCAGACACTTGTGTGTACTTCGCTTATTACTCTCTACCAGACTATGCAAGATGATGGTGGAGAGCCATTACCAAGAAATTAGTAGATCCTGTTCTGTGGGATATCTTTGAAGAGAGGTTTCAAGCTCACTTCTGTCCCTCCTATTGGGAAGAATTGAAGAAGAGAGAGATGGCTTCTTTTACCCAAGGATCCAAGAATGTATGAGATTATCATATTCTCTTTATGGAGCTACTACGTTACTCCCCAACTCTAGAAGCTTCACCACAAGAGTGTCTTACCAAATTTGTTAGCGGTCTTCAGGGATATTTGAGAGAGAAGCTTGCAGGTTTTAGAGCCACCACTGTATATGAAGCCATGGACATCTCCTCTCGTATTGAGATGGAGAGGGATGAAAACGCCAAAGAAGAAGCTTTCCCTTTACTGGTGGACCATCCAAACGTAAGGTGAATTATAACCAAAGAGATAGTCATTATCATCCAGTTGGGTCTAATATAAGCTCGCCACAGACTTTGGGCCATGAATTATCCAGAAGAGGGGGTTTCTCTAGATCTCCATTATATCCTTGCAACTCAGCAGCAGGAGCTAGCACCTCTGTGGCTGGGTCTTCAGCTCAAACAGGAGCACGTGTGTGTTTTTACTATCATCAGGAAGGTCAAATCAAGAAAGATTGTCCGAAGTTGAGAGGTCAGGGGTTTAAACCAACCCCAATTAATAGTATAACATCAACCTCAAGCAATGGAGCAACATGCGAAGGAAGGGTAGAGGTCGTGGATTACAAGGAGCGTCTCCTACACAAGAACAACCACAAAGTGTTGCGGGTTCTAACATGTCTATTCCTAATGGCCAGCTCAATGTAATTACTAAAGAACAAGCCTAAAATTCAGGCACAGTTGTATGAGGTATTTTTACTATTCATGGCTTTTCAGTACATGCATTATTTGATTATGGTGCTTCACATTCATTTATTGCTCGACGGTTAGTACCCACTTTGGGTAAGATAGCAGTAGAAGTACAACAGTCCTATTAAATCAAAGGACCAGGAGGACAAGTATTTATAGTCCGAGAAATCCTGGATAATTGTATAGTACTGATAGCGGGACATCAGTTACCTATTTCACTACTACTAATTGAAATGGAGAACTTTGATCTTATTATAGGAATGGATTGGCTAGAAAGGCATCATGCATGTCTTGACTGTTTTCAGAAGACAGTAACATTTTACCTTCCTAACTCGATAGAGTTCCAGTTCATTGGAAAGACATCCAATGATAATGTCGAATATATCTCTACTTTGAAGGCATAACAATTGTTAGAGCAAGGGTGCCAAGGTTATTTAGCCTATGTAACCACTACATCAGGGTTAGACAGAATGATGGAAGATATACCTATAGTGTGCGAGTTTCCTTATGTATTTCCAGAGGAACTACCTGGATTACGACCTGAGCGAGAGATTGAATTTGAAATCTCTCTCATATCTAATACTCAGCCTATCTCTATCCCTCCGTATAGGATGGCACCAATTGAGTTACGAGAGTTTAAGGTACAATTGCAAAAACTGTTAGATAAAGGATTCATTCGTCCTAGTAATTGACCATGGGGTGCACCTGTCTTATTTGTCAGGAAAAAGGATGGATCAATGCAGTTGTGCATTGACTATAGACAACTAAACAAGAAGACCGTAAAGAACAAGTATCCTCTGCCAAGAATAGATGATCTCTTTGACCAATTACATGGTTCGACTGTGTATTTCAAGATTGATTTAAGATATGGATACCATTAGTTGAAAATTAAAGATACATATATTCCCAAGACAACTTTTCAAACTAGATACGGGCATTATGAATTTTCAGTTATGCCTTTTGGACTGACAAATGCCCCATCAGCCTTCATGGATCTCATGAATCTAGTATTCAGGGAGTTACTAGACCACTTTGTAGTAGTCTTCATTGATGATGTGCTTATTTACTCCAAGGATAAGTACCAACATGAACACCATCTCAAGTAGGCACTCGAAACACTAAGGAAGAACAAACTGTATGCTAAATATAGCAAATGTGACTACTGGTTGATTGAAGTATCTTTCTTAGGTCTTGTTATTTCAGAGGCAGTTATATCAGTTGATCCTACAAAGGTTAGTGTGGTGATAAGTTGGGAACGCCCGAAGACTGTCACAGAAATACGATCTTTTCTGGGTTTAGCTAGGTATTATAGAAGATTTGTGAAGGAATTTTCATGAATGACATTGTCAATGACTAGGATGACTCAGAAGGAAGTCCCGTTTATATGGTCTGATGCATGTGAAATTAGTTTTCAGACACTGTGAGAATGCCTAACATATGCACCTATCCTTACTCTACCCTTTGGAACTGAAGGATTTACATAGTACACTGATGCATCTAAAGAAGGACTTGGGGCAGTTCTTATGCAACATGGTAAGGTAGTTACATATGCATCACGACAGCTCCAGACACATGAGAAGAACTACCCGACCCATGACCTTGAATTAGCTGCCGTAGTTTTCGCTTTAAAGATATGGAGACACTACCTCTATGGTATTACTTTTGAAATATTCACTGATCATAAAAGTTTGAAATATCTGTTTGATTAGAAGGAGATCTATATGAGACAGAGACGGTGGCTAGAGCTGTTGAAAGACTATGATTGCACCATCTCCTGCCACCCCGGTAAGGGGAACGTCGTAGTAGATGCCCTTAGTAGAAGAACTTATTCACATGGGTTGGTGAGTGCTATCCACTTCTGGGGTGTACTATAAGCATTAAGTGAATCGAAACCATTTGATAGTAGTGCTGATAATATAACTATTCCTCACCAATACAAACCAGAGATCTGGGATAGAATAAAGAAAGGACAAGAGGATGATCTAGTCCTTAAAGACTTGAGACAACAACTTGAGTAGAATAAGATAGAGGGATTCCATATACAAGATAGGATATTATATAACCATCATAGAGTTTGTGTACCAAATACACCTGAATTGAGGAAAGATTTCTTACGTGAAGCGCACTGCTCAAGATTATCTATTCATCCGGGAATTACGAAGATGTATAAGGATCTTCGTTCAAACTTTTGGTGGCCAGGAATGAAGAAGGATGTTGCTGAGTTCGTGAAATTTATGTTTTACCTGCCAACAAGTAAAGGCTTCACACCAAAAGCCGCCAGGATTATTGCAACCCCTCCCTAAACCTGAATGGAAATGGGAAAGCATTTCCATGGACTTCGTTACTAGCTTACCTCAAACGACTAGTGGGAAAGATGGTATATGGGTAATAATAGATCGTCTGACCAAGGTAGCACACTTCATTCTAGTAAACTTATCTTTCACTCCAGACCAACTTGCTGAGTTATATATTACACATGTGATCTGTCTCCATGGTATTCCAAAGGAAGTGGTTTCCGATCGAGATTCACGATTCACCTCACATTATTGGGAGAACTTCATGAAAGCCTTAGGTATACAACTATGCTTGAGCACAACATATCATCCACAAACAGACGGTCAATCAGAACGTACAATTCAGACACTACAGGATATGCTACGAGCGTGTGCCTTAGAATGAAAGAGATCATGGATTAAACATTTTCCTCTTGTAGAATTTACCTACAACAATAGTTACCATACAAGTATTGGCATGGCACCATTTCAAGCACTATATGGATGCAGGTGTACTACTCCTCTATGTTGGCAAGAAGTCAGGATAAAGAACCTTTACGATTCAGATAGACTCCAAGAGACACGGGAAGCTGAATAGCTTTCTCGAAAAAGACTATTAACTGCCCAGAGTCGCCAGAAAAGCTATAGTGATGTAAGGCGAAGAGACCTTGAGTTTGAAGTAGGCAACTTTGTATTCCTCAAAGCATCGCCTATGAAGGGAGTTCAGAGGTTTGTCTTGCGTGGAAAATTTGCACCTAGGTTCGTGGGTCCCTTTGAAATCATTCAGCGGATTGGAAAAGTGGCATATAGACTTGCGCTTCCTCCACATCTTTCGGCAATACATGATGTTTTTCATGTATCAAATATGAGAAAGTACATTAGATATCCAAAGCATAAGATAAGTTATGATGATTTACATGTTGAGCCAGACTTGACATACCAAGAAATACCTGTGGAAATACTAGATAGAGATATCAAGAAGTTAAGGAATAAAGAGGTGCCTCTAGTTAAAGTATTGTGGTGGAATCAAGAGTTTGAAGAAGCCACATGGGAACCTGAGGCGGAAATGAGAGATAAATACCTGTATTTGTTTGAGTGATAACACTATGTGTTGTATATCTTCTTTATAAATAAAACGACGTTCATTCTCTTTAAGGTTGTTATGATTTCAATCCTCTTTAAGGTTGTTATGCTTGTATTTCTAGTCTCGAGGATGAGACTTCCTTTAAGTTTGTTATAATTGTAAAGCCTTGAACTTGGCATTTCTCGAATCCTATATAATAAGACCCGACTCGTTAAAAGGAAACCAACGGAATTCGTTTCATGTGAATCGGACTTCGTTTTGATTTGTTATGATTTTCGGAAGAAAGAGAAGTAAGGAGGCTTAAGATGTCATTAAACCTTAGTGACCGTCATTAAGATCGATTAATCATGATTAAGGAAATTAATGGCGGATTGAAAACCACTAATGACTATTAGCTAATACTAATCAATAGTTAGCGAAAGATAAGCTTAAGTCACGAAAGTTAAATCGTGATTAGTGAAAGTTAAGCACAATTAACGTTAATTAAGCACCATTAGCGAATTTAGCATCCTTTGGAATGTTCTAACTTAAGACCTAAGTTTTGGATAAGTGTTGGCCAAAACCATGGGCCAAAACCATGGGCCGCTAACCACGGTTAAGGTCTAAACCATAGTTTTCTAACCATGGTTAGTGGTTTTCTGGAGCCTATAAATACCCCCTACCCATTATTTCTCTACGACTTCCACTACCTACCACCCCAAGGGCTTGGGTCGAGAGGACGGGAGGAGGAGTAGGAGGCGAGAAAGGAGCACTAGAGAAGCGCTGCTGGGAGAACGAGGAGGAGGAAGGTACGATCCTCTCTTAGTTTGCTTCGTGAGTTAGGTTTTCGATTCATGTTCAGTTCCCTTTCTGTTTTCTTTTCGATGATTTTATAAGGGGAAACTCTACAGAAATTTTCCTAGAAATATTACCCCTGTATAAGGGGAAATTCTGCCGAAATTTTCCTAGAAACCACCCCCTATAAGGGGAAACTCTGCAAAAATTTTCCTAGAAATATCACTGGTATAAGGGGAAACTGTACCGAAATTTTTCTAAAAATATCACCCTATATAAGGGGAAGCTCTGCTGAAATTTCAAGAGAAAATATGTTCTTCGCGTTCTTCGTATTCTTCCTGTTCTTCGCATTTTTGGCACGTTCTTGCGTTTTTTATATGAAAATGAAATTCAATCGTTTCAAGAGCTATAAATCATCCTTTTGAAAGAGAATCACGATAAAACACTACATACGGCGGAGAGAGCTCGATTAGGTAACGAAATCCTTCCTTTTTGTTGTTGGATTTTCATATAAGATCACTATGATTTCTGTATTTGTTCTCCTTACCACGAGAACTCTAATTTGGCTATTTTTGAGAAAGTGTGAAAAGTTGCTTTGTGATTTCAGCTGAAATAAGGCCTAAGCATCGAATGGATGCAGTGGTTTGGAAAGTTAGGGTTTGGAAGTTAAAAGAGTATAAATTGAGTATATAAATATATGAATTAATATATGTGTAAGTCTATACTCAGTATTTATGATTACGTTAATCTAAGGCTTAACGAAGGAATTACATCATGGGAATTGATGTGTTTTGAGTTGGATCGTGAAAAGGACCGTGTGTCACGTTAAGGATGATTGGGAGTAGAACTACAGGTCAGACATGCAACATGTAGGTTTGTCAGAAGGAACCCGTATTGGCGTTTCCCTACCTAGGTGGTACACGGTTGCCCTGTTATGATAAGTGCGCACGAAATGAATGATTTACAAAGCGTGGTACCGAGAGCCAATATCTTTGGGTTGAACAACTGAAGATGTGGTCGTGCCATGTGAAGGCACGGGTGGTTGGATAGCGGCTGGGTCACGATAACATGTATTTAAATCCGCTAGCTTATATGATTAAATGTTAGCCTAAGATTTTAAGCAACTGAGTCCTCAAGGATGGTGTGCTCCTTTATTTGTCAGACTGAGGGTTGAGACCCTGATTAATAGAAGAAAGGGAAATTTTCAGGGTATTATTGGAGGATTGGTTGAGGCGACGTGCGGCAGTATAAGCTTAACAAGATCAACGCAATCTCCAATCCCGAAGTGTCAACAGCTTCGGAGTCCTTATAGTGGTGAGGTAACTCCCTGGACTAATCCATGATGTAGAATAGAAAGGAATAGGACTTAAATTAGTGAGAAGAAATGAAACTTTTTGTGATAACAAGTTTTGAAAAATTACCCATTTGTTTGCTTTTCTCTTCTTTGTTACTTAGCATTCGCTAATTTTTATCCTATGATTTATGTAAAATCCAACAGGTGTCGGTGAGCCATCGCAAGGACTTGTAATAATCTAGCTAGCTTACATACTAGACATCCAACCAGCCACATTAGCTTTTCTTTCTAAGGTAGTTAGTAATCTTTTTGTGTATTTCCTTCCAGCTGATGTACATGGATGGTTGTAGTGGGACAATGAATCATGTGTATTTTTGTGAATGGAAAAGTGTTGAAATACTTCCTTCTGGGTATTTTTAATTGCAGTCTGTTTATGAATGTTAGTTGTGACTGTTGAATAAATTATTGCCGAGTAACTAGATCCGTATCTGAGAGGATCCGGCAACTCGGAATTGGGGTCGCGACAAGGAACACCTCCAGGTGTCTATGTGCTCCAGGGCTCTATTGAAGGTCCTAGGGCCATCTGAAGCCTCTCCGAGCTATGGAAGACTTGTAGGAGCAGTTCCTCTATCGCAACAATGTCGGAGGGGTCTTAGTGTGGTCGCTAGGGTCAATCAAGTTTCATATAGCCTGAGTTCTTCACGAGTTCCTCCACCGCCATCTTGGGCCGTCGGATCAGGGCTTGTTCTTGGAGGCAAGCAGCGTGCGTTGGATCCTCAGGAGATGAAACCATCAGATCCCGTCAGGGGATCTAATCAGAGCCGTCCACTATGAAGGGGTATCGACCATCCGGGTCGTGAGACGTCATAAGTGATCAATTCTCATCGTCCACCAACGCCGTTGTCTGGAGTATTTTGCGTTATTAAACCCTCTATTTTAGTATGTTAAAATTCGAACTCTAAACTTTCCTATGTTGTTAATTAAATTTTGTAATATGTGCAATCGCACCCCCTTGAATTTGCGTAATTACAATCCGATCCCCTGCCAACTCAACTCACATGGCCGCCCACGTGAGGTGTGCATTTTGCACGAAGAACCATGGAGCTTTTTGTATTTCTATTAAGTCCCCTAAATTTTTATTCCCTTTATAACTTTTGGTGAAATTTTTATCTGGGCCCCTGTACTTTCTGCTATTTATAGTAATGCCCCTATTAGCATTGCATTTTCTCCTTGTTATTTGTATTTATTTTAAAGAGAAATTAAATTCCAAAAATCCCCAAAAAATGACTCTGGCTTTCTGAGTGCATCTAGTTTCCCGCATATAATTTTTGCAAGTTGAAGCTTTTCATCATTTACTAAAAATAAAAAACATCCCATTTTATCCCTATTTACTATAGAAAACCCATAAAAAATATAAAAAAGTGTTGACAATTTTCTAAAAAATATGTTTAGTTTATTTATGTGTATTTCACATTCAGACCAAAAATCATTAAAAAATACAAAAGAAAACTCCTAAAAATTTAAAAACCCTAAAAACATTTCTTAAAATATATAAAATTCTCAAAATTTCTAAAAATTATACTTTCTATTTTATATTTTCTTTATATTATTAGCTTCATTTTAATATTAATTTAGAGCTATTTGGATACTGTTTAATATTTTTCTCCTCCATTTTAATTTCAGGTATTTATTTTATCTCTGTTTTTGGGTCTTTTTTACTTAAAAAATATATAGAAATCAGAAAAAATCCTAAAAATGACAAAAATTTTAAAAAATTAATTAAATATCAAAAATAGTTTATTTTATTATTTTGATGATTTTATTAATATTTATCTCTACCCTAGCCTATATTGTATATATATCTTTATATAGATTTATATATAAATTAAAAGAAAAAGAAAATATAAAAATCTAAAAATCTAAAAAGAAAATATAAAATCAGAAAATTAAAAATAAAAATACAAAAATATAAAATCAAAAATAAAATTAAAAATTTAAAATTAAAAACTCATAAAAAAGAACATCGACAAATACCTCACAATCATCATTTTGCGCATTCATTTGCTCGATCTAGCCATTTGCTCCCTGTGTTCGACACTCTACATACTTGCACTATACACACATTTTGTAGAGTTAAATAAAATAAATTTTAACTCCACATTATTTTTTGTTTCTTGATTATTTGTTGTGGGTTAATTGTTGATTAATAGTGATTTAGTGCGAGGTCATCTCAGCGACTGTTTATCTACCTTGTGGATAAACACGACCTCCACAATATCTCGATTATCACCTGATCGACAAGGAACACTTGCATATTCTTCATGTACATCCATCACTATTTGTATATATTTATTGCTTTATTTTATTTATCTCAAAATTCATCTCAAATAAAAATATTTTCTTCTTAGAACTTGTACATAAAAATAAGTTGTAAATATTAAAAAAATTGCAAGAAGAATCATTGTACATAATGAAAATAATAACACTTTGAAAAAACGCCAGAGCCCAACTTGTCAGATTAATATCTTCTGCACAAAAATCAAAATAAAGTAAACTTACTTTTATTGTATTCTAAATTAAATAAGGTTTAAAATGAAAGTACTTCATTAAAATTAGAGTTAAGATGTGAAAAGTGGCTTTTTGGAGTGTATTGTATTGTATGTATGTATTGTACATTGTGTGATTTTATTATTTATTTATTCTATTGTATATATTTGCACATATTGTATTTGTACATATTTTATTTGATTCATATAAAATGCAAATAAAATTAATTAAAACAAAAATAAATAAAAATAAAATCATGTATATATTGTATAGTATCACATACCTATATTGTAAATACCTCTATTTATTTAACCTAATAAGTTATTTCATAAAAATAAAATAAAAATATGATTAAAATCCTTAAAAATATTGTAAATTAATAAATTATTAAATTATATTTATTTGTAAAAATAAATTAACAAAAATGCAAGTTTTTTATATATATGTATTAATACCTATGAATAAAGGTAAATATTTATTTTTACCTAATTATTAAATTTATTGAAATTATAAAAAATCACCATATAAGTTTCATTATTTATTAACATTTTTATTATTTAATTTAAAGTCATTTTCTATTAATTTTAATTTATTTATTATTTTCACTCCTTTTTGTTGTGTAACTAGTTTGTCTTATTCGCCCCCTCTTCCCATTGGGAGACCCGGGTCTATTGACCCAGGTCAACTGCCCTTCTTCCATGTCCACCCGAATAACATGCTCCATCGAGCACTCTTCTTGTATTTTTCCCACATGATCCTATCACTTTTAACTCATGCTTCCTTCTTTAATTATGCTGCCAGAATAACATAATACATCGACTGTTAACTAACTATCATCGATTGGCCTCGATTCTCGTGTCTTGAATTTCACTACACCTCAACCCATGTTTAAGCTCCTCCAGATCGAACATCATTCCCTGATTCGCTTCCATCACTTTTCTTCGCACGAAGCTGGTTCTGGTGAGCAAAGGTTGTGACATAGCCTAGAAATTTCAACCAGGAGAGCATCGAAATCCATGGAGATTGCGAACCATATATCTGTTGGGCCTTCATCGGAGACGCTGAGCTTCTTCGCCAGCCACAACGGATCGAGGTTGTAACGAGATGGAATATATGAAAGTTCTCTCGAGATGGTCGTAAGTAAATCCATGCCATGGTTGTGGTGTGAACCACCACACGAGGTAACTACCAGTGCAATCTGCTCAGCGGTCATCCCCCTCATGGAGATTTCAACAAGGTCAGTCGGCGAAAGTCCATGATCCGGAAATCTCCTCAAGAGGTCAAAAAAACTCAGCCATGAATCATGCAATGGCTCCTAGGGATCTACTGAAAAATCCGTGATGAAAGACCGCATCGCATCTGCTCTACACTGGGAATAAAATCTCTATAGAAACTCTGAGCGTAACCCTCCCCACGTAGCGAACTTCCTTCCCAATTGTCTGTGCCATCTCATGGCTCTGCCCTGAAGTGAAAATGGGAAGGTCATCAACATCAGCTCCTCAGAAGTGATATCTGAATATACATGGGTCACACATAACTTCTAAAACTCAAACAGATTAAGATTCGTGCACCTCCCCTGAAAATTTCGGCTGTCTCTGAATGAACTCCAAATCTTGAATGAAGTGACTGAATGTAGAAGTTGACTGAGCTTCCTGGTCTGTATGCTCACCCATCATCCTAGCGTAGGAGGTGTCTGAAACTCGCATCTTCTCTCTATGATCCATGTATATTCCGATCTCCCTCAAGAGTCGGCAGTAAAGGAGAGCGACCCATCATACGGGGATAGACAAGGAGAAGAAGAAAAATGTAGGGAGGGTGGGAGGGAGAAAGATAGATAGATGGAAATAAGATAGATGGAGCAGAGGAAGGTGGATGGGATCTGGAAAACACACAAGATCGGTCAAGCAAACCCCCAATTCACCTACTCACAAGAGCTGATGACCGTAAAAGTTCGGTCTTTTATCTTGTCGATTTTATTTAGGTGATCAAGCAGTCTTTTAGAGTGATTAAGTGAGCTGTTGGGGATCCAACACTCCCAAGAGACTGTCCCGATCCCAAGGCTAGATCTTTCCCAGCAAGTACAAGTCACGGACCATTTACCGGCTACCCGATCGACTCGCTCTGTTAAGAATATCGCGGCCCGCTTTACCGGAAATCGGAGCGTTCCTCACTGGAGAACACTAACCCAAAATCAGTAGTCTGAGGAGAGGTCGGATGCGGCTCTATCCTAGTGTGCAGGTCACTCTCTCGCTCATCCAAAGCAGACAATGAGGGGGTTGCTCTCCCAAGATAAAAAATTGTAAATGTGGTGTCTTTTTAGGGTCAAGTGTGTTTTAGCAGTCTCAATTTTATAGTTTTTCTTTTTTAGGTATTTTTCAAGCAAAAAATGCCTAACGAATTTTCTGATTCTCCTAGTTATTTTATGTCCAAAAATAGGGGGAGAAGTCGAAAAAGCCGATGCACGATCAAACACTATGATGCTTGTAGAGTAAGAAATGCGTACCAGACTCCAGCTTTCTACATGTAGAGTGATCCGCACATAAAATAAAAGACTGAAATAAAACTATCTATATGATGCGAGAAGAAATCTGCCTTAGACAAATAATTTCTACTCGCGAAGAACGATAGCTAACTGGTCAACAAGAAGGGTCAAGTTTGGTCTTTGATGCCGATCAGTGTCCACCACAACGGATCCTGCCAGCGCTGTATACGGCCTCTAGCAGCACATGAGCCCTCAGGTGATCGAGTTAACTGTTTTCTTTGTGATTTAATTAATAAGGTCTACTTATCGATCTATAGGTACATGCAAACAATTATGGTTGGGGACTTAAGTAATTACGTCACAATCAAGCCAAAAATCCCAAGTCTAAGGGCCAAAACCTTCGAGAATCAAAAATAAAAGAAAAATGCGATAAACACAAAACTAGTGAAAAATCTGCGGTGAGGTCCCCCGAGCACACCGGTGCTCGGCGAAACAGACCCCGAGATTAAGCCAAGTCTGAGTCTTGAGTTTAGTTATGTATTATTACAATAATAGTATGATTGGAAATAAACTAAGCTAAACTAAAGCTAAACTACTCCCAAAGATCTGCTCCTCCTCTCGTACACTCTCATACGGCTTGATGCCGAAACGAGCCGCCTCCGCGTTGCTCGGGTGTGTCGGCGCGCTCGCAAGAAAGGGAAACAGAAACAGGTCAGGCCACAGTTATAAAAATAAAAATAAAATAAAATAAAATGAAATGAAAACAAACAAAAAGAAATAAAAACAAATATAAAAATAAAAAGGAAACAGATAAAGAAAAATAAAAAGAAGAAAAGTAAAGACAAAGCCGAAAAAGGAAAACTGACTACTATGCTGTGCTCTCCGGCAATAGCGCCATTCTGATGAGCGTCTCAGCCGACCAGGGTTAAATCTTAGAAAATCTGATCAAGGTCGTTGCGACCCCAACCGACGGAGTGGGCTCAATCAAGAAATTCAGACCACCAAATGAAGAAATAAAGTAATCAAAATATGGCAAGTGGCCTTGCTAGTTTATTTTACCTGGTATAGCTAACTGGGTCGATCACAAGGAGCACAAGATGGAAAACCTACGAAGTAGTCGGGAAACCAAGAAAGGAAAGAAAAATGGTGGTTTTTAATTTTTCAATTTTTTTATGATTTTAAAATAAGAAAAAGAATAAAGACAACCCAAAAAGCAATACTCAACTAATTATTTAATGGTCCAAAAATACTCAAAAAATTAAAACAAAAGTGTTTTTGTGTTTTTAAAATATTAACATGTTTTTTTGTGATTTTTCTTGGATTTTTTTGATTTTCAATTAATTATCTAAAAATTAAAGAAGGTCAAAAATAGAAAACAATGTACAACCAGAATCTAAAGGCAGATTAAAATTAATTAAAATGCCTATAAATTCTAGCAGTATTTGAGAATCTACAACATGAAATCTACCTACAGAAGAAGAAAACTCATATTTTTATTTTTATGATTTTTTAATGATTTTTGTATGATTTTTACTCTTTTTCAATTTTTATGGGTTTTCTAAATGAGAATGGAATAAAAACTGGATAAAAGTTAAAACAACACAAAACAAGTAAATATGATTTTTTTTAGAATTTTTCCAGGTTTTTTAATATTTTTAATTTATTTTCTAAATCAACTAGAGATAATTTTTATAGTTTTTGAACTTTAGAAAATAATAAATGAAATCAAAACACAACCCAAAAACACCAAAATTCCTACATAGTGGTAGGAGCCACGTTTCAAGATTTCATGATTTTTGGAGCAAAATGCTATTTATTTAATAAAAAACAAAACACACAGCTCACAGGGACCAAAATGCAATTATTGAAAAGTTTCAAGCCAAAATATAACAAGTGTGAATAGTTCAGGGATTAACTTGCAAAAAGTCCAATTCTACACGTGAACAACACGTGAACCAGGCACTCAAGGTATAATGCAAATCCTATTAATAAAGATTCATTCATTAACAACCATGAAGTCTAGGATTAGTCATGTAAATAACCCAGAAGTCACGTGGCGAAGCACGTGCTACACAAACAGAAGGACTGGAATGCAAATATTAAAGGCACGAGGACCTAGATGTAAATTGTCCAAAAAAACTACTGCTAAAAATATTTACAGGACTAACCAATATATGCAAAAAGACAGAAGGGCCTAAGTGCAAATACCCTTTATTATCAACATTCCGACGGTCGATGGCTCCCACTTATGATCGGACGATCGAGAGCAAGGGATACCGGTTCGACGATGGATGTCTGTAGGAGGATCCTTAGATGGATCAGATGGTCGAGGCTCCTTGAATGATGGATGGCTACGATTAGACCTAGAGGGGACATCGATCTGACGGTGAAGGCGACACCCGGAAGAACGACGAAGAACTCACCTCTGGCGAATTTCGATCAATCAATACACATGGCAGGGACATCCTCCGGAGCTGCTAGGATAGGGGAAATGATACTGGCGATGGTCCGCAGCTATGGCGATGCTCTGATGTGGCCAAAACTAATGAGAATAGCCTGGTGAATCATGAAGACCTGGAGCTGCTGTGCTCGGGTATTCGAACCTCCAGATGAGGTCCTTCGACGCTATAACCTGCATAGATAAATCATGGGGTCGAGGGCAAAGTGCCTCGACCAGTTAAAGCACGAAAGGGATGGCTGGTGCGTCGTGGTGTGACCCTCCGGCGAAGCGGCAGAGGAGGGGGGGTCCAAATCCCGTTCCTGGACGAATCGAGTTGGATGGGTGGGCGAAGAAGATGGGGAGACAAGGGGGAGACATGGTTTGGAACCTCACTGCAACACGCTCTGTCACATGCCACTCATGGGAAGAGGAGGAGGTCATCGGAGACAAGGGGGCAGCCAAAGATGAAGAAGAAAATGGGGCTCCAGGAGGCTTTATATGCTGTAGGGTCCAAGAAGGATGGGGTATGGGCACGCGAACCGAGGGACGAATCCCTAGAGATTTCGTCAGGCGTGGATAATGGATCATTCCTTAATAATCGGAGCAGCAAACAGAAGGAAATGGAGGTCGAATCGGGTTGCGGAAATTAGGAGAAAATCGGGTGAAATCGGGTCCGCGCGAAATGAAGGTCCGGGGGGGGGGGGGGAGTTGACCGGGGTCAACAATCTGCCCTGGACCAATCAGGTGCGGTGAGGGAATATGACAAAATAGACTAGACGACAAAATAGCAGAAAATTCAAAAATAAATAGATAAAAAATAATAAACGATTTTAAATTAAAAATTAAATAAATTGAAAGATGTTTATTATTTTTCAAGAAATTTTTCTGTGATTTTTATATATTTTTATGAAAAATAAATTAAGCTATATACAATATATTGTATTATATACATGTATAAAATACCTATGTATTTTGTACAATTATTTTTATTTTCTTATTTTGACACAAATACCCTAATTTTATATTTTATTTATTTACAACATAATATTTGGAGTATAAAATAATTTTTGTTTTATTTTTATTATTTATTTACAATTGTAAATTAAATAGGGAAAGATACATATATACATGTTTTATGTACAAGGTGAGAGAGAGAGAGAGTTTTATTCTAGTTTAATTTTTATTTTATTTTTCTATTTTTTGTTTTATTTTTAGAAATATATACAAAGGAAAAAAACATTTTTATTTTTATTTTTATAAAATAAAGTATTTACATAGAGGGTATGTATATATATACAAGGTAGAGTGGCGCTATCTCTCTCTACTTATTTTATTTGATGATCAGGCCAATGCTTGGCCCTCTCTTGGGTTTAGGTCACTTAATATTTATTCTAAATGTTTCCTTCTTTTTCTTTTATTCTTTATTCTTTTATTTTTGCACAAATACATGCTAATTATGATATATTAACACATGCATGCTTATTGTTAAATTATTGTATTTACAACTATATACATGATCTTTTGCCAAGATAATTAGCTAAAATAAAAAAATAAAGAGTGATGAATGAGGATTCATCACCTGCCCTTCCGATTGAACCTTGAGATGGGTATTTTGTGCATTCAACCCAACTATTTTTGTATTTACTATTTAGTTATTAAATCATCTGACATTTTAAAGTTTTGTAATATTTGCCAAACATACCTTATACTTATTTCATTTGCACTTTAGTCCTTGTCAACGTCATCCGACAGAACCTAGTGAATTTGCATTGAAACCCTCGCATGTTTTGTTTGTTATGATTTGGTTGGAAATTTTGGAATATAAGTTGTAACTTTTTGGAAAACTTGCATGTAAGCCCCTTGTACTTTATTTTATTTATATATGCCCCTATCAGTTCATGCATTTTTAATTGTTTTCTCTATTTATTAAATATAATTCTCATACCCCAAAAAATTACCAAAAAAATAGGTTTAAGTTCTCGTTAGCCAATAGAATCACGCCACATTTTCATTTCTGCTTTTTAGAACTTTTATCTATTTTATAAAAATAGGCACATTCATTCCCTATTTAGCTTATAAAATACTAAACAAATATAAAATGTTTCTGAAAAATTCCAAAAAAATATATTTTTTTATCTATTTAGTTAATTTACAACTCCGCACCAAAAATCCATAAAAGAAAAAGAAAACTCTTAGAAACTAAAAATATCCAAAATCCTTAATAAAAATCTATAAAATTCCTAGAAATCCCAAAAGTCTGTTTTCTATTTTATAATTTTCTTCATATTACTATCTGTATATTAAAATTGATTTGAATAATTTTGGAAGTATTTTGATATTTTTAATCTTCATGTTAATTTCATGTATTTATTACATCCCTGATTTTGGGTATTTTTGACTTTAAAAATATATAAAATTAGCAAATTTCTCTAAAAAGTCACAAAAACATAGTAAAAAATATTTTAAAAACCAAAAACATTTTATTTTATGAATTTTGAGTATTTTTAGTTATATTTATATCTATACTATTTATTATTTTATATATAGTCTTATATATCCTTTATTATATATTTGAATGAAAAATAAAAAAATACAAAATCTAAAGAATATAAAAAGAAAATCTAAAAATATTAAATTTAAACAAAATACAAAAATATAAAACAAAAATAAAATAAAAATACAAAATAAAAAACCCACCTAAAACTATATTTGGCGAAGTATTTGAGAGACATATTGTGCTTTCATTTTCTATCTTGCATCGCTCTACACAATTTCTTCCTGAGTTCGACCCCCTACTTGCTTGTCATTATACATCTTTAGTAGGGTATACTAAATTTTGATTCACAATACTGTGCTTGATTTATTCATTGTGTGGGTTAATTGTTGAAATAGCCGAGACATTTGAGTAGTCTCCTCAACGACAAGTAAAGCTGATTTGTTAGCTCATTTTAGCGACTCTGATTTTTTCGCTTTTCAATGGGGAGTCAGAAGACGTCTACGAGATATTGAAAAAGGCAAAAGAACCTTTATGGTCATGTTGTAAGACATCCAAACTCTCAACAATTTCTGATCTTCTATCGATGAAGATGAAGTATAATATGATTGATCGAAATTTTGATGTCATGTTGATTATTCTCAAGAAAATGTTACCCGAAGATGCTGAATTACATGGAAATTATTATAAAACTAAGAAAATTATGTAGGAGATGGGTTTAGCGGAAGTAAAGATAGACTCTTATATAAATCATCATATTTTATATTACAGTGAACATGAGTTTTTGACAAGTTATCATGAAAGAGATGAGCCAATATATCAAGAATCAAGTAAGATTGGGAATAAAATATCAAGGAAAGTTATATGCTATTTTCTGTTGACTTCGAAACTGAAGCGATTACATTATTGTAAGGAAACATCTAAATTTATGTTATGTCATGCAAAGCATAGTCATGAGGAGTATATAGAGCATCCATCAGCGTCTGAATGTTGGAAAACATTGATGTCAACCTTTCCTTCATTTTCAGGGGAAACAAGGAATTGTGTTATAGATTTATGTACGGACAAATTCAATCCTCATGGTAGAAGTAAAGACTACTCTTGTTGGTGGTTAATGACAACATATTATAATCTACCTCTATGGTTGTGTAACTGAATGATATGGGAAGATCCTTAAGCGCATCACAGAAGTGTGAGGATCGCATCGTATGCAATCGAGAGCAACTAGTCGCACTAGTTGCTCGAGGCAACGGAATTTAAAATTTTTTTAATGCGATGAAACCACATGATCCAAGAACACTTCTCAGATCGTTTCATATAAACCTCAAACAATTATTAGGTTTACCTCTTGAAGCATGGTTGTGATCGAGTCTCTAAATGAAGAGACCTCCTGTCTCAAGTCCGATCCAACAGAGGAGACGCTTGCGAGCATCTTGATGAGATGCGTACTCCTCGCAATCTATGTTGATGATCCAAGCGATGAATCTCCTAATCTTGTCATTCAAGATCCAACGTCTCCTTCACGTGCGAGGCTCTCCAAAGGATACTGAGATCCATGAGTAGACGATATGGTAACATAACGACAATGCTGCGGCGATGGCGAATGTGAGAGAGGGAGAGAGACTTGGCGTGTGGAGAGAGAGAGAGAGATGGAGAGAGCAATTATTTTGATGTCGCTTTAAGAGAAAGGGGTGCCTCTTCTTATATAGTATTTTGGGATTCATGGATCTCAATCCATGGACAACACAAAATCAATGGATGAGATAGATTTGTGTTTCTTTTAATGACCATGAGGTTGTTGTAAGAACACAACAATAATTAATTTAATTTAAATTAGTATATATCGATAAATTAATATAATTTATTTAAAATGAAATTAATTAATTAATCTTAGAGATAATGAGAAGATTGATCTTATCCCCTAAAAAAGGTGGGGGGTCTATCTCCTTAATATCTCATGAGATCTCATTATCTCATGATATCTCCAAGATTTACAACAACACTTGTTGTAAATTATTTGACAAAAATAATTCATAATTATCTTGTGAATATTGCAATCATGCTATTGGAAAAATATGAATCACATTTACATCCCAAAATAAAATGTAAATGATATTTTCAATTAATTATCCAATGTGAATCCAATTCACATTAATAATTAATCAACAAATATAAATTACAATAGGCTCTCTCTCTTATATACTATAAATCACATTTACAATATATTTATGATTAATATGGATAGTGCTATCCACATTATTCATATCCATGATAATTAAATCACATTTAATCATCTTGGATCTCTATTCTCAAGTGCCCAAATAATATGAATTACATTCACATTATTCACATTTTTGGTAATTAAATCACACTTAATTATCTTAATAACTCTCCTTATAATATGAATCAAATTTATATAATTCATGAAAATTAAATCACATTTAATTATCAATTTTTTCAATGCTCGGATACATTTATCAACAATGAAAGTATCCTGAACTCTTTAAAAAATAATACGATTTCTCTGCGGATACTTGGAGATAAGAACAGGGCGTTTGTATTGTTCCACGTATAGTAACTTGGATATTGAGATCACATTTCAAATCCAGATCTTGCGGACCTCTCATAGATGCTTGATTAAATCAAGATCACAATTCTAATCTTCTCATTACATCTGAATCACATTCAGATCAATGTCCAACCTTTAGACTAAGATCAGATTACTTCTCTATGAGAGGAGTAACTAAAATCCGGACCTATTTCATCACTCCCTAGGAATTGAAGCGTCATGGTTATACAATCGTTTATGATCACATCTCCCTCAGGTATTCCTGATACCTGTACATCCTGCATACTGGAAGACCCAGAATAAACTCAAAGTTTTAGATCTCTTTTAGACTCTCATTCAGGATTTTATCATTAAGGTTCTCATTCGATCATTGGGAGTCTATATCGATCATATATTTTTCAAAAGCATATATCATACCTAGGTGTTGATCATATACTTTCGAAAAACATATATCAAAGCTTACAAATTCAATCAAGCTTCCAAAGCGAGAAGGCCATGCACGGAATTTGATTCTTCCCAAGATCTCATGAGTAAGCTCATGTCTTCAGGTTGGAGATCATCTCTTAATAATCATTTGATAGTACTTGAGGAGTCCTCAATCTAACTCTTTAGATATTCATCCAAGCACCAGCCTCTATGATTTAATAATTGAATCAACAGCTGTATGATCATTAAAATGACCATGGTACATAACCCTAATTATACTAAGGAAATTGTTATGCAAATTAGTTATTCTTCATTTCAGATCAGGGAATGATGTTTTCAATAAAATTTATTGCATAATGGTTCGTCGTGGGCTCGCATGTCCAACAATCTCCCACTAGCCCAAAGAGCCATTAATGGGCTAGCCTTTAAACCCACACTCATGTGACAATCATGGGCTATTTAGAAAAATAGTTAGGTAAGCTAATCAATCGCTCTATTCCCGAGAGACTACACCAAGTCCTTTTACGACACTTGCATATGTCCTAGTAACAGTGCCCACATCCAATGAGAATGTTGCATCTTATGCAACCAATACTCAATGTTGTTAGTTATAGTATCCTTGACACTACAACTTAATAATTATTATAACCAGTATGTATATCAGAATACCCTTATTCCTAGAGATCTCTATCTCTTAAGGTATCCACAGTTAAGACCTTTTAGATCTCTATCTATAAAGTCTTAAGCTCTTAAAGATAAGACTTAGAGATCACTATCTCTAAAGTCTTGTAATCTTTGAAGATGTTATTACTTCAACCAAGTGTTTTATCTCCATAGTAGGATTAGTAACAGTTTACTGCTCCCATATCATGGCAGACATATGGCTTTTGTGCATAGATTTATGGATATTTTAAAATCATAACCAACTCTTTAATTACGTTAAGATTTGCCATCCCAAAATAGTGCATATATGTTCACTAAAATGATCATAACTTGAGCAAACAGATTCTAAATCAGGCTAACTCAAGTCCCACAATTTCCTTATTTAATGAGGAACATAATCAAAGTTGATAATTTCCAGTTTAAACATAATTAAATGGAGCAAAAAATCACAAAAAACATGGCCGCGTGAACAAAATGCAATGAAAGTTCGCACAACCAAAAATGCCCAAGTCGTCTTCGGTTTAAGGAACATATCCTAAACCTCTAACCTACGTATCTAATAAAACTTAAAGGATATGGGAAGATCCTTAATCACATCACGGAAATATGAGGATCACATCGTATGTGATCGGGAGCGACTAGTCGTACTAGTGGCTCGAGGCAGTGGGATTTAAAAATTTTGAACGATGAAATTACATGATCCAAGAACACTTCTCAGAATGTTTCATCTAAACCACAAACAAGTATTAGGTTTACCTCTTGAAGCGTGGTTGCGACTGAGTCTCTAAATGAAGAGACCTCATGTCTCAAGTTTGATCCGACGAAGGAGATGCTTGCAAGCATGTTGATGAAATGTCTGCTCCTCGCAATCCGTGTTGATGATCCAATCGACGAATCTCCTGATCTTGTCTCATGAGATCCGACATCTTCTTCATGAGCAAAGTGTAGCGAAGGAGACAGAGATCCACGAGCAAATTATCTAGCAGCATAACGGTGATACAGCGGCAATGGCGACTCTCTCTAGGGCTCCATGGTGGACGACCACAATGAGAGAGAGAGAGAGACTTGGCATATATAGAGAGAGGGACAGAGCATATTTTCCATTCATTCAAAAAGATCTAGGGTTGTCTCTTCTTATATAATATTTTGCGAGTCCATGGATGCCAATCCATGGACAACATAAATCCAATGGTTCACATTGATTTGTGTTTCTTTTAATGGATATGATTTTATTGTAAAAACACAACAATTAATTTAATCAAATTAAATATATATTGAATAATAATAAATATAAATTAATTTCAATTAAATCGATTATCCATGGAGATAATAAGAAGGAGGCTAGCCTCCTTCCATAAATAGGGGGGACAACCACCTTTGCTAATTAGAGTTGGTGGCCATCCAACCTTCCTTTAAGGAAGGTGGCTATCTCCACACAATTTATGAGATTGCATTATACCATGAAAATATGCAATATTTACAGCAACATTTATTGTAAATTATTTCACAAAAATAATTCATAATTATTTTGTAAACATTGCAATCATGCCATTGAAAATTTGTGAATCATATTCACATCCCAAAATAAAATGTAAATTACATTTTCAATTAACTGTCCAATGGGAATCCAATTCACATCAACATTTAATATGTAAATGTTATTTACAAATAGCTATCTCTTATATATTATAAATCACATTTATAATATACATGAACTACATGGATAATGCTATCCACATTATTCATATCCTTGACAATTTAATTTATATTTAATTATCTAAGATTTCAAATCTCATGCACTCAAATAATATGAATCTCATTCACATTATTCATGATAATTAAATCACATTTAATTATCCATTTCTCTTGTGCCTAAACAATATGAATCACATTCATATTATTTACAATAACTAAATTACATTTAATTATCTATTTTGCTCAATGCTCAATTATAATATTAAAAATGAAATTATTCTTGAACTCTTTCAAGAATAATGCGATTTCTCTGCGGATAGTTGGAGATAAGGAAATGGATATTGTACATTCCACATATAATGACTAGGATATTGAGATCATATCTCAAATCCAGATCTTGCGGACCTCCCATAGATGTTGGATTAAATCAAAACCATAAATTTATTATTTTTATTGCATCTGAATCATATTCAAATCACTGCCAAACATTTGGACCAAGATCAGATTACTTCTCTATTGAGAGGAGTCGCTAAAATCTAAACTCATTTCATAACTCCCTAGGAATGGAAGTGTCATGGTTATACAATCGTTTATGATCACATCACCCTCAAGTATTCCTAATACGAGTACATCCTGCATACTAGAAGATCTAGAATAAATCCGAAGTTCTAGATCTCATTTAAAGTGTCTCTTTTAGGGTTTCATCATTAAGTTTCTCATTTGATCATTATGATTTGGCATCGATCATATGCTTTCCAAAAGCATATATCATATCCATGTATTGATCATATACTTTCCAAAAACATATATCAAACCTACAAATTCAGTCAAGCTTCCAAAGCGAGATGACCGTGCACGTGATTTGATCGCAATATCTCATGAGTGAGCTCATGTCTTCTGGTTCAGTAAATGAACATGTTTGATTCCTTTGGGAGATCGTATTACTCATATTCCCTTGTATGCACACTTGTGCGTCGGTGTATAGACCTTGATTAGGCCATCAACGTATCGGTCTGCCAAATGTACATATTTAGGCATATAGTAACACATCTGTCTCCGACCAAAGTATGTGTGCCTATATCGTGATAGCATATGACATTGGTCTTTGGTTATCTCTATCTCGTTAAGTCAACTCTTTGACCTAACTTCTCTAACACCTTCAAATCTCTATTCCTATGCAGAGGACCTACATCAAGAGGTCGGTTAGATATCAACCCATGAGAGAAAGTATATCTCCTACTCAAGCTGGAGATCATATCTTAATAATCATTTGACGGTGCTTGATGAGTCTTCAATCTAACTCTTTAGATATTCATCCAAGCACCGACTTCTATGATTCAACAATTGAATCAACCGATGTATGATCATCAAGATAGCCATGGTACATAACCCTAATTGTACTAAGGGACCTATTATGTAAATTAGTTATTCTTCATTTCAGTTCGGGGAATGATTTGCAATAACATTTATTGCATAATGACTTGTCGTGGGCTCGCATGTCCAAGTAATACCATGAGAAGGCTTCCGTCACTCCCCTTCCCATGTGTTGAGCTTTGTCTTCTTCATTTCCCCCTCTTCTTTTGCTCTACCTCCAACTCCTCTTTCACCATCCGCCTTTTACCTTCTCGACCACTACCTTGATCGCCATCACTCTCTCTCCTAGCCACCTTCGTCATCGAACAAGGACACCTCCTCGGCCTCGTCAGCACCTCCTCGAGCCGAGTCCAACGAGCTCATAATCGACCATTCTAGCCCAACCACTCTCGAGTCGATTCCTCCCTTGATCGGGTCGCCATCAACCCTTAAATTGAGTCTCCTTCCACCGCATTCATATGGTCACCCTCCTCCACCCCACTTATCATGTGTCGACCGAGCTCTCGCTCCACCGATACAACTACAACAACCCTCCATCTCATCCCGGCTGAGCTCTGCCTCTCTGCCTAGCAGCCCTGCTGCATCCATCACCCGCCCTCGTCGGACCACGCCCTTCGTATACTAGTGAACAACAACCGTTGGATCAGGGGATCCAATGGTTCATGTGCCTGCACGTCACTCCCTCCCCTACGCCTTGAGTCTCGGGCAATTTGAGGTCGCCCCGTGAACCATGTATAGACTCAGATCCTCAATCCTAAGCCTCTGTACTCGAGGCTCAACCTTACTCATCAAAACTCCTTGGCATGAGCGTATTACGTGTTGAGGGGGCAAATTACAACCGAGCCCCGGTCAGTCCAACCATTTACCTCCAGGACCCCGCCTCCAATTCATGTGAGGAGCACGTCTCGCCTTGGGAGAAATATAATAAAGCCTCTCCAGCTTCACATAACTATAGACAAGTCCTCACGAGGTTGATTTGAGAAGAATATACTTATTTTTGTTACGTTTTAGTCCCTAGAATTTTAGTTTAGCGTTATTTCTCATTTAAACTCTGATTTTTGCGCATGGTATATCATATTGAAGCTTGTGGAATGCTCTATCTGATTATATCTTTTGTAGACATATAACTATTGATGATAATTATTTAAATTGTCTAATAATATGTGCATGATGTTTTCTATCATTTTGTGTTATTTCGTCTTGAGGAAATTATTGATATATTTTAGGGACTCGGTTGAGGAGAATTGATTTAATTAATTCTCTCATGGCTATTGATCATATTCTTTGAGAATTTAATCTTTGCATGTGTATGATTTAGGAGGAATTAATTCATTCTATTGATACCTTATGAGATTGAAATTCATTTGAGGAGATCTAATTTGACTAATCATGATGTGATTATTGTTAATTATTTTCGAGACTCATTCAATGAAATTAGTATATTTGATTACATATTATTAGTGATTATACTTTGAAAATTAAATCACAGGAACATTTGGAGTCAAATCAACAAGTGATCTCCTTATAGCATGATTAATCTTGGATACATTGATCTTTTTGACCAGCATTTGAGATATTGATCTAATAAATATTTCAGGATTTTATTTCTTTTGATCTAAGATGTTATTTGAGAACTAATTCATCATCTCATTTGATGATTGGAATTATACATAATCACATGTCATGTGCTTCATTCTCTCTACTTACTTTTTATGCATTGCATCTCTTTCATTTCATTTTCATTTTGTTTTCTAACACGTATATTAATATTGCGATTAATTATT
Organism: Ottelia alismoides; assembly: GCA_037367405.1. Lineage (NCBI taxonomy): Eukaryota > Viridiplantae > Streptophyta > Magnoliopsida > Alismatales > Hydrocharitaceae > Ottelia > Ottelia alismoides. The sequence goes on from JAZKJV010000158.1 coordinate 1,089,420, forward strand.
TATTTAAATTAATCTAAACCATGCAACTAGAAGTCATCTGCTCCATGTGTTCGACCATGGTAGACATACCAAGTAAAAAAAATTCAATGATATTCAAGAATTGTGATTTTTGATAGATCGCTTTTCATCTCCTATACTACAATTACCCACTATTTAAGAGGTAAAAATTACGTTCAATCAAATGGCGTTGTTATTGGGGAGCGATGTACTTTGAGGATTTTAGATTAAATTTATGTTGATTTCTATATCATTTTTCCTTTCATTTTTGCATTCAATTTTTGAATTTTATTTGCATATCTCTCACTCTCTTTGGATACTAAATGCAATTTCTCTCTTCACATATAAATCCGAGCAAATTTTTGGACAAAAATCAAGGACCTATAAAGAAGAATCTTATTTTATATGTATTGAGAGAGTGCTTAGATTAGGTTTAGATTTTTACATCATTACAGAGTCTCCATGAACCCTAATTTTTGTAATAATTTGGACCGAACTCTTTGTGGTGTGTTGGGTCTTTTTCAACCCCTTTTGTGCCGTTGGGGCCTGACTTAAGTGGATTAGAAATTAGATGCACATACGATAGATTAAATTATTTATCCTTACTTCTGCTCGTAATTTTTAGGCCACACTTTTTCACGAACAAGACACACTAGTAGACCGTTCAACATTAGCCAAATTTTAAATCAATTCTTCCTGCTAATAAAACTATCTGCTTAGGGCGTTTTCATTCGTGCATATCATTTAGTGTAAATTTTGAATTCATTATCTTCCATCTCGCATGAAGAATGTTATAAATCACTATAAGTCTTCTTCTTAACATGAATCATTGAGTTCACGCTTGCATTGGCTTTCTCGATCATCCTTACGTCAGTTTTACAACTTAAGAACTAAAGGAATTGGGACTGCTCATTAGGCGTGATATTTTTATGCTCATTTAAGACTTAAGTGATAACCTTAATTTAAAATCAAGACTGTTAGTAAAGGTGATTGTAAATAAATTACCATAAAACTATCACTTGTTCCCGGTGGAGGGAAACCCACTCATTGAATCACACACTTGGGGTAGAGGCAAAACTTTGGGGCCTTATTCTGACTACTAAATTTAAAAATGACTACCTGCTTCTCAGTAAGGGAACTACGATCTCCCTTAGCAGATTGGGTGGTTATAGGGCAACGTGTAAGACACCATCTGATAAGATGAAATTTGGCGAGGGTCTAATAATTATCCGCACAGAAAAGTAAAGACAAAAATGTCACTGAGAAAAAAGGGCTGCTCATGAAATCTCAAGTAAATCAACAACTAACCCACAATAGATATAGAAATTAAAGGCAAAAATAAATGTGGGTTAAAATTTATTATAACTCTATAAATGTGTGTAGAGGTGTAAGTATGCATAGAGTGTTGAACATAGGGAGCAAATGATAGATCAGAGAAATGAAATCCAAATTTTATTTTCTTCTTATCTATGTATTTTTGTGTGGATTTCTAATTTTATATATATATATATATTAATTTCAGTTTTAATTTTTATATATTTTTAATTTTTTTTAGTTTTAATTTTTTTATTTTTTTATATATTTTCTGATTTTTAGTTTTTCCTTCTTTTTAAATATAAAATATAGGAATATATAATCCTATATATATAATATAAGATTATTCAATTATAAATACTATAGTCAAAATACATGAAATAAAATATTTTTGAGTTTTAAATAATTTTGTACTATTTTTATTTTTATATATTTTTGCTAATTTTTATATATTTTTAAAATAAAAAATATCCCAAAACATGGGTTAAATAAATAGGTCGAATTGATTTGAAGGTAAAAAATAACAAATACAGTCCAAAATTCCTCAAATAAAATTTAACAGATAGACAATAGTACAGATAAAATTCAGAGATAAAAAATATTTTTAGAGTTTTTGCGAATTTAATATCATTTTTAATGGATTTTGGAGTTTTCTTTAATTTTTTGGTTTTTCTTTTTCTATTTTTAGGGATTTTTTATCTAAAGTTGCAAAATAATATAAAAACTAAATATATTTTGGGGGATTTTTTCAAAATGTTTTATAATTTTTTTGGAATTTTTAAGTAAAACTGGGCCAAAATCGTGCTCTTTTGATTTTAATAAATTTTTAAAGTGATTATAATTACAATGCAAAAATGTGGCATGAATCTATAATCTAACATGCACCTAAACCTATTTTTTGTGAATTTTTGGAGCATGGATGATATATTTAATAAATACAGAACATGCATGAAAACTAATGAACTAGCATGGGATTATTTGTAAATAAAAATAATGGAAATGACCTTTCTACAAATTTCCCAACAGTTTATCACTGGAAATAAAAGTTTTATTGTTAAAATGAAATACAAATATTTGTAGGGGCTTATTGGCAAAATGCTTAGCTCACATGGGGAACCAAGTGAGTTGAGCTGGACTGGACTTAATAGTAATATCACAACAGTACAAAGGCCACCATGCAATTTTGCCAAAAGTTAAACACGATAAATGAAAGATTATATACTAATATTAAAATACAAAAATGGGGGTGGGGGGTGAAAAGCGCAAAATACCCCCAATGTGCACGCTATCGGACAGCTCCTGATGCTTGACTTGAATATGTAGCAACCCTGGAATACGCGATGATGCTTCACGTAGATGGACATGATTAGATGTTCAGACTGAGATCAATGGTAGAGGTGCAATGCATCCAATGATGGTTAGAGTTTCTAGAATCGAGGCACGATCCAACGGCCTTGGACCATGTTGGAAGAGCATGGAAGAACAAGGTGGAGGGCGAGCGTCGATTGGAGATGTTGGCCAACTCAGGCCACCAGAAAGCTGCTCCGAGCGCTGCAAAAACTTCCTGGAGGCCTTCACTAGTTGCTGGCGGCTTCAAAAATCTATGGGATTACCGGGACGCTCCCAATTGGTCAAAGGAGCAAATAACCTCCAGGTACCTCTGACTTCTTCAAAATCACCCCAGTTGGGCGTTGGTCTCAAGGGACCTACACAGGAAGGAAGCAGGGTCGAGGGCAAATTACCTCGATATGTTATCGGAGGTAATGGAGTCGAAATGGGTCATGGTAGCGGCTACTCCGACAATGGGAGGAGGTGGAGCTTCGAGATCCTGATCCAAGAAGGATCAGGTTGAATGACGATGTGCAGAGTGTAGAGAATCGACAAGGGAAGAGAGTGAAGGCATGGGGGAGTCGGAACACAAGCAGAAAACAATGGGGGGTTCGCTGGAGCGAAGCTCCAGTGAACTACGAATCAGGCTGGATACGCTAAATGACACAATAAAAAGTTAATCTAAAAGCATGAAATGAAAGATACAGCTAAACCCTATCTGAAAAGCAAAGAAAAGAACCTTGAGCGACGGATGGGCCACGAGCTGGGAAACCTCACGTCGGTGCTCCATCGGAGATGGTGGAGATCATCCTTACTTCACTCCTCCAGGAGCCAAGAAGCTAAACAAGAAAGTTGTCACCTTTCTCAAGACTTCAAAACTCGATTGGACTGAAGAAAGTGGAGAAACGAGGATTCAAAAATAAAAAATTATGGAAGCTTGTCTTATGTACATGCGTGATGAAGTGGCAGAGCTGGAGCTCCAGTGAGGTGGAGATTTTGAAAAATCTGGAAAATAATGCTAAATCTATCGAAATAAAAAGTGAAACTATGCTTTTTCTAACCTAAAAAACAAGAAAAGCTAAGGAAATAGAAGCTCACCAGAGTCGACGCACCTAGAGTGAAGCTTCGACGAAGGACGATGGTGGAGCAACGGATGCCTTTGATTCTACACCAACTCAAGCTCCTAAGGAGTCGAACTCATTCCTGTTGTCACCTGGAACATCGCTCGAGGCTCAAATTTTAGGGTTTGAGGAGGAAGAAGGATCAATGATCCATGAATGCTTAAGATGGAACTATATAGGAGGAGACCTTTGACAAAGAGGATCTCGCAAATCTGTGGACCAAAGCCTAAGAAATCAAGTACACGTGTAAGTTCAAGGAACGAAGATCACAAGTTATGAATATGTTGAGCTGAAATAATTCAAGGAGCAGGTGTTGTGCTGCCAGGAAATCGAGGGGGTCAGAGAATCGATGCAAAGGACCTTGTGGCGAGGAGTTGACCAAGGTCAGCTCTGACTCGCACCCCATTGGTCCACGTGCGTGCACTAATGGACAAAATAGGATGGAAAATACAAATAATTAAAAATAAAATATTAAATTATTCTATTAATTTTTTAACATAAAAAATTTATTATTTTATGTAGTGTTTTAATATGATTTTCATTTATTTTACAAGTTATTTTATTACAAGTTACTTTTTACAAGTATCTTTATGCTTTGTTCATTTTATTTTTATTTTATATTTTTGATTTTACTAATTTGCTTTCATATTTTATATATTTATAACTTATTTCTATAAACATAAATATACATTTTTATATTTCTGATATATTATGTACGCTTAAATAAATAGGGTATTAAATATATAAGTATACGTATAGGTATTTCATCTATGTATTTTGTATACTTATTTTATTTGAATATTTTATTTTTAGTTTTATTTTATTATAAATATGTAAATATACTATAAATAATATTTAAAAAAATTATAAAATACAAATTATAAAAATAAAAAGAATAAATAAAATGAATATTTTATTCATGTACTATATAATGGGGATCCAAACCTAGCTTTCACACCTTAACTCCCAATTAAATGAAACCAACTTAATTAAATAGCTTATTAAAATTTATATAAAGTAAAGGTAATTTTGACACATTTTGAATTTTTATTGAGGAGATATGGGTCTGGAAAATTTGGGTTTTGGCCTTTTATTTTGAGTATAAAAAGTGCATTGTATATTATTTTTGTGTAAACTCAATTTTGTGTTTTTATTTGTAATTTTATCTACAACTTTTATGTATAAAGTCTCTTTATTTGAGGTATAAATATCAGAAAATAAAATAGGTCCCAAAAAGGACATAATGAAGAATAAATAAAAGGGAATTTTATTGAAATTTTGGGCCTTATCTCTCCCTACTTTATTCCTTGTCGATCCAGTCATCAAGATGCCTGGGTCTCGAAATTTAGGTCATAAAATACCTTTGGAATTTTATTATTTTTTTCTTTTTTTATTCTTTTAATTTTGCTTTAAACAATGTATTTTGTACAATATTTATACAATAAATAATGAATGTTAATTTGTGCAAAATAATGGTAATTTCATGCATTTAGATAGGGTTTAATGTCCAAAATGAAAGAATTAAGGTGATGAAATGGAGATTCATCATCGTCATGGAGAAATACGGGAAGTCATTCTACAGTCTGTATTTACACCCATACTGGCTGAAAGTAGATGCAATTAGTCATGTGAATTCAGGCCAGTCTTAATGACACTCTCAAAAAACCTAAACTCCTATTAATCTTCTCAAAGATTGTTATAATATTAAATTAAAATTGACAAGATAAGTGGTCGAACTCTAACGTGCCTTCACAAGTGTTAAGTAGGTGAATTTACGAGTCTGTTTGTGTTTGACTTGTGTGTATCAAAGTCCTTGCAGTTGCAAGCATATCGTGGTTCGCAAATTATTCTCCATCTTTCTCTTGAGAAGATGTTGGCACACTAATCTTCATACCCAGACTCTGTGGGTCCATCATACTTGACCTTCTCATGATACTCTTCTTCTCACTCATTCTAGGGGAATCGTCTCTTCAAAACTGATCCCCCTTAGCCATCATTTCCCTCTACTCATACATTCCACCCCACGCCCACACTTCTTCATGGATTAGACTGCTCTAAAATTCTGACTTCCAAATGAACACAATAGAGCAAGCAGATTTGAGGATGGAAAGTAGAGTAACCAATTTTTACAGAGAAATAAGATTTCTGATTACCATGAACTTCCCATCTTTAGAGCCTTCCCCTACTTAGGTTGACTCTCTTCTTGAGTACGACCAATTTTCCTTTGATAGTTCACAAGAAATCCAGAGTCAAGAAAATATGACTCGTGACCAAACCACAACTATTATGAATAATCACTACTCCTCTCAGAACTACATGCCAGAGTCACATCATGTGCAGTACAATTATTCATCACCAAGTCATTAGATGTTTAGGGATGATATTGCTCGGATCAACCACAGTGCAAATGTTCTGTCTGAACAAATATATAATATCATCCAATCAATGAAGAACTAAGAAGAAGTGAGGACACCACCATTTGAACCACAAATCCATCATGCGACGTACACTCTTACATAACCACCACTAACCTCTTACCAACCTACTAACCATCACACCCAAAATATCAAAAAAATGAAAAAAAAGAAAATTAAAAAAAAATCGACAACTCATAAATAGAAGCATTTTGCAAGAGTTTGATCTTAAAACATCCATTAATCAAAGCCATAGAATATGTGCCAGATATGAAGATATTTGTAAAGAGCTGATTGAACCCCAAAATGACGGGCAAGAAACGATCAACGACTGAATATGTCATATCTATGACTAGTTCTTTGGTGATGAATCATAAAATGAAAAGACAAAAAAACAAGTGGGTTACTCGGATCACATGTGAGATTGAGGATTCCATATTCACCCATGTTCGGTTGGATTACAACTCCACCTTATACATCCTCCCAAAGTTGGTCTTTAATCAACTCAAGCACAGACAACTTAAAAGGACGAGTGTGATCGTTCAACTATCAGATCGGTCTACCAAAAGCCAAGTGGACTTTATTGTCCTATTGAGTGCCGCGGAGAATGGTCTGAGTCTCCTATCATTCTAGGAATGTAGTTCTTAGCCTCTCCAGATCCACGAGTGGTAGAGTGGGAGACAGCGAGTGGCGGAGTGGGAGACGTGGATCTCCAGATCCACGAAGGACCTGGTTGAATGGGAGTGCCTGGGATGTATGAAAAGCATTGGGAAACAGGATGGTGGTGAAAGGCAAGTGAAAAACAAAGGAATGTACGGTGGATGGTTCGTCGGAGTAAAGCTCAGGCGAACTACGAAAGTGGATTTTTATGCTATAGCGAGATATTAAAGCTTAACCTAAGAACAAAAACAAAATACATGAATTAAAACCTATCTAGAAAGCAAGAATAAGGAACCTCAAATGGCAGGAGCCACGAGATGGGTACCTCACGACAGAGCACCGCTGGAGATGGTGGATTCGACCTCTACTCCGCTTCCTCGACCCTACGAAGGCTGAGCGAACCTCCTGTCACGAGGCTCGAGCCCTGGAGCATTAGATGAGGGGATAAATTAGGGTAAAAGGGATTCAAAACTCAAAAATGGAGGAGGCTCAAGCTATATACATGGGTAACTTGATCGAGGTGGAGCGCTCGATGCAGGGGTGATTAAACTAAAAAATCAAGCGTACGTGATAAAGGGAGAATCGAGGAGAAAAATTTTAAAAGTAATCAACCCGAATCGATGACTACATCGATTAGGGAAAGGCAGAAATGAGGTCAAATGCTAGGTCTGATAGGTCTAGGACCTGCGTAAGACAATTAACTATGGTCAACAGATGGCGTGCCCGGATTGGGTCACGTCATCTACAAAAAGACAAAACTAAGATAAGAAATCTAAAAAAATCAAATTAAATTATTAAATGATTTTTAAATTTTATTTAAAACATATTTTTTTTAATTTATATAGTATTTAAATATGATTTTTATTTATTTTTAAGGGCTTATTTATTACAAGTTTATTTTTATGGGTATATTTATAGGTATATTGACCAATGTCTTGTATGTTTTATATGTTTTATTTTTATTTTATATATTATTATTTTATTTTCTTAATTTATATATGTATAACTTAATTAAATATACATAAATATATTTTTGTTATATTTGTTTGATAACATACGTACACTTAAATAAATATGTATACTTATTATATAGGTATAAGTATACTATATTCATCTATGTGTTTTTGTATCTATTTTATTTTATTGCATTTTTATGGTTTTATTTTATTTTTGTATTTTTAATAGAATACAAATAATATTTACAAAGGTATAAAAATATAAAATGAAATAAAAGAATAAAAGATTTAGAAGAATAACTTCCCCCTTTATTTATATACAGGTATATTGTACAATAGGGTCCAAAACCTAACTTTTGCATCTTAAATCCAAATTAAATAAAACTACTTTAGTTAAATAGCTTATTAAAAGTTATATACAATTAAATGTGATTTTGTACATTTTGAGTTAATATGGAGAAGATATGTGTCTAGGAACTTTGGATTATGGAATTTTATTTAGAGTATAAAAAGTACACTGCATATTATTTTGGGTGAAATCAATTTTGTATTTTTCTATACATTTTTATCTACACCTTTCATATACAAAGTTTCTTTATTTGATGTATAAATAATAAAGACTAAAATAGGTCCCAAAAATGAATTATTTTGCAAAATAAATTGGTAATTTTATTGTGTTTTTACCCTTATTCTTTTATTTTTATACCTTTGGAATTTTATTCCTTTTCTTTTCCTTGTCGACCAATTTATTCTTTTTCTTTACAAATGGTAATTGGTTAAAAGATAAATTAAATTCCAAAGATATTTTAGGCCAAAATGATAGAATTAAATTGGTCTCGGGGTTTAGGGTCATAAAATACCTTTGGAATTTATTCTTTTTCTTTTTTGTCTTATTCTATAATTTTGGCATTAAAACTTATATTTTATATATAATAAATGGAATAAATAATGAATGTTAATTTGTACAAAATAATCTTATTTAAATCAATTTAGCTAGGGTTTTAAGACCAAAATGATAGAATAAAGGTGATGAAATAAAGATTCATCAAGCTAGCCTACAAAAAAACTTGTTGAATGAAAAAGAGCTCCTAATTGCATAGTCAAATTCAAAGAGCTTCAATCAAAGGCGAGCACTCCCAACCTTTTCGAAGTGTCCACTTGGACAAAAGCTAATTCAGCCAAATGAATCGGGCTTGTACCTCAAAAATTGCTTTGCATCGTAATAAATACAAGTCTGGGTGTAAGTATAATAGATACTTAAAGAAGACACACCCTGGTGTACTCCCATGAAACAAGTACAGTGGACTCAACAACTCTTGATGGATACATTGATCAACACCAGAAATACATGTTTTGAGTAATAAGGCACTCGAGATCATCCTTGTTCCAATGTAGGGGAGAGAAGAAAACAGACAAACCTAAGTCCTCCATTAAGTGGCCTTTCATTTACATTTTCAAGTATGACAAACTACTGAGATGGTAGATTGAATGCAAGAACCGATTTATTCCCTAGTGTTGAGAATTGGTTCTTGAGGAGAGTCTCTTGTATCAGGACTTTGAGTGAAGTTTTGACTCAACTCTCATGATTGCAGTACACATTAAAAGTCATATCTCTTATACTATATGTATGAACAAAGAGTCTGATAATTAGAGAAGTTAGATTCCTTTTGACTAGAGCTTTGTTTAAATTGAGATTTTAGGACCACTAAAACCTAGGATTATTAATGCGACTAGTCTTGAAAATCACACTTACACAATCAGGGATCCAACCTTCTAACTCACTAAAAATTGCTTGGGGACAAGCAAAGATCTAAGTAGCGGGGTATGATGAATCCATAATTCATCTACTTTATATGGACATCTTAGTATAATCCCCTTAATAAATCACTAATTAAATCCATTGAAATCAATAATTAACATTAAACTTGTTTTAACCTTAATTCACCCTATTATTTTAAATACAAGAATAAAGTATTTTGACCTAATTCTTTCTCTAATTTATTCTTTAATTAGTTGACTAACTTGGCATCAAGACTAAAACCCATAAGAATAAAAAACTCAAAACAAAATACAAAAATATGACATTGTATATTTTGTGCATATGCTATCTTTGATGTTTTGTTTTACCATTTTCTAACCTATAAAAAATCTAGAAAAATTAGATTAATCATGAATATATTTTGAATAAATTAGTTCACTACTTAAAATCAATTAAAAATACAAAAAAATCACATATTACAAAAGTATGATATTTTATTATCTATAGGGTACCTCCAAAATACGTTTTGTACAATTAAACTTTTTTTGATTTTGGGCTCGCAAAACTTTCGTTTGACAACTTTTGATTTGACTTCATTTACTATTTCTTTTTATTTTTCTTTTAATTTTATTTTTCGTTTTTTATTATTTCATCTTTATTTAATTTTTATATTTTATTTTACTTAATTTTATTTTTTAACTTTTATTTTATTTTAGTTTTATTTCTTCTTCTCTCTATCTTTTCTCTCTCTTTAATTTCTCTCTTCTTCCCTCTCCTTTTCCTCTCTCCACCTTCTCTCTCTACACCTTTCCAGATCATGTGCATCGCACGTGACCCGACCCTGTCTATCTTTCTCTCACGGCCACGTGCTCTGCACGTGACCCCTGCCTCTCCCCTTTCCCGCATTAGTCATCGCTCCTCATCCCCGCTGTCGATGACATAGAAATCGAGATAGACTAATGTGGAAAATATAAACTCTATCATTGTCCCTAATCTACTAATTCGGTCACGAGAAAAATCACCACTAAATAAGATAAAGCATTCAATGTAAGCGGTCTGCTATTTTATTTATCTGGTATAGCTACCAAGGTCGAACACAAGGAGCACTAAGTAGTCAAATGTTGGAAAATAAATTATTTTTAGTGACCTTTTATTTTTAAAATTTTAATTGTTAATAAAACAAAAACAAGCACAAAAATAAAAGAAAAAACATGACACTCTTTTTGGATTTTTTAAAATAGTAAAAAATACTCAGAAAAATAAAGTAAAACTATTTTTGGGTTTTAAGAGTTTTGAGGTGTTTTTGGTAATTTTTAGAGGTTTTTAAAATATTTTTTTGAATTTTTAAAAATCAAATCGTTCTAAAAATGTAATGCAATGCACAACCAGGACCAAATTGCAAATAAAAATATTAAAGTGCCCCAAGGTCTTGGATGATAATTTTATGATAAAAAGAAATAAAAATCTACAAACAATAACTGAAAATACAATTTTTATATTTTCCTTTGAAATTATATTATTTTTATAAGGTTTTGGTTGTTTTGTGATTTTTAGGGCTTTTATAAAGATTTCCAAACAAAATTCATATTGGAGTTAAAACACAATAAAAGTCAAACACGTGAATTTTTGTGGGATTTGTAAAACATTTTTCGAATTTTTATGATTTTTGTAACACAAACAAGGCCTTTTTTAAGGGTTTTTGAATTTTTAAAAATATAAAATGCAAGGAAATTAATCCACTAAAATTCTCTCAAATATTACACACTAGCAAGAGTTGAATGTAATTTTTAGATAATTTAAGGAATTAAGTTGACATTTATTATGCTAAATAAAAAACAAATAATTAAAATAGTTTGCAGGGACCTTTCTATGAAGAAAATAAGTTCTAGGGGCCAAACAATAACATTCGATAAAAACCTAGGGGCCTAGTATGCAATTAATCCACAAAAGGCATGCTTCGCACGTGTTCAATGCTCACAAGGGTATGAGTGCAAATATCTCAAACCATTTCTTTTTCTGTAACCAGTTTAAAGTGAAAATTCAATCATGCAAATACACAATATCACATATGAGACACCACGTGATATCAGCTAAACTGGACTAAAATACAAGTAAAGTAAATTATTAGGGTCTTACTGCAAATCATCTAAAACTATTTGCATTGCTACATACATTTATTGGACTAAAACAAAAGGCTCAAAAAGCTAGGGCTAAAGGTGCAAATTACCCCTTCGTCACACGCTAATCAATGGTTGATGTGCTCTACTTATGATGGGTGATCACGATCTGGGGATACCCCTTCGGCGATTGACGGTTCTGGCATGACCTTTAGATAGATCCAATGATCCGGACGCCTCGATAGTGAACGACAGAGATTAGACCTGGGAGGTGACCGGATCCTACGACTGGGACGATTTCTGGATGAACTGACAAAGAACTTGCCTCAGGCGAGTTTTCGATCAGCAAATGTGCGTTTGTCTGACATCCCCCAGCACTGCTCTGATGGGCGAAAGGTAGTTGTTGGCAGTTCGCAGTGGTGGAGGTTCTCAGAAGGGTCCTAGATTGCGGAGAAGGTCCTGGAGAGTCATGGCAAGCTGGAGCAACCTGGGGCTACTGTGCCTCCTCTGTTTGGACTCCAGATGAGGTCTTCTGGCATTCCTTTGGTCAAGGGCAAAATGCCTCGACCTGTTAAACCAGGAAAAGGGGGTGGGTGGGTCGAATCGTGGACCTCTGGGATGCGAAGGAAATGAGGTCTGGTGACTCATTTTGGGGTGAAGCGAGGTGGATGGATGGGCGAAGAAGGTGGAGGGAAGTCTGGTGAAGGTGGGTAGAGGTTCACAACAATAGAAAGGAGCTCTGACCGAGGTGACCGAAGGTGTAAGTGGTGGCTTTGCTACATACCTAAAAAGCAAATGAAATGCAAAAATAACCTAAGGATTTGAATTACCTGGTGGATGCAGTCGTCTGGGCTGGAGGTCAGTGACCTCCGAGGGTCATGGCTTCGATGGCTAGACAAGGCCAGAGGCTGGGGCTCCTTGCGACGGAGATGGACAAATGTGTTGCCAGGCCTAAGGGCACTTGACTCCAAATCCTCTCTTCATGACGCCCTCACGCGCTGTCACTCATGAAAGGGATTGCCAAAGCTCATCGGAAAAGGAGGGGCGGCCAAGGACCACTCAAAAGAAAATGCTCCAGGAGGTTTTATATGCGGCATAGGTGTGAGAGTGTACGAAAGATACCAACGAAAACGGGATGCGGATCCCTAAGATTGGCATCGGGCGTGGATTTGGGATCCACAACCTCTAATCAGAGCTGCAGATCGAAGAAGGACTCGATCGGATCAGGTCGAGAAAAATCAACGAAAATGGGGAAAACCTGATATGCTGAGAAAAGGTGATGGTGGGGACCAGTTGACCTCGGTCAACGAAGTCGAGGTGGACTAATCAAAAGTGGGCGAGGAAGCAAACAAAATAAGCTAGAAGATAAAACATGGAGATAAATAAAAAATTACAAATAAAGTAATAAATGCTTTCAAAATAAAAAAAATTAATAATATAAAAATTGTTTATTATTTTGTGATCTATTTTTCTGTGGTTTTTATTCATTTTAAGAAAAGGAAGGTTCCTAAGATCACTAGAACTAGGTGGTGGAATCTTCCGCTGAAGCAATCAAGCTTCAGGGAGAAGGTTTTAGAAGACTTATCTTGGGATTGATAGCGGTAGTGCAAACGAGATGTGGGAGGCAGTAGCATCTTGTATCCGAAAGGTAGCCAAAGAGATGCTAGGCGAGTCAAAAGGAGGAGCTCCGGGTCAAAAGGAGGCTTGGTGGTGGAGTGAAGGGGTGCAAGAGAAGCTAAAAAATAAAAGAGCTTGCTTTAAAGCTATGTCTAAGGATAGAACAGAGGAAACTATCACAGACTATAAAATAACAAAGAAGGAAGCAAAGAAGGCTGTAAGCGAAGCTAAGTCAAAAGCTTATGAGGTTTTGTATAAAAATCTCAACTTTAAGGAGGGCCAGAAGGATATATTCAGGTTGGCCAAAGCAAGAGAAAGAAAGACCAAAGACCTTTCTCAAGTGAGATGCATTAAGGACGAGGAAGGTCATGTGCTTGTTACTCAGAATGATATAGAGACTAGATGGGAGCAGTACTTCCATAAACTTTTCATTGGAGAAAGAAATAGAGAGATCACTTTGGGTGATCTAGCTAGCAGTGAAAGTTACTTGAATCGTGCATGCTATAGACGAATACAAAGAAAAGAAGTAGAGGAGGCTTTGAAGGTTATGAGACCTGGGAAAGGTGTTGGACCGGATGACATCCCTGTAGAAGTATGGAAAGTTTTAGGTGAGCGTGGTTTGACTTGGCTTACGAATCTATTCAATGTTATTTGGCGAAGCAAGAAAATGCCTGAAGATTGGAGGAGGAGTATCGTGGTGCCTCTTTATAAGAACAAAGGAGACATTCAAAATTGTTCAAATTACAGAGGTATCAAGCTGATGAGTCACACTATGAAAATTTGGGAACGTGTGATCGAAAGAAGGTTGAGGCAAGTTTCTCAAGTAAAAGAAAATCAATTCGGATTCATGCCAGGCCGCTCAACTATTGAAGCCATCCATTTGCTGAGGAGAACAATGGAGATTTATAGAGCTAAAAGGAAGAATCTTCATATGATCTTTATTGATTTGGAGAAGGCTTATGATTCCGTCCCACGAGAGATACTGTGGAGAGTTTTGGAGAAGAGACAAGTACCTGCCCTATACATTAATCTCATAAAGGATATGTATGATAGGGCTTTATCTTGTGTAAGGACCCCGACATGGAAGACTGACTATTTTGATATCAACATTGGTTTACATCAAGGTTCAGCTTTAAGTCCATTTCTTTTTACTTTGATTATGGACGAGTTGACAAGTCACATTCAGGATGAGTTACCTTGGTGTATGTTATTTGCTGATGATATTGTGCTTATTGACGAGACTAGAGATGGAGTAAATGAGAAGCTTGAGGTTTGGAGACATGCATTAGAGACTAAAGGTTTTCGTATAAGTAGGGCTAAGACGGAATATATGGAATGCACCTTTGATGGAAGCAATGTTGAAGGAATCGATGTTAAGATTGGTGACGATAACATTCAGAAGAGAGATTCTTTAAGATATCTGGGATCTATTTTGCAACATGATGGGGAAATTGATGGAGATATTACTAATAGAATAAATGCAGGCTGGCTAAAGTGGAGAGGAGCCTCCGCTATTCTTTGTGATAAGAAAATTCCTTTAAACATTAAAGGAAAGTTTTACAAAGCAGCCGTGAGACCTGCTATGCTTTATGGTTCTGAATGTTGGCATGTGAACCATAGACATGTGCAGAGAATGGCTGTAGCAGAAATGAAAATGCTAAGATGGATGTGTGGACATACACGTAAAGATCAGATTCAGAATGATGCAATCAGAAAGAAAGTTGGTGTAGCTCCGATCGAGGATAAGATGAGAGAAAACCGCTTAAGATGGTTTGGTCATTTGCAAAGAAGGTCAACTGATGCACCGGTTAGGAGATGCGAGTGTTGGGATGTTGAGCCGGCTAAGAGAGGACGAGGACGGCCCAAGAAGTGTTGGAAAGAGACTATACGAAGGGATCTTAGTTTTTTGGATATAAGTCCGAGATTGACCCAAGATAGATCTGAATGGAGGTGAAAAATCCATGTAGCCGATCCTACTTAATTGTGGGAAAAGGCTTTGTTGTTGTTGTTGTTGATATTGTATTATATGCCACTATAATTACCTATGTATTATGTACACATATTTTTATTTTGTTTTTTTATAATTCTTTTTATTTTATATTTTATTTATTTACATAATAATTTAAGAAATAACAACTGAGTTTTATAAATTATTTAGAGGTGCAATTTAAATAGGTTTTGCATTATATACATGTGTATTTAGTATAAGGAATTTATGATTTTATTTTCTTTTTATGATTTTTCTTTTGTTTTTATTATATTTTTAAAGTTATATACAAGGTGTAAATGAATGAAATATTTGTCTTTTGTCAAAAATAAATAAATAAATAAATAATTTGTACAAGTATGTGGTATATACAATGCAAATGGACTCTTATCTCTATCTACTTATTTTCTTTTGTGATCAGGTCAAAATTTGACCTTCTCTTGGATTTTAGGTCACTCGGTATCTATTTTAAATACATCCTTATTTTTCTTTTCTATTTATTCTTTTATTTTTGAGAAATAGATGTTAATTATGCATTATTAACAAAGCCATGCAAAGTGTCAAGTTATTATATTTACAGGTTTTTACAGATGTTTTTCTGAAAGAAAGATCTAAAATAAAAGAATAAAGAATGAGAATCGTATTTTCATCATCCTACTATACTTTACCTTTTCTAGTCCCTTAGCAAACACTTATTTGAAAAAGAAGTGAAAATAAGAATAAAAGAAAAAGGAGGAATCAAGGTTGATTATTAAACTTATCTTCATTAAATTGAAGTATGGAGTTCAGTCAGAGCTTTGGATAATTAATTTGGCAGAACCTTGTTGGGAAATAGTTTTAAGACTCGACAGCCTCCAAGTTCCACAGTTCTATTGTCAAGATTCCTTAATAACTCGGTCAGAACAAGTCTACATACACAAACTCTAATGACTATTAATCTTTCCTTGTACTATGTAAGTGATATGTAGCTCGTCGCCTCAAAAATGACAAAGAAATAGCCTCCCTCAACAAGGTAACTCTAATCCCCCAGTCTAGCAACTCTTTCCTCGAGGAGCGGGGTATTCCCTTCTAAGTTCAAGTTCAACCAGCTCAAGAAGAGGGGAAAGAAGAGAGTCGACCATGACCAGTGTAGCCACGTATCCTTTGGAGATTAACTAGTGTAGCTAAGTCTCCAGCTGCAAGCTTCCATGAGATGAGAAGGTGGAATACATAAGATTTGCTTATTCACTATATACACTCCGACAGGAATTTTATTTTTAATCAGGCATGTCCCCTTTTTGGAGTTTTTCATATTTTTGCACCTTTTTTTATGTGCATGTATACAACATATTTACATGGTGCAACATGTAATAGACTATCCCTCTTTTGAAGTTTTATTGCAACCCACAGAGTCCTATCTTTAGACCTCAATGCCACTAGACCATGTTGAGACGTGCATCCCTCCATAGAGGAAGATGAGAGGTTCCGACTAGCTGTATTAGCCTCGTATGCTACCCCAAGCCAAAGTATTCTGCCTCATCACCACTTCGTCCATGTTTAGCTATGTATAAGGTACGTGTCCAAGTCAAGCCATTGTCTCTGAGAGTAATGCTTGCGTTGTTAAGTGTTCTGCTCAGGCTCATCAAGATGGCATGTGAACATAGCCTAGTGGACTCAAAGAATGACCTAAAAAGTCTCAACCCCAAATCATATAAGATTCCTCTGAAGTTAAGTGGATTAAGGTCTTAACCAAGCTCTATTTTTAAATTTAAGTCCAGGCTAGTTTAAATGTCAACTATGATTCAAAAGAATGTATAAGAAAATATTTACAAAACTCTTTTTTGGAATATTTTTCAAAATATGCGAATTTTGATGGAAATTTTTGAATGCAAGAAAGAAGGAAAAGTTTTGCCAAATATTTTTACAAACATTTACAAACAAATTTTGCAAACCTTTATCTTTCAAACATTTTTCAAAAATTTTGTACTATATACATAATTTTGATTCAAAAATATTTAAAAAAATTACAAAAGTTTGTACAAAAATAGTTTTTACAAAAGGGTATTTGCAAACAATTATGTATAAGAATTTTTTAAAAAAATTGTCATGATTTTTAGTTTTGCGATTTTTAGCCATATTATTTAACACACTCACACAAAGTACAAGTTATGGCTAAAGTATATATACGATATATACGACACCCCCTATACCTAGCTCGAATGATGTCCTCAGAGTGATCAAAGAGCGATGAAAGGAAGACATAACTCGTGTTGAGTATTGGGAAGTTAAAAGAATGGTATACTACAACGACGAATGTAAGAATGTAATGAATAGAGGTCGGTGATCCCCCTATACCTAGGATCAAGTAATCCTAAGTATAGAAGACTATACACAAGGGGAAGACCGGTGAATGGAATGTACATGTATTACCTCCCCTATACTTAGGATAAAATATCCCTAAGTATAGGTAGCAAAAAAGAGGTAATGAATTTAAATGGATAATGAAAAGTCTAATACCCCCCTCTATTGATGGTAAAGTTTACCCTAAATATAGCACAATCATAAGATGAAGATGGGGTATCAGACAAAAAGAATGAATGATATAGACAATATGGATCTATACAACTACGAATGAGAAGTGATAATAATGCATGAGATGTAAATGATGTGAGTCAAAGACCACATCTCATATAAAATGAATAGGGGCAACGTCAACAATCACTGGATCATGATCAAGATATGGCTTCAGGTGCTGACCATTAATTCGAAAGGTGGAATCAGATGACAACTCAAATATGTCAATGCTTCCGTTGTCGTACACCTTTCTGACAAAGTAAGGTCCCTTCCATTTACTTTGTAATTTCCCTGGAAATAATCTCAACCTAGCATCAAATATCCATACTCTCTGGTTCGACTCAAACTGTTTATGGCTGATATGAGAATCATGCCATATCTTCACTCTATGCTTATATTGTAGGCTACTCGAAAAGGTTGTATCTCTCAACTCCTCCAGGGCTGCCAATTCTGCTTTCCTTTGATCTCCCACACTCTTAGGATCCAATAATAACTCTGTGACTGCCCAAAGTGACTTGTGCTTGATCTCCATGGGTAAGCGGCATGGCTTGCCACAAACGAGACGAACATGAGATGTGCCCAAAGGTGTCTTGAAGAAAGTCCTATAGGCCCATAAGACCAAGTCCAAAAGTTGTGACCAATCCTTTTGGTCTGGGCAGACGACCTTCTGCAATATAGTCTTGATCTCCCTCTTCAATACTTCAGCAAGACCATTAGTCTGAGGGTGATATGGAGTGGCAACTCGATGGTGAATGCCGAACTCGTTAGTAAGGTCCCTTACATTGTCATTGATAAAGAGAGTCCCCCTTTCTTATATCAAAACTCTAGGTACCCCAAACCGTGAAATGATATTATTCCTCAAGAATCTACAAACAGTCTTAGCATCTGTGGCTCGGGTGGGGATGGCCTCAACCCAACGACTCACATAATCTACAGTAAGAAGAATATACTCAAACCCCTGACTCTTAGGGAATGAACCCATGAAATCGATGCACCATGCATCAAAAACCTCATAGAAGTGAATGAGCTACTGATAACTGCTGGATTAAGCCGAAGTCATGTCATTCCACACAAGGCAGGAAGGACCGTCACTGAGGCGACCTCAGACTAAATCCCTGATTAATAAACATATAACCCATGACAATCAATCAAGCAATTAAGTACCAAAAATGTGGAGTTCAAATTTATTGTCTCTACCCTAAAATGCATAGCAGTCAAGCATGTAGAGGTCGAGCCACTAAGAGCAAACTGGTAGCCTACGGTTATCTATGTACAACCAAGTCATTCATTTGTATAATTCCTTTTGTGGGTTTTTAACTTTTTTATTGTTATATTTATATATTTTGATTTTGTTTTCTGATTTTGTATTTTCTTTTTTATATATTTCATATATTTTTAATTTCTTTTCTTTTAATAGAAATATAAAGCTATATAAAGTATATTTATATAACATAGGTGAGAGAGATGATATATGTATATAAAAAGAGATAAAAATTAACAAAAATACAGGAAGTATTTTTGGGTTTTATATAATTTTCTATTATTTTTGTGATTTTTTTTATTTTTGCTAATTTTTATGTGTTTTTAAAGTCAAATTTATCCCAAGCAAAGGATTAATTAAATATCCGAAATTGATTTGGGTTGCAAAAATAATAAATAATTCCCAAATTACCCAAAGTATTTTTAATACATAATAATAGTAGATAGATAATTACAAAATAGAAAAACATATTTTTGGTATTTTTGTAGAATTTTTATATTTTGTTGTTGGATTTTAAAGATTTTTGATTTTTTTAATTTCCTTTTTCTTATTTTATTTGTTTTTGTTTTTTGGACTCAATAAATATCAAAATATACCATATATAATTTTTTTTGGAATTTGTCAATATGTTTTTACAATTTTATGTATTTTAGAAATTAAACAGGGATTAATTAGGCTCCTTTTAATTTTAATAAAAATATAAAATGCAAAAATACCAATTAAAAATATGGGCGTGAATCTACAAATCAAAAAACATTTATCCCTATTTTGTGAATTTTTAGGAGCACTATAGTATTTTTAATAATTAGATAAAATATACAAAAATACATGTCCTAGCAGGGGCATATTTGCAAATAAAATGATGTCCAGGCATGTCTGTGCAAAAATGCCAAAAATATTCAATGTGTATTTAAATTTTAAAGACTAAATAATAATTATAAAACTCACAAGGGCATATCTGCAATTTTCCCAATACGTTAGACTACACGTGACACATACATGCCATGACTGATAAATACATGAAAGCTCATGGACCTGCTTGAAATTTATGCGAAAACATAGTATGTGAAATGAAATTTATTGGACTAAACACTAATTTACATAACTATCAAGGGTATCCCTGCAATTTTTTCACCTCGCGTGGGACATCACGTGAGGTGGTGCGGAATGGACCTAAAAGCAATTAGAGTAAATACATGGTCCTCGATGCAAAATTTCCACTTATTCTATAATGTTACATTTTATTTATAGGACTAAATAATAATTACAAAAAAGAAGGGCTAAGATGTGTGAATTACCCCATAATAGATGCGTACGGATGGCTGGATGTGTTTCACTAATAAACGTGGCATCCATCAGATGGCTGATGACGATTCACCGATGACCGGTGGAGATTAGATCCTTGGAGAGGATCTAACGGTCGAAACGAGGCTCCATGGGACGACATCTGTAGCATCTGGAGGCAGCATCTTCATCAAACAACAGAGAAGCGCAGTCCAAGAACATGGAAGAACACTCACGTGGGTGAGGTTCTTTTGGCGAGATCTCCCTCCTCCGATGTCCATTTGAGCTCCGAGATGGCCCCAAACACTCCTGGAAAGGTACTCTACATGCTAGAGGCATCGGAATGGCCGGAAATTCACTGGGCTCCTGCGTGAGGTCAGGGAAGACGAGGAGACCCAGGTATCTCCAGCGAACTTTAAACATGGATCTTGGTGCTTCATAATGCGCCTAACCTGCATAGGAATAAACTATGGCTTGAGGGGCTTCTCCTCGACCGAACTTGAAGCTGGATACACAAGAAAAAGGGTGGACAAAAAGGACTCTTGCGACGCGGCAGAGGAGACCCTTGATTTGCATAACCTAGGCTGTCCTGGTGGATTGGATGCACATGGAGTGATCGGAAGGCGCAGAGGATTGATGTGAAGGTGAAAACAGAAGCGGAGATGGTCCGAGTGCACGTGGAGGAGCTCGCCGGATCTCAACTCCGGCGAACTCCAGGGTGAGCGTGTACGGATGAATTACTTAACTAAATTCTACACTAAGGGCAGGAAATTAAACCTACAACTATAATGTGTGAAAGTAAAGAGAAAGAGACATCTCTTATACCTAGGGGACGCCCAGGGAGCAGGGTCGCCGGCGACAGCAGCCATGGGTGCACCCCGGCCTCCTGGAGCTTCACCGAAACATGCACCACCTCCTCCTTTCACGAGGAGACGTTTGGGATTCAAGGCAAGGGCTCCTAGGACTATAAGGGTGACCAAATTTGGAAGAGGAGGCGAAGGGAATTATTTATAAACTTTGCTAAGCACCCTTATTGACCGCCCTAGATCGATGAGTCAGGGTTATGTACATATTATACAATGATCTGGCATGAATCATGGATGATCATAGATTATTTCTTGTGAAGGAAGCATCCGTGATAGACGGATGGAACACCGATGAAAAAGGGCAGAAAATCAAGGAAATGATGGGCTGCGTCAGATTGGAAGGCAGGGGGCGAGTTGACCAGGGTCAACAGTTGACGCAACCCATTGGGCCACGTCACCCGCTAGGTGACAAAAAACCTGATTTATTAAAGAATATTTAATTAGTAAACGATTTTATTAATTTTTTAGTATAAAATAAAAAATTATTATTTTATGTAGTATTTTATTATGATTTTTATTTATTTTTAGGCTTATTTTGTTATTAGTTTATTTTAATGGATTATTTATTGGTATGATTACCTATGTTTTGTACATTTTCATTTTTTTGTATATTTTATTTTAGATTTTTTTCTATTATTTTATATATTTATAACTTATTTTTGTGAGTATAAATATTTTTTTATTTTATTTTTATGATGTTATTTGTACACTTTAATAAATAGATATGTATATTATGTAGGTATATTTATAGGTATTTTTTACTTGTGTTCTATGTATACTATTTTATTTTAATGTATTTTATTGAGTTTTTTTATAGTTTTATATTTTTAATTGAATCTATATAATATTTACAATATTAAAAAAATATAAAAGAATAAAGAATTAAAGAATATATTCCTCTTTTATTTATGTACATATAATAACATAGGTATTTTGTCTATGTTTTCTCATGGATTAATTTTATTTTTCTTTTTCTTTTTGGTTTTATTTTAATTTTAATATGCACATATGCTATGAATAAGATTTAAAAATTTCACAAATATGAATTTGTAAAAATAATGAATAATGAATAGATTGAATATTTTAATCGATAGAATGTACAATAGGGGCCCAAAACCTAACTTCTACATAGTAACTCCAAAAAACATAAAACCACCACCATTAAATAGCTTGTGAAATGTTATATACAATTAGGTGATTTTGCTATGTTTTGAGTTTTTATTTGAAAGATACGGGTCTGTGAAGTTTAATTTTTGGCTATTTATTTTGTGTATAAAATATATACAGTGTATTGTTCTTGTGCAAACTCAATTTAGTATTTTTATTTACATTATTATCTACAACTTTTATGTACAAAATTTCTTTATTTGATGAATAAATATTAAAGAATAAAATAGGTGTCAAAAGTGAATAAAAGAATGAATAAATAAATAGCATTTTTATTGTATTTTGCCCCTTATCTCCCCCTACTTTTTTCCTTGTCGACCAACTAATTCTTGACATGGTTTCAGGGTTTAGGGTCATAAAATATCTTCAATATTTTATTACCTTTTCTTTTCTTCTCTTTATTCTATAATTTTGGCATTAAAAATCTTATTTTATACACAATAAATTCAATAAATAATGGATGCTAGTTTGTGCAAGTTAATGTCATTTACATGCATTAGGTAGGGTTTTCAAGGCCCAAGGTGATTAAAAAGAGGTTCTCACCTCCTATACTTGCCTTTGCTAGTCCCTAGCAAACACTTATGTAATAAGTACAAAAAAATTAAAGAAGAAAAGAAAAATAGAAAGAAAAAGAAAGAGTGAAGAGAATTGCTTTCAGTTGTAACACTTGTCCTTACAAAATCAGAGTTTGGAGCTCAGGTCAGACCTTGATGTGCGAATGTGTGTGGAACCTGATTGGGAATCAAATTTAAAACACAACAGCCTTCGAGAGTAACAGAACTCGGTTCAACCCACCTCAATATCCAGGTCATAACTAGCCTACATCATATGCAAACCCTTATGACTATGAAGCTGACTCGTTCGGTGTAAGTGATAGTGGCTCTCCCCAACTGAAATGACAAAGAGACTGACTTCTCTAGAATGACAACCCAATGATTCCCCAATCCAGCACTTTGTCCTCGAGGAGTGGGGTATTCCCTCCTAAGTTCAAGTGGCATCCAACTCAAGAGGATGAGGTAAAGAAAAGAATGGACGGCATCTAGTGTATCTACCGAACCTAGGATGCATGACCATTGTAGTCAAGTCATCCAGTTGCAGGCTCACATGGTATAACTTTGATGCTCAAGCTTGCTTATTTTCTATACAACATATATACATGCTCCGGCAGGCATTTTATTTTTATTTTCAAGCCTGTCCCCTTTTTTGGAGTTTTTTTCCAAACATACTATTCATAGCAGAATTTACATAAGGACTTTTTCCTCTTGAGCCAGAATACTATCCCTCTTTTGAAGCTTTAATGAAACCCACACTCTCCTGTCTTAGACTTCATTGAAACTGGACCAGGTTGGGGTGCACTTCCCTCCCTAGACGAAGACGAATGTTTCCACCCGTGTGTGTCTCAGACTGGCAAATCCAGCCCCCTTACCACTCCAACTGAGTTGAGTCAAGTGAAAGGTGCAAGTGTTCAAGTTAGCTCATGGCCGACAAGAGTCATGTGTACGTCTCGAAAAGTTCTAGATAGTCAGATGAGGTGACTTGAACCCAACCCTGAGTCTCAAAGAATTAAGCGCTAATGGACCTGAAGTACCCTAAACCTAGTTCACATAAAGTTCCAACGCAATTAGGTGCAGTAAGGTCCAACCAAGCTCCAATCTTCGACTTTATTGGACTTGTTCAATTATCAAGCTCACTCAAAGAATAATATGCAAATGCTATGTACAACGCAGAAAAATGATGCAAAGAATGATGCAATTTTCAAAGAATTTTAAAAGTAACAAGAAGAATTTTTACAAAAAGAATTTTGGAAAAGAATTTTGGCACACAAAGTTTAAAATATTTACATCTATTTATATGGGCATGCTTCTTTTTATTTATTTACAAGACTTAAGAATTTTAAAGAATTTACAGGTTTTAACAAAGTGGTTTATTTAGGTACATGTACACAATTGAAAAATAATTTTATTTAATTACCTGTTTTTATTTTTTTAATGATGCCTTTATTCCTCAAATTTATTTGAAGCAAATTTTGAAAACTAGAGTACAAAATAATTTTTGCCATTTACAAACATTTGAAAGCCATTTTACAAATATTTTTCAAATAATATATATACATTTTTCAAAATATTTTTACAAAACATTTTCCAAACTAATTTTCAAAACATTTTACAACACAAAGAAAAGAATTTTTGCAATTCAAAATATTTTTACAAAGGTTGAAAACATTTCACAAAAAGTTTTCCAAATGGGTCACACCATTTTTCAAATCATTTTGCAAAAACATTTTTAACCTGATTTATTAATCAGTATATAGTAAAAGAATGGGTACATATCTTTACATGGGGATATATTTTATGTATAAAAGTATTTTGGTTCTTAAAGGATTTACAAGCGATTGTTGCTCACTTTTATACATTTATAAGATCTTTTTAGTATAGTGTGTACATTCCTCAAACTTATTCGAAAATCGTTTTGCAACCGTTTTCAAAACTGTAGTCCAAATAATTTTCTCAAATAGTTTTTACAAAAATTTACAAGTATTTGAAAATCAATTTGCAAAGGTTTTTCAAACAGTAAATATAGTTTTTTCAAGATATTTTTGCAACCATTTTTCCAACCATTTGCAAATCGCTTTCAAACATTTTTTATTTACCCAAAGGAAATAAATTTTTGCAAACAAAAATATTTACAAAGGTTGAACATTTTTTACAAAATATTTTCCAAACAGCCTCCAGAAGATTTTTCAAAAAAAGTTTCAAACCATTTTCAAACATTTTGCGAAAAACATTTTTGCCTGATTATTAATCAGAATGTACAAAAAGAGTCTGAGGAGCTACAACCATCTTTTATTAGCATATTGTGAATAGTTTAACACTATTTTTAGCCATAGGTATTATTTAAACTATGAAAGTACGAGTTATGCCTTAAAATATATACATAGTATATACGAACCCCTATTCTTAGCTCGAGCTATGTCCTCATAGATCAAAGAGAAAGAGAAGGTATAACTTGGACTGAGTATAGAGAAGTCTACAGAATGAAGGATTGAGGAGATAAATGAATGAGTAAGAAGTTGACCGTCCCCCCTATATTAAGGATCAAATAATCCTATGTATAGCAGAATGTACACAAGGTAGGGATAGTCAAGGGTGAGAATGGACAGATCGTACTCAGGATGTCTCCGCCTATACTTAGGGTAAGATACCCCTAAGTATAGTCAAGAAGAGGAGACAATGGAGAAGATCAAAGAAGGAAGGGACTCTGGGTGCGCACCCCCTATACTTAGGACAAAGTATGTCCTAAGTATAGAAGACTGACAAAAAAGGGGCGACACCTTTTTGGTAGAAAAAGAAAATAGAAAAGGAGAATAAGAAAAGAAGAATTCAGAGAAAAAGTTCTTGAGGTGCATTGTCTGAATCTTTTGTTGCTGCTAGTGTCGTGGATGTATCTTCGAAGCGCAGAACCTGGATTGAGTTGACAACAACCAAGAAAGTATCTGGATCAAGGTAAGGATTCAGGATTTGATCGTTGACTATGAATGGTTGTGCGTCAGGAGACAGTTCTGATATGGCAATACTTCCATTATCATGCACTTCAGGAACTTGAAATGGCCCTGTCCATTTGCTTTTTAATTTGCCCGGGTATATCTTCAACTTTGCATCAAATAACCACACTTTCTGCCCAGCTTCGAAGATTTTTCGTCTGATGTGACGGTCATGCCAGCGTTTCACCTTCTCCTTGTACATCATCGTATGCATAGTCTCAGAATTCCAGGAGACTGTTCAGATCATCTTTCCTTTTCTGACCACTTTTCTGTGAGTCCATGTTGCACATATTAATTGCCTATAAAGATTGTGAATTAGTTCCACGGGTAGATGACGTGGCTTCCCATACACAAGTTGATAGGGCGACATGCCCAAGGGAGACTTGTAGGTGGTTCTGTATGCCCAGAGGACCGAGTCCAAGAGTTGGGACCAATTCTTTCTGTCCGACCTCACAAGTTTCTGAAGAATCATCTTGATTTCTCTGTTCGATAACTCTGCCATGCCATTGGTCTGGGGATGATAAGGAGATGCGACCCGATGGTCGATGCCGTACTCCTTCGTTAACTTCTTGACCTCTTTATTCACGAAGTGGCTACCTGTTGAACCGAAAAATAGAGGGTCGTACGGTTTCACAAGGCGAAACCGCAGTCGATGCGGCGACCGCTCGAAATCCCGATTCAAACAACAATTAACCCACAACAGATAAATCAAGCAATGAAAGTAAATGTGCGGAGTTAAAATTTATTATAACTCTACAACAAGATGTGTATAGGTGCAAGTATTGTAGAGGTCGAACACAGGGAGCAGACAGGTAGATCGGGGCACAAGTGCTCAAAAATGTGTGTGAAAGTGATCGAATGTCTATCTATGCTATTTTTTGTGGGTTTTTAATTTTATATTTTTATTTAATTTTTAATTTTATATTTTTGTATTTTGATTTTTAATTTACTGATTTTATTTTTTTTTTGTATTTTATATTTTTATATTCTTTTTCAATAATGGAAATTAAAGACAATGTAATAAAAGGGAAATTAAAGTATTTATAAAAATGGATAAAAATACTCAAAAATAAGGAAATAAAGTCTTTTTGGTCTTTTTATACTTTTTTACTGTTTTTGTGATTTTTGTGTAATTTTTAGAATGTTTTTGGTATTTTTAATTATCAAAATGAAGAAAACAGTAGTAAAAAGCAAGGCTGAAACTTAAAATGGAGAAATAAAATAGAAATCAGTGGCAAAAATTCCCCAACTTAATTTTCAGTGAAAGATGATGAAACCAAGAAAATTCAGGAAAAGAAAACACTATTTTTGGATTTTTTATGGATTTTATAAATTTTTATGAAGGTTTTTAGAGTTTTGCAATTTTTTGGAGTTTGGTTTTATATTTTTTAATGATTTTTGGCGGGGAGTTAAAACAAACTAAAATACACGGAGTTAAAATTTATTATAACTCTACAACAAGATGTGTATAGGTGCAAGTATTGTAGAGGTCGAACACAGGGAGCAGACAGGTAGATCGGGGCACAAGTGCTCAAAAATGTGTGTGAAAGTGATCGAATGTCTATCTATGCTATTTTTTGTGGGTTTTTAATTTTATATTTTTATTTAATTTTTAATTTTATATTTTTGTATTTTGATTTTTAATTTACTGATTTTATATTTTTTTTGTATTTTATATTTTTATATTCTTTTTCAATAATGGAAATTAAAGACAATGTAATAAAAGGGAAACTAAAGTATTTATAAAAATGGATAAAAATACTCAAAAATAAGGAAATAAAGTCTTTTTGGTCTTTTTATACTTTTTTACTGTTTTTGTGATTTTTGTGTAATTTTTAGAATGTTTTTGGTATTTTTAATTATCAAAATGAAGAAAACAGTAGTAAAAAGCAAGGCTGAAACTTAAAATGGAGAAATAAAATAGAAATCAGTGGCAAAAATTCCCCAACTTAATTTTCAGTGAGAGATGATGAAACCAAGAAAATTTAGGAAAAGAAAACACTATTTTTGGATTTTTTATGGATTTTATAAATTTTTATGAAGGTTTTTAGAGTTTTGCAATTTTTTGGAGTTTGGTTTTATATTTTTTAATGATTTTTGGCGGGGAGTTAAAACAAACTAAAATACACGATATATATGTTTTTGGGATTTTTCTGGGGTGTTTTTATATTTTTTAGGGATTTTATGGTGCAAACAGTGCTGAAATTGGCTATTTTTGAATTTTTATAAATAATAAAATGCAATAAAAATGGAAAATAAAAATATAGCGTTGAAATATGATGCAACAGGAGCTTAAGTCCAAAATTTGAGAAAATTTGGAGTTAGAATGATGCTTCAAATAAATGGACAAACAAGAACAAATTAAAGGGGTTGGCAGGGGCCTTTGTGCAATATGCAAAATATCCAGGGGCCTAGCTGCAATTTGCACACAAAATTTTAACTTAAACAAGAAGTTTCTGGACCAACAACCAATCCCCAAAGTCGCGAGGGTCAAATCGCAAAATCACCAAAGTGCACGTGGCGAGCACGTGCACAGGCGTGGACTCGAACGCAATAAATAGGAATGATTGGGGTGGATACGTAAAATCTCCCAAAAATGAATAGCTAATCTGTCATCTTTTAAGACCAATTGGCAATACCGGAAAGAGGGAGCCCTTAGTTGCAAAATGACCAAGAGCACGTGCTCGCGCACGTGCGCCCAGCTGCCAAGGACTTTTGCGCAATAATCAAAACCAACAGGGAATGTTTGCAAATATTACATAAACGTTTCAAGGCAAGTGAAAGTTTTGGCAGTTAGAAGTAAATACAAAAATTGCCCAGGGCGAGAATCGCAAAATACCCAGAGCTGCTTGCGGATGGACGATGGATGGGGCGTTACTTGAGACACGTGTCCTCTCCACAAAGCCCGATACCCCTTGGGGTTATAACGGCCAGGATTGAAAGGTGCTTCACTGATCGAACGGCTGGGGTTCTCTCTTGGACTGACGGCCTTGATCAAAACGGGGGGGGGGGGGGGCGAAATCAACGGCTGCTGTAGCATGCCCCTCCCCCCTTCGTTCTTATTCTTGTCCAGGCGCGCGCAGGTGGCGCGGGCGGCGGCGCTCGCGTCTCCTCCGGCGACTGTAGCGTTGCCCCCTCTCCTGGGACCTGCAAGAGGAAAATCACACACGACAGAGAGGGGGTCCCAAGGGCCAAGGAAGAAGAAAATCGACGGTGGTCGTGATGGGAGTTGCCGGAGCTCGTGAGCTCCGACTGGGAGGATCGACTGCGAAATCGAGGCAAAATACACGATGGAATACCCAGATAAAAGCACAAAGCTAATCCTAATACTATCAGCTAGTTAAGCAAAGAAAAATAAGGATGAAAAACGACCTCTAGGGTGTATAACCCGAGGTATGGACCTCACGGCTTCTAGCCGGAGATGGGGGGTTGGAGACCTCCTATGTCCTCGCCCGAGCGCTCCTAGACCATCTGGAGGCGTCCCTGTTACTGACGTCAATCCGGAGGTGGAAGACGAGGCTCAAAACATGGACCAAAGGGGTTCAAAGGCAAATGGGAAGAGAGGGGGCTGTTTTGAAAGATGATGGAGACGCGATGTTCGAGGCTTGATCACGGGCGAGGCTTTGGTCAAAACGCCAAGACAATGCTTGGGCGTGGTAGCTGGATGTTAGGGGAACATGTTTCAATAAGAAGTCGACCCGATTCGGTGAAAGGGGCGACCTCCAAAAAAGGGAGAAAGTGGGTCAACAACCACTTCTGACACAAGGCAGGTGTTGGGCAGAGAGTTGACCGAGGTCAACTCTCCTGCCCTCCTGGTTGGTCCACGTGGACCAACCAGGAAAAAACCTGAGAAAAATACTTCTAAAATATATAAAAATTAGATAACGATTTTATTGATTTTTAATTATAAAATGAAAAATGTTTATTTTTTTATAAAGTATTTTATAGTGATTTTTATTTATTTTTAGGAAGTGTATTTTTACAAGTTGACTTTTACACCCTTTATAGGTATAATTTCTACATATTGTATTCTTTTATTTTTATTTTGTATGTTTTAATTTTATTATTTTTGTTTCTTATTTTATAGAATTATAAAATACTTTTATGTACATAAATATATTTTTATTTTATTTTATTGATATATTTTGTATATTTAATAAAATAGAAGTGTATTTTATATAGGTATAAGTGTATGTATACTACCTATGTATCAAATATATACAAGTATTTTTATTTGATTTTTAATGATGTTTTTATTCTGATTTTAATATACATAATTATTATAAGTATTATTTACAACATTATAAAAATATAAAATTATAAAAATAATAAATAAATAATAAATTGAATATTTTAATATGTACAAGGTACAATAGGGGTCCAAAAGTCAACTTTCAAACCGTAGCTCCGCCAAATGCGAAACCACTGCCATTAATTAGATTATTTTCTTCTATATACAATTAAAGGTGAGTACGCTGCATTTGGAGTTTTTATTTGTGAGATACGGGTCTGGGAAGTTGTCATTCTGGATTTTTATTCAGACCATAACTTTTTATCTGTGTATTATTTTTGAGTGAAATAAATTTTGTATTTTTCTTTATTAAATTATCTACAACTTTCATGTACAAAGTTTCTTTATTTGATGTACAAAAAGTGGAACCAAAAATAGGTCCCAAAATGAATAAAGAATGAATATAATGTATAGGTATTTTATCTGTATTTTGGCCCTTATCTCCCCCTACTTTATTCCTTGTCGACCTATTCATCAAGATGCCTAGGTCTCGGGGTTTTGGGTCATAAAATATTTACAATATTTTATTCTTTTTTCTTTTCTTTTCTTTATTCTATTATTTTGGCACTAAAAACCGCATTTTATACAATATTTACACACATATACACGAATGCTAAAATGCATGAATTAATACTATTTACACGCATTTACTAGGGTTTTTAAGGCCAAAATGATAGAATAAAGATGATGAAACGTAGATTCATCATCCCCCTATACTTGCCTTTGCTAGTCCCTAGCAAACACTTATGCAATAAGTGCAGAAAGAGAAAAATAAAGAAAAGAAAAAGAAGAAAGATGGACTAAATTTAATTGTCAAACTTATCTTTACAAAATCAAAGTTTGGAGCTTAAGTCGGACCTTTGGAATTTTAGTGCGGGCGGAACCTTAATGAGAACCGAATTTGAAATTCAACAGTCCCTAAGAATCCCAAAACTCTGCTCAAGTCTCCTCAATAGCCAGGTCAGAAATATCTCAACTCATACGCAAACTCTTACGACTATGAATCTGACTTGTACAGTGTAAGTGATGGTGGCTCTCCCCAACTAGAATGACAATGAAACTGACTTCTCCAATATGACAACCCAATGATTCCCCAATCCAGCAACTCCATCCTCGAGGAGCGGGGTATTCCCTTCTAAGTTCAAGTGGCAACCAGCTCAAGAGGAGGGGGTGAAGAGAAGAATGGATGGTAGCCAGTGTAGCTACCTATCCTGGGATGCAAGACCAGTGTAGTCAAGTCATCCAGCTGCAGGCTCACATGATATGACTTTGGAACTCAAGCTTGCTTATTGACTTTACAACATATGTACATACTTTGCAGGCTTTTTATTTTTGTACATGCCTAAACTGTTTTTTTTCTCTCTCTTTTTTTTTTGAAATACTATTCACAGCAGCATTTACATAAGGAGTTTTTCCTCTCGAGCCAGTAGACTATCCCTCTTTTGAAGCTTTATCGCAACCCACCGCCTCTTGTCTTTAGACTTCCTAATCACTGGACGGGTTGGGGTGCACTTCCCTCCCTAGAGGAGGACAAATGTTTCCACTTGTGTGCGTCTCATACCGGCAAATCCAATCCCCTCACCACTCCAACTGAGTTGAGCCATGTGAAAGGTGCATGTGTCCAAGTTAGGTCATTATCAACAAGAGTCGTGCGTGTGCTTCGAAGTACTCTACTTAGGCAGTCAAGAATCCATTGAACCAAGTCCCGTGATCCTCAAAGAATTAAGTCAACTAGACCTGAAGTACCTCAAACCCAGTTCCTATAAGGTTCCTGTTATTAGGTAGATTTTAAGGTCCAATCAAGCTCCAATCTTCGGATTTTACTTAGACTTGTTCAACTATCAAACTCAATCCAAAAAATGCTCATGCTATGCAATGCAGAATGCAGAAAATATTTTTGTGATGCAATTTTCAAGATTTTGAACTTTTTATGGGTTTTTGAAAATATGATGATGATGCATATGCATTTTTTGTATTTTTCCAAAAGATTTTTTTTTCAAATGTTTTTGGATTTTAATTTTGCAAATGTTTTTGGGAATTTTTGAAAACACAAAGATTTTGGCTAAAAACTAGGTGAAAATATGTACACGGCAGTGTTTCTTATATATACAAGAAGTGGATTTTAAGAATTTACAGGGTAAGTGGTCAATTTTATACATATATATATATATAGTGGATTTTGGTGTGATGTGAATATTCCTCAAACTTATTTGACACAAGCTTTTCACACAATTTTTGAAAACTATAGTCCAAAATAGTTTTTACAAACATTTGACACACATTTGAAAATCATTTTGCAAAGGCTTTCAAAACAGTATATATAGGTTTTTCAAATCATTTTTGCAACCATTTTTCAAACCATTTGCAAATCATTTTTCAAACATTTTTATTTCACACAAAGAAAAGAAGTTTTACAAAACACACATTTTTACACAGGTTGAAAACATGAAACAAAATATTTTCAAAATAGTTTTCAATAGGTGTTCACAAAGATTTTCAAACTATTTTTCAAACATTTTCACCTGATTTATTAATCAGTAAATACAAAAAGAATTTGAGGAATAACCACATCTTTTTATTAAGGATTTTTAATGAATTTTAAAGAATTTTTAGCCATATTATTAGGAAAATACGAAAGTACGAGTTATGGCTAAAGTATATACGTAGTATATACGACCCCCCTATACTTAGCTTGAGCTATGTCCTCATAGATCGGAGAGAAAAGAGAAGACATAACTCGTACTAAGTATAGGAAAATCTAAAGAAGAAATAAATAAAGGAATGGATGAACAAACGAATGAGAAGTTGACCATCCCCCCTATACTTAGGATCAAATAATCCTAAGTATAGCAGACTGTACACAACGCAGGGAGGGTCAAGGGTGGGAATGAACAGATCGTACTCAGATTGTCTCCCCGTATACTTAGGGTAAAATATCCCTAAGTATAGACAAGAAGAGGAGACAATGGAGAGGATCGAGATGAATGAGAAAAACTCGGGGTGCGCACCCCCCTATACTTAGGACAAAGTGCGTCCTAAGTATAGAAAACTGTCTACAAGGGGTGATACCTTTTTGATAGATGAAGAAGATAGAAGAGGAAAAGAAGAAAAGAAGAAAAGAGATGAAGATGGAAGAAGAGATCGTGAGGATGTACACGTCACTCCCCCTATACTTAGGGTAAAAGAAGCCCTAAGTATAGGCAACAACAGGAGTGATCAGACGGACGACAAAAGAGCACTCGGCTCGTCCACCCCCCTACACTTAGGACAAAGTACGTCCTAAGTAAGGCAGACTCGAGGAATGGGTAGACGAGCAACACGGGAGAGACAGAGATGAACAAAGGAGAATGTACAACAGAGGTATATGTACAAATGATCAAGAAGGTTGAAAGCGAACCTTCTTCCGGGACCGCTGAGGAATGGATCTGGTGTGATGCAGGTCGACATCGGGGTCCATAGTGGACGAAAGCCGATCAGGGTCGACACAGTGAAGGTCCTCAGTGGAATCGAATCTGAAAGGGACGAACTGGTCAATGGAAGTAGTACGGCTAGGTTCTCCCTTGGTGGTCCTCTGGTGTAAAGGCACAGACGTGTGAGTGGAAAAAGTGTGACTCGGTCCGGCCTTGGGAGTTTCGCTGATATCAAAGTGAAATGGGACAAACTCATCATCATCGGAAGTAGTGTACTCAGAGTCATCCTGCGAGGAGTCATCCAGGTCAAAACCAAAAGGCACGAACTCATCGGTGGAAGTAGTCGAACTCTGTTCGTCCTCTATAATCTCAACTGGATCATCTTTTTCATCAAAAGGTCCGAATCTCTGAAAAAAAGCAACAAAATCAAATTCGGCCTTAGTCTCATCAGTATCTACATGGACAGGAGCGGACTCATCAGTGGAAGTAGTCAGAGCATGTCCGTCCTGTATCGTCTCTATATCTGCCCTCCGCTCAATGGTGTCAATCGTGTAAATCCCGCGGATGTCATCAACACATCGCCAATCACAGGAAGCGGAAACACCAAGGTCTATGCTTTCCGAGCTTTCCTCCTTAGAGAGGAATTCTCGGGTCTCATCATCGGTCATGAAGAAGGTCTCTCTGATATCCTCATATAGATCATAGTCCTCGGGGTCATCCAAGATAGGTGAAGTCACATCAGGTGCGGGTCTCTGGTCAGCAGTGGGTGCGGTGATCACTGCTTCGCCCTCGTTAGCAGGACGGAAGCGAATCTCTCCTGATCCGTAGTCAATAACGACCCTCGCAGAGGCAAGGAATGGTCGTCCCAGGATGATTGGAGAATGCTCCCCTGTGGAGTTCTCCATGGGCAACACGACAAAATCAACATTATGGCTCGTGCCCTGAATCGAGATGACGGCGTTTTCAAGGATACCCTTCGGCCTCTTTATTGATCCATCAGCAAACTGTACGATCATCCTGGTTTTCTTGAGAGGCCCTAAGTGAAGAGACTGTACCAGCGAGAAGGGTAATATGCTAATAGAAGCACCGCCGTCTAGGAGAGTGTGATCACAAGTATGGTCAGAGATGGTGCAAGTGATGAAAGGTGTAGCTGTGTTCTTCCTCTTGGGAATGGGACGGTGTGTGATGGCGAGGGCAGTGGCCATGGTCAGAATGTGACGCTCAGATCTGCTCCTCCATTTTCTCTTCTTGGGAAGAGGAGCAGATAAATCGGTCATGGCCTGCTGAAGTGGGGCACGGATGATCTCATGTATGGTGGCCACCACTTCGGGTTCAGTCAGTATTTTTTTGAATTTTCGGACCTCCTCCATACAAGAGAGGAAGTCGGAATCATCATATACACGAGGAATGCCAAGAGCAGTCTGTACAGCGGCATCCTCGGGGTCAAAGGTGGGACCGGGTGTGAATGCATGCGTGGTCAAAAAGTCTGGCAAGTGGGCGCTCTCCTCACAGTCCGACTCGATCGTGTGTCTCCCGAAATCATTTTGTGTTTTTAAAATTTTCTCATTTTTTTGTATTTTGGGCGATTGCAAGCTCTCATGGAAATCCTCAAATGAACCCATATCATCAAATGGTGGAATATCATGGTCGCTCTTATTGGTACTAGTGAGGTGGTCAATCCTCTGTCTCATATGATCCATCATCTGGGTCAAGTGCTCAAGGGTGGACTCCATGAAAGGTGACTCCATCAGCTCAGTCTCGGGTGGATGTGAAGGTGGAGGCGGATAATACACAGGTGGAGATAGAGGTGGGTGTGGGTAGAAATCCGAGTCCCTGATACTGTGGCTGAGGCGGATATGTACAAAAGTCAGGAGCAAAGTCCTCCTGGAAAAAAGGAGGTGGACCGGCTGGAGTGAAGGAGGGATCCGCGAAGTCCAGATAAAATACGCTCCAGTCGGCCATCTCGAAACAAAAGAAAATGAGCGGGAGAGCACGATGGTCAAGTCAAGAGAGTGGAAAAGAAGGCGCAAATGCGCAGGGATGATCTAGGACACACACAAAACAATCACAGACAAAAATGAAAAGAATACAAACCCTCAATTCAACTACTCAACTCGGTGAAGACCACAAATGCGGTCTTTTTATCTTGTCTGTTTTAGAGTTAGGTGAGAAGTCAAAAATTGCGCAAACACTTAGGGGGCTGAATGGGATTTTGGCTCTAACCTTAGTGTGTGCGCGAGCAAGTAGAAGCGAAGACAATGAGGGGATTACTCGCCCCAAGACAATATTTTCTTTTTGATTGATTTTAGGGTCGAGTAATGTTAGCAGTCCCGATTTTATTGGTTATCACTTTTTTTTGGATTTTTAGTTAGAAATGCACGAGCCTAACGAGGATTCAATTCCTTTAAGCACCTAGGTTGGCAAAATCAGAGGGAGAGGCGGAAAAGCAATGCAAGCGGCAATCGATGATGAATGCTAAAGAGAAATGCTCACCTTGCCTCCAGCACTCTACATGCAAAGATGCTCAGCAGAATTGAAACCTATCTATATGCAAATGCAAAGCCGATGAAATCGCCCTAAGTTCAAAAATTGCTATTAGCGGGAAGAACCACAAGTTGACCGTCAATCCTCAACCCTAGAGTCCGGTCT
Source organism: Ottelia alismoides (assembly GCA_037367405.1). Taxonomy (NCBI): domain Eukaryota; kingdom Viridiplantae; phylum Streptophyta; class Magnoliopsida; order Alismatales; family Hydrocharitaceae; genus Ottelia; species Ottelia alismoides. The sequence goes on from JAZKJV010000158.1 coordinate 1,125,713, forward strand.
AGGCTCACCCCTCCTCTGCTCAACAAATTGAGGGTAGGAGAAAGCACTTTGCGGGGAGAGCTCGCGGCGCGATGGATTGAAGGTGATGATCAACTGTTTAAAATTTGACTAAGTCCAAACGAGACTATAGGAGCATGCAAGGTATTAGGTGTTTGGCCTTAGTCTATCGCAAGCAATCCTAAAAGCTAAGGGCTCAATCACACAAAAGAAATAAAAATCGAAAAACAAAACAAAATAAAAGAATGCGAGAAAACCGTGAAAACCGCGGTGAGCCCCCAAGTGAACAATCACTTGGAAATTAGGCTCGAATGTCCAAGTGTCCGAGGGTACCTGTATTATTACAAATATAGGTCACTCTCTCACTTAAATTACACTAATAAATACAAGAAATAAATTCTACAACTAAAAATGAGCTCGGTCTTCAAAATTTCTCCTCGTCTCCTCGGTGCTAGGCTGGCTAAGCCGGCTTCACGTGGGTGCGTAGGCGCCTAAGGTGGAGCGCCTCCCTCGATCCGCGGTTCCTCGCACGAAGTCAACAAGAGAGGGGGTTAGACAGCTCAACAAGTATATCAAAGATAAAGAACAATAAAATAGCAAAAATGAAAGCCGCGAAATAAACAATCAATCACAATCACAACAAGACCCGAACTAAGCGCTGTTGCTCCCCGGCAACGGCGCCATTTGTTGAACCGAAAAATAGAGGGTCGTACGGTTTCACAAGGCGAAACCGCAGTCGATGCGGCGACCGCTCGAAATCCCGATTCAAACAACAATTAACCCACAACAGATAAATCAAGCAATGAAAGTAAATGTGCGGAGTTAAAATTTATTATAACTCTACAACAAGATGTGTATAGGTGCAAGTATTATAGAGGTCGAACACAGGGAGCAGACAGGTAGATCGGGGCACAAGTGCTCAAAAATGTGTGTGAAAGTGATCGAATGTCTATCTATGCTATTTTTTGTGGGTTTTTTATTTTATATTTTTTATTTAATTTTTAATTTTATATTTTTGTATTTTGATTTTTAATTTACTGATTTTATATTTTCTTTTTGTATTTTATATTTTTATATTCTTTTTCAATAATGGAAATTAAAGACAATGTAATAAAAGGGAAACTAAAGTATTTATAAAAATGTATAAAAATACTCAAAAATAAGGAAATAAAGTCTTTTTGGTCTTTTTATACTTTTTTACTGTTTTTGTGATTTTTGTGTAATTTTTAGAATGTTTTTGGTATTTTTAATTATCAAAATGAAGAAAACAGTAGTAAAAAGCAAGGCTGAAACTTAAAATTGAGAAATAAAATAGAAATCAGTGGCAAAAATTCTCCAACTTAATTTTCAGTGAAATATGATTAAACCAAGAAAATTCAGGAAAAGAAAACACTATTTTTGGATTTTTTATGGATTTTATAAATTTTTATGAAGGTTTTTAGAGTTTTGCAATTTTTTGGAGTTTGGTCTTATATTTTTTAATGATTTTTGGCTGGGAGTTACAACAAACTAAAATACACGATATATATTTTTTTGGGATTTTTCTGGGGTGTTTTTATATTGTTTAGGGATTTTATGGTGCAAACAGTGCTGAAATTGGCTATTTTTGAATTTTTATAAATAATAAAATGCAATAAAAATGGAAAATAAAAATATAGCGTGGAAATATGATGCCACAGGAGCTTAAGTCCAAAATTTGAGAAAATTTGGAGTTATAATGATGCTTCAAATAAATGGACAAACAAGAACAAATTAAAGGGGCTGGCAGGGGCCTTTGTGCAATATGCAAAATATCCAGGGCCTAGCTGCAATTTGCACACAAAATTTTAACTTAAACAAGAAGTTTCTGGACCAACAACCAATCCCCAAAGTCGCGAGGGTCAAATCGCAAAATCACCAAAGTGCACGTGGCGAGCACGTGCACAGGCGTGGACTCGAACGCAATAAATAGGAATGATTGGGGTGGATACGTAAAATCTCCCAAAAATGAATAGCTAATCTGTCATCTTTTAAGACCAATTGGCAATACCGGAAAGAGGGAGCCCTTAGTTGCAAAATGACCAAGCGCACGTGCTCGCGCACGTGCGCCCAGCTGCCAAGGACTTTTGCGCAATAATCAAAACCAACAGGGAATGTTTGCAAATATTACATAAACGTTTCAAGGCAAGTGAAAGTTTTGGCAGTTAGAAGTAAATACAAAAATTGCCCAAGGCGAGAATCGCAAAATACCCAGAGCTGCTTGCGGATGGACGATGGATGGGGCGTTACTTGAGACACGTGTCCTCTCCACAAAGCCCGATACCCCTTGGGGTTATAACGGCCAGGATTGAAAGGTGCTTCACTGATCGAACGGCTGGGGTTCTCTCTTGGACTGACGGCCTTGATCAAAACGGGGGGGGGGGGGGGGGCGAAATCAACGGCTGCTATAGCATGCCCCTCCCCCCTTCGTTCTTATTCTTGTCCAGGCGCGCGCAGGTGGCGCGGGCGGCTGCTGCGCGCGGGTGGCGGCGCTCGCGTCTCCTCCGGCGACTGTAGCGTTGCCCCCTCTCCTGGGACCTGCAAGAGGAAAATCACACACGACAGAGAGGGGGTCCCAAGGGCCAAGGAAGAAGAAAATCGACGGTGGTCATGATGGGAGTTGCCGGAGCTCGTGAGCTCCGACAGGGAGGATCGGCTGCGAAATCGAGGCGAAATACACGATGGAATACCCAGATAAAAGCACAAAGCTAATCCTAATACTATCAGCTAGTTAAGCAAAGAAAAATAAGGATGAAAAACGACCTCTAGGGTGTATAACCCGAGGTATGGACCTCACGGCTTCTAGCCGGAGATGGGGGGTTGGAGACCTCCTATGTCCTCGCCCGAGCGCTCCTAGACCATCTGGAGGCGTCCCTGTCACTGACGTCAATCCGGAGGTGGAAGACGAGGCTCAAAACATGGACCAAAGGGGTTCAAAGGCAAATGGGAAGAGAGGGGGCTGTTTTGAAAGATGGTGGAGACGCGATGTTCGAGGCTTGATCACGGGCGAGGCTTTGGTCAAAACGCCAAGACAATGCTTGGGCGTGGTAGCTGGATGTTAGGGGAGCAGGTTTTAAGAAGAAGTCGACCCGATTCGGTGAAAGGGGCGACCTCCAAAAAAGGGAGAAAGTGGGTCAACAACCACTTCTGACACAAGGCAGGTGTTGGGCAGAGAGTTGACCGAGGTCAACTCTCCTGCCCTCCTGGTTGGTCCACGTGGACCAACCAGGAAAAAACCTGAGAAAAATACTTCTAAAATATATAAAAATTAGATAACGATTTTATTGATTTTTAATTATAAAATGAAAAATGTTTATTTTTTTATAAAGTATTTTATAGTGATTTTTATTTATTTTTAGGAAGTGTATTTTTACAAGTTGACTTTTACACCCTTTATAGGTATAATTTCTACATATTGTATTCTTTTATTTTTATTTTGTATGTTTTAATTTTATTATTTTTGTTTCTTATTTTATAGAATTATAAAATACTTTTATGTACATAAATATATTTTTATTTTATTTTATTGATATATTTTGTATATTTAATAAAATAGAAGTGTATTTTATATAGGTATAAGTGTATGTATACTACCTATGTATCAAATATATACAAGTATTTTTATTTGATTTTTAATGATGTTTTTATTCTGATTTTAATATACATAATTATTATAAGTATTATTTACAACATTATAAAAATATAAAATTATAAAAATAATAAATAAATAATAAATTGAATATTTTAATATGTACAAGGTACAATAGGGGTCCAAAAGTCAACTTTCAAACCGTAGCTCCGCCAAATGCGAAACCACCGCCATTAATTAGATTATTTTCTTCTATATACAATTAAAGGTGAGTACACTGCATTTGGAGTTTTTATTTGTGAGATACGGGTCTGGGAATTTGTCATTCTGGATTTTTATTCAGACCATAACTTTTTATCTGTGTATTATTTTTGAGTGAAATAAATTTTGTATTTTTCTTTATTAAATTATCTACAACTTTCATGTACAAAGTTTCTTAATTTGATGTACAAAAAGTGGAACCAAAAATAGGTCCCAAAATGAATAAAGAATGAATATAATGTATAGGTATTTTATCTGTATTTTGGCCCTTATCTCCCCCTACTTTATTCCTTGTCGACCTATTCATCAAGATGCCTAGGTCTCGGGGTTTCGGGTCATAAAATATTTACAATATTTTATTCTTTTTCTTTTCTTTTCTTTATTCTATTATTTTGGCACTAAAAACCGCATTTTATACAATATTTACACACATATACACGAATGCTAAAATGCATGAATTAATACTATTTACACGCATTTACTAGGGTTTTTAAGGCCAAAATGATAGAATAAAGATGATGAAACGTAGATTCATCACTACCTCCATCTGATAAAAGAATTTTCAGAGTCCCAAACCGCGGAATGATATTTCCTCTTAGGAATCGGCATACTGTCCGGTTGTCTGCGGCTCGAGCGAGGATAGCTTCAACCCAACGACTCACATAATCTACAGCAAGAAGGATGTGCTCATATCCCTGACTGTTAGGGAAAGGCCCCATGAAATCGATACCCCAAGCATCGAAAATGTCTACTATCTGAATGATCTTCAGGGACATCGAGTCTTTCGTTCTGAGTGTACCCTTCAATCTCTGACAGTCAGTGCATCATTTGACAAAGGCTGTTGCATCCTTGAATAGTGTGGACCACTAGAAGACACACTGAGGTACTTTTGCTACCGTCCTGTCCCCAGAGTGGTGTCCACTAGATTCAAGCAAGTGACAATACTCGAGGACACTATGATGCTCCTCCTGAGGAATGCACCTACGCCAAATGCAATCTGCCCCTTCCCTGAATAAGAGGGGATCTTCCTATTTGTAGAAATGGATGGTCGACAAGAATTTGTCCTTCTGATTTTTTGTCCAATCCGACGGTACTACCCCTGAAATGAGGTAGTTAAGAACATTAGCATACCAAGGGAGTAAATACACAACCAAAATTGATTCGTCAAGAAAAGGTTTCTATGATGGGTGCATTGTTCAGTGGAGGCTCTTGCTGCTCAATTCTAGAGAGATGATCTGCTACCACATTCTGAACTCCAGGCTTGTCCTTGATTTCCAAGTCAAATTCCTAGAGGAGAAGGATCCATTTGACCAGTCTAGGCTTGACATCCTTCTTCTGCTGTAAAAATCTAACAGCAGAGTGGTCGGTGAAGATGGTAACTTTTGATCCAAGCAAATAAGATCTGAACTTTTCCAGGGCAAAAACCACAACCTGCAACTCTTTTTCTGTCATAGTGTAATTCCTTTGAGCTTCATCTAATGTTGTGCTGGCAAAATGAATGACATAGGGCACCTTGTCTTTCCTTTGTCCCAGAATATCCTCAACTGCAAAGTCTGACGCATCCATCATGATCTCGAAAGGGAGAGACCAATCCAACGGTTGCAGGACTGGAGCTTGAGTGATAAGCTCCTTCAACTGATTGAATGAAAGGAGAACCTGCACATCAACATTAAACTCAGTCTCCTTGCATAAAATTTATGTAAGAGGTCGGGTAGTGCGACTGAAATCTCGGAAGAATCTTCTGTAGAAATCGACATGCCCCAGGAATGACCTCACATTCTTCACTGTCTGAGGTGGCTCGAGATTAGCAATCACATCCACCTTTGCCGGGTCGACTTCCATGCCATGTTTGGAGACGACGTGACCCATCACAATTCCTTCTATGATTATGAAGTGGCTCTTTTCCCATGATAGCACTAGATTGACTTCATGGCATTTCTGAAGTACTCTGTCTTGGTACTCAAGACAAGAATCAAAACTGTCACCATAGACTGAAAAGTCGTCCATGAACACCTCAATAAAATTGCCTACTATCTCGACGAAGACTGCTAGCATGCATCTCTGGAATGTCGCAGGTGCGTTGCACAATCCAAAGGGCATTCTCCTGAAAGCGTAGGTACCAAACATGCAAGTGAAGGTAGTCTTCTCTTGGTCCTCGGGGGCGATTGCCACTTGGTTGTACCTGGAGTACCCATCCAGAAAGCAGAAGAACTCCTTACCGGCTAGTCTTTCCAGAACTTGATCAATGAATGGCAAGGGGAAGTGGTCCTTCTTAGCTATTACGTTAAGACGGTGGTAGTCAACACATACATGCCAGGATGTCGATAACCAAGTGGATATCTCCTCTCCTCTGTCATTTGTAACCACAATAATCCTTGACTTCTTTAGAAATACGTGTAAAGGGCTTACCCATTTTGAATCAGAGATGGGATAAATGAAGCCTGTTCACACCATTTCGTGATTTCTTTCATGATGACATCTTGGAGGTTTGGACTCAGCCTTCTTTGGAATTCCTGGGATGGCTTAGCATCTTCTTCCAGATAAATATGGTGTGAACACAACGCCGGATTTATCCCGCAGAGATCTGATACATGCCAACCAAGAGCCTTGCAATTTTTTTTTCAGAGCCTTGAGAAGTCGAGATTCCGGCTTCGGGTTCAGCCTGCTGCTGATGATGACCGGATATATGTTTTCTTCACCCGCAAGGAAAGCATACTTTAGGCCTACTGGAAGTGGCTTGAGTTCTGGTTCTAACCTAGCCAACTTATTAGTCACTTCGGAAACTGCACTGGTGGTGGGATGTAGTGCATGAACTTTGTTAGAGCTACTGCCCTCAGTACTTTGTTGAGATTCTGGTGATGTGCCGAACAGTTCTGCACTAGGCTCATCGTGCTCAAAAATGCACATCGGCACATTGAAGTCTGTCTCCCAAGTATCATTGGAGCATATGTCGATTGTGCTTTTCAAATCCTCCTCCAGTGAGAGGATTTCTTGGGTCCATGGATCATCCAAAGAAAGTGGTGTATTTCTGATTTTTGCAATAAAGTCATAGTCTGCTTCTGGTGGTGAACTGCTCTCGTCAGTCATTACTTTCGGCTCTCTCATCATGTCCATAGTGATTCGCTTGGTGATCTTGCAAGACCCATAATCAACCACGGCTTCTAAGGTGCATAGGAATGGCCGGCCAAGGATGATAGGGGTCTGGAGTAAGGGTGCAGGGGAGACCATATCAAGGACTGCAAAGTCAACTGGGAACTGCATTTCCCACACCTTTAGCACAACGTTTTCCAGAAGACCTCTAGGCCACTTGATGGATCGGTCAGCGAACCAAAGGATCATTCGTGTCTGCTTGAGTGGACCTAGCCCAAATTCGTGTAGTAGTGACGAGGGCAGAAGGTTGATGGAAGACGTGCTGTCAAGAAGCATGCGCTCGAAGACCTGATCAAAAATTTCACAACTGATGAGAGGTGCTCCTTTGTCCTGCTTCTTCTGTGGGAGGTTGTTGATGGCTGCTACAATGGCCATGGTGAGAACGTGCTTCTCAACCTATTGTGTCTGTTCTTTCGTGTTGGGCGACGCTTGCTCGTACATGATTCCTTCAAACCTTTCTTTACAGCTGGCATGTACTCCATGGCCTTCATTAGGGGAATCTCAACAGTCAAGTTAATAATGATATCCACAACTCCAGGATCAGATAATGCACTTTTTCTTTTGGCATTTTTTGGATTTTTCTATTGCATCAGGATAGGGAATATGTACATTGTTGGAATCGAAATTAGAGTTCTTATTTACAATAAAACCATTGTCCATGAACTACTGTACATTAGAACTACAAAAAGGAGTACATCTGAAAGCTAAGGTGCTGGTGCTGGTGGATGAGTAAAAAGTGAGGCCTCCACTCTGTTGGCTGGCAAGGGATCCACTGCTGCTGGAGGCTCCTCCAAGGCTGGCGCGGCTTCACTTCAGCGACGATCTTCTTTTTGTTCTTTTTTTGCTGAGTTTTTTGTGCTTTTTATTGATGTGGATTGTAGGTGGCTGTTGGAATGGCTCCTCCTTCTTCTTCTTCCTCACTCACCCCTGTAGCTGGCACGGTTGATGCAGAAGATGACGATTCACCTGAAGCGTTATTCTCCCCGCTGTTGACGACAGGCGGAGGCAAGGCCCTACTGCTCCTGAGAGTTACATCATTAGATAAAACAATAATACAATCATCTGACTCTATAGGCATAGATGGGACATCACATTCTACCTGCTCCTTCTTTTGGAAGCTATTGGGGTTAGCTTCGACCTGCGCTGTAATGGTGTTCTTAGTGGTGGTCAGGTCATCTAACTTCCTGATTATATCTACTATCCCTTTGACAAGCTGGACCAAGCAATCCAGGGTCGGGTTCATGGGAGTGGCCTTAGAAGATTCAATGTGTAGACTACACTGTTGCTACGGGTGTGGAAGCTGAGGTAATGACTGTTGATGGTGCTGCAGAGGTAGAGGAAGCTGAAACTGATTGTAGGAGGGAGGAGGATACTGCTGGTACTGCTGAGATGGGGCAGCCGCATACTAGCGGTATGATTGTGGCTGACAGCACTAGGACTGCTGATAGTGCTGATTCTGCCTCCATTGATTGTCATACTCAAGACGCTGATGGTATTGTGGCAGCGACTGTGAGGACTTCCCAAAACGACCACCCGGAGGTTGGTGGTACTTCCTATTGGCTGGTAGCTGGCCCTGAGGGTGTCCAGCAGGACGGGCCGGCTGTTTATCATTACTCCAAACCTCATTGACTTCTTGAATATGGGGTGGTGGTGGTGATACTGGATCGGATGCTGATAGGAAATCTGGTTGGTACACAACCATCTACTGTTGCGGCTGGCCCTGGTCGGACGCCTGCATGTAGTATACGTTCTGTAAAGTCGGTGGCTACTGGCTCGGCTGAGACTGATGTGGCGGTGATGGATCATCCTTCTTCTTTGCTAGAGCATCTGTAGATGGTGGTGCCGACTGTACAGAGTTGATGGTGCCCATCAACAGTTCCAACTGCTTGGTGATCTGATCCTGTTTGTCAAGATTCGGTGTCCTCTTCTCGATCACAATGAGTTTCTCGAGGTCCTATGATCGCTTCTCAATGATACCAACCTTCGAGAGATGGCCCCCGATAATGCTAAGGTTGGAGCTCTCATCTCTCTCCGCCTCTCGGGATGCTGCCATGTGTACTTGCTTCTGGAGGATCTGGGGTTGCTTCTGGTACGCCTTGGATGAAGATAGGGAAGCCTCTCCCTCATCCATTTCCTCAAAGATCTGCCATGCGACGTCTTAATCCTTGTTGAAATGTGCCCCCACATGCTGCATCGACGAGCCTTTGACTTTCTATGTTCAAGCCCCTAAAAAGGTGTTAGACCAGGCTGGTCCTCAGAATCTCATGGTGAGGGCACTTCTCCTGAAGATTTGTGAATATCTCTCAGGCTTCATGAATAGATTCGTGCGCTCCCGGAGAGAAGTTGCTAATTCTTGCCCGCATCTGGTTGAGCCGACCGAGAGGGTAAAACTTGTGCAGGAACACAGACTTCAATTCCTCCTAGGTTTTCACAACCTTCCCCAGATTGTTAACCCATTAGAGGGATTCCTCTTGCAAACTAAAGGGAAATGCCATCATCTTGACAATGTCCAAGGGGACGTTTGGGTAGTGAGTAGTACGGAAGATGCGTGAGAATTGCTACAGATGGATGTAAGGCTCTTTATTCGTATTTCCATGGAAAGAAGGAAGAAGAACGAGAAATTGGGGCTTCAGCTCAAACTGAGCATGCACCAGTGGAATGAGGATCCACTCGGTCATCTGGATGTCTCCAGGATTGTATGTCTCTTTCAGTGTAGGTTTGGGCCTCCCATGTTCAGTCTCTTCTTCATCATCTGGGGGTCCACCACCTCCTCCACGTATGCCTCCCCCTCCCTCAGGTCTGTTCATCACATCATTCAACATTTCCTAGAATGCAGTCTGTGCTAGGTCTTGCTCTATCAGTTGCTGCTAGATGGCTTGGATAGACGCCAAAGACTATGCATTGACCTGATTTTAATCAGGCATCTGTCCTTGCTCTAGCTGAGGGGGCTGCTGACCCTTGCCCTTTCCTTGAGGAGCCATATCAGGGTCTGAATCTGAGGAGATGCATTCCGGATTGGGATCCAGGGCTTGTTTTTCTTCTATCTGTAGAATGAGAGAATCCCAATCAAACCACTTGTAATTGAATTCCAACTATCAAGATGAATCTAGAATCAAGGTCAATTCCAGAGTGCTGTGAATGAAAAAAGGATATGGACTATAATTGACTTTCATTCACAACGGTGGAAGGGGGACAAGAGTGGTCTCGGTTTATTGGGTGGTCAATAGGAAAGGTAGAAGACGAGGAGTCTGGAGATCGACCTGCAAGGTTCGGATCGGGTTCTCGGAATTGCCTTGAATTATTGGCGAGGTCAAGTTCATTGAATCGATGTGGGTCTCGGCGGGAGCCCAACTAAACCATCCATGGAGCGCCCACGCGAAGCAAGAGAGGAGTAGATGTACGAAGAAGGATATGGTGATTCAAGAGAAATAAAATGGAGTGCAAACAGTAGAAAGGCTCGAACTGAGTGGCGGTCAAAGGGAGAAATACGCGACAAAATGTGCGCAAGTGCGCGGACTCAATCTTTGATCCTTAATCTAGATCCATAAAAACATAATAAAAAATTGGGTTCACCAACTCACGTCATGTGAAGTCGTGAAGGTTTGGCTATTTATTATCTTTTCAGTTTTAGAGTTTTTATATCAAGCATATCTTATAACAAGTCCTTAGCATGCTAACACTATAGGAGAGAGAGTACTGCTAGAAAAGTATCCCGTACTTTTCCTCCTCCTTCGTAACATGTAGACTGCACTTTTTGAGATCCTTGTAACCTTCTTGGATCCCTACTCAGCCAAAGAAATAGAGAGAGGAAGCTAATAGGAGAAACTAATACTTCGATTCTCACTCATAATGGAATCACTCGTGAGCGTGCAAGAACCTACTCGGACACAAATCGATGAGACAGACACCTGTGTGAAGGCATGGCCTATGCTCAGTACTTCAGACCATCCCGACATTCTACACAAGATGGGAACACCATTGTTGACAAGGCCCTACTCGGTCACGTATGATACAAGCACCATTACTTTGGAAATCCAGGCGATACACAAGGCAGTTACAGATTGGGATTTTGGCTCTATTCCTTATGGGACGTGCCTCACTCATGGGACGGGTTTTGGTCCCCTCCGATGGTACCTGAAAAAAAAGAGAGTTTTATGAACCCAGTACAATGATGGTCCATTATGGATTTTGATTAAGGTCAAAGTTTATTCAGCAGTCCCCTTGTTTTAGTTTTTGGTTTTTCACTTTTTTTGAGTTTGTTTTCATACAAGCGCCTAATATTTTTGTAGATTTTTATTTAAGTCCTAGGTGCTCAAAATTAGAGGGAGATAGCGGAAAAGCTGTGCAAGTCGATTCAATGATGGAAATCTCACCATTGAACCTAATGATGCATGCTGAGTTAGAAGACTTACACTGCATCCGAGCTCTCTCCATGTGGTATGCAAAATAGAATTTTTAAACCTATCTACATGGCGGTGTGCAGTAGATAAAATTACCCTAAACAGTAGCTGCTATTAATCGTGAAGAACTAATTGCTAGCTATTCAGAAATGAAAGCAAGGTCCGGTCTCTGATGTCGATCGGTGCCCGCCATAACGGGTCCTGCACGCGCTGTATATGACCTCTAGTGGCACGTGGTCTCAGATCTGAATTGCTAGCATTATTAATTTGACTAGATCCATACATAGTAAACTATAGAAACATGCATTCTTATTAATGTGTGGACCTAGTTACCGAGTCAAGCAGCCTAAATCTAGGGACTCCATGCACACAAAACAAAGTAAAATAAAGCGGAAAGCTAAAAACAACGGAAAACAAAATAAAAGAAGGCGATAAAATACGGAAAACTGCGACGAGGCCCCCAAGTGAACAGACACCCAGGCACTGGACCTCGTTGTGAAGAGTAGAGTCAAATTATATTACATGCCAAATAATGCTCTCTCTCTCACCATAAAATTACAAAATTGTTATTTTTCTTTCTTTTTTCTAAGCTAATCCCTCCTTCTGCTTCCTTGGTGCTCTCTCCAGCTGGTCAAAAAGAGAAGACCAGTCTCCTCTAGGCTTGGCTACATCGGTCTCCCAGGAAACCGTCCTTACGTGGCGGGCCCTCGCATCAAAGATGTAAAAATGTGGCATTAGCATTTTTAAATAATCAAAGCAATAAATTTCACAAAATCAATGAATATTTGCAACAAATATCAAAGAATTAATTTGCAAATAAATAAATGAATCAATAAATCAGATAAATCATTATGCAAAAATGACTAACGAAAATAGGCTTCGCTCATTGCTCCCTTGCAATGGTGCCATTTGATAACTGCTAGAATAAACCGAAGTCATGTCATTCCACACAAGGGGGAAGGACAATCATTGAGGCGACCTCAGACTAAATCCCTGATTAATCAATAGAAAACCCACGACAATCAATCAAGTAATTAAGTACCAAAAATGTGGAGTTAAAATTTATTGTCGCTACCCTAAAATCCATAGCAATCAAGCATGTAGAGGTCAAACCACAGAGAGCAATCTGGTAGCCAAAGGTTATCTATGTACGACCAAGTCATTCATTTGTATAATTCTTTTTTTGGTTTTTTAATTTTTAATTTTTAATTTTATTTTTGATAATTATATTTTTATATTTTGATTTTTAATTTTCTGATTTTGTATTTTCTTTTTTTATATTTTATCTATTTTCAATTTCTTTTTCTTCTAATAAAAATATAAAGCTATATAAAGTATATTTATATAACATAGGTGAGAGAGATGATATATGTATATAAAAATAGATAAAAATTAGCATAAATACAGGAAATAAATATTTTTGGGTTTTATATAATTTTATATTATTTTTTAATTTTTTTATTTTGATAATTTTTATGTGTTTTTAAAGTCAAATTATCCCAAGTAAAGGATTAATTAAATATCCAAAATTGATTTGGGTTATAAAAATAATAAATAAGTCCTAAAATTACCCAAAGCATTTTAAATATATAATAATAGTAAATAGATAATTATGAAATAGAAAAACATATTTTTGGTATTTTTGTAGAATTTGTATAATTTTTTGTTAGATTTTAGAGCTTTTTGATTTTTTAATTTTTCTTTTTCTTATTTTTAGGGGTTTTTGTTTTCCGAACTCAATAAATATCAAAATATTCCATATATAATTTTTTTTGGAATTTCTCAAAATGTTTTTTCATTTTTTGGTATTTTATAAATTAAACAAGGATTATTAGGCTCTTTTTAATTTTAATAAATAGATAAAATGCAAAAATACCAATTAAAAATTTGGGCGTGAATCTACAAGGCATAAAGCATGTATCCCTATTTTTATGAAGTTTTAGGAGCACTATAGGTGTTTTTAATAATTAGATAAAACATACAAATATACATGTCCTAGCAGGAGCATATTTGCAAATAAAATGAAGTCCATGATGTCAATGCAAAAGTGCTAGAAATATTCAATATGTATTTAAAATTTAAAGACTAAATAATAATTGTAAAACCCTCTAGGGCATATCTGCAATTTTCCTAACACGTGAGACTGTACGTGACACATACAGACTTGGACCAAAATGTAAATACGTGAAAGCTCAGGGACATGCTTGCAATTTTTGCAAAAACAAAAAATGTGAAATCAAATTTATTGGACTAAACAATAATTTACAAACTATCAGGGATATCTCTGCAATTTTTCCACCTCACGTGGGACGACACGTGACGTGACATGGAATGGACCTAAAATCAATTAAAGAAAATACAGGATCCTCGATGCAAAATTTCCACTTATTCTATAATGTTACGTTTTATTTACAGGACTAAATATTAAATATAAAAAAAGCGGGACTAAGATGTGTAAATTACCCCATAATAGGCGTGAACGGTTGGTTGGATGTGTTTCACTAATATACGTGGCATCCATCCGACGGCTGATGATGATTCGTCGATGAGCGGTGGAGATTTGATCCCTATAGGGGATCTGACGGTCAAAACGAGGCTCCATCGGACAACATCTATAGCATCTGGAGGCCTCATCTTCATCCAATGGCGGAGAAGCACGGTCCAAGAACATGGAAGAACACTCGTGTGGGAGAGGTTCTTCCAGCAAGATCTCCCTCCTCTGATGTCCATTTGAGCTCCAAGATGGCCCCAAACACTCCTGGCAAGGTACTCTATATGCTGGAGGCATCGGAATGGCCGAAAATTCACCGAGATTCCTGCGTGAGGTCGGGGAAGACAAGGAGACCTAGGTATCTCCGGTGAACATTGAACGTGGCTCATGGTGCTTCGTAACGCGCCTAACCTGCATAGGATTAAACTATGTCTCGAGGGGCTTCTCCTCGATCGAACTTGAAGCTGGATATGCAAGAAAAAGGGTGGACGGAAAGGACTCCGGTGACACGACGGTGGAGACCCTTGATTCACAGAACCTAGGCAGTTCTGGTGGATTGGATGCACATGGAGCGATCAGAAGGCACGGAGGATTGATGTGAAGGTGAAAAGAGAAGTGGAGATGGTCGAAGTACGCGCAGAGGAGCTCGTCGGAGCTCAACTCCATGAATTACGGGGTGAGCGTGTACGGATGAATTACTTAACTTAATTCTACACTAAGGACAAGAAATTAAACCTACAACTATAATGCGTGAAAGTAAAGAGAAAGAGATGGCTCTTATACCTGGGGGACGCCCAGGGAGCAGGGTCGCCGGCGACGGCGGCCTGGGTGCACTCCGACCTCGTGGAGCTTCACTGAAGCATGCACCACCTCCTCCTGTCACGCGGAGACGTTTGGGCTTCAAGGCGAGGGCTCCTAGGGCTCTAATGGTGACCAAATTTGGAAGAGGAGGCAAAGGGCGTTATTTATAAACTTTGTTAAGCACCCTTATTGACCGGCCTAGATCGAGGAATCAGGGTTATGTATAGATTATACAATATGATCTGGCATGAATCAAGGATGATCAGAGATTATTTCTTGTGAAGGAAGCATCCACGATAGATGGATGGAACACACGGGAAAATGGGCGAAAAATTAGGGAAAAGATGGGTTGCGCCAAATTGGAAAGCAGGGGTGAGTTGACCAGGGTCAACAGTTGACGCGACCCCATTAGGCCACGTCACCCGCTAGGCGACAAAATAGCCTAATTTATTAAAGAATAATTAATTTAAAGTAGTAAACGATTTTATTCATTTTTTAGTATAAAATTTTAAAAAAAATATTATTTTATGTAGTATTTTATTATGATTTTTATTTATTTTTTTGGTTTAATTTGTTAGTACTTTATTTTTAATGGCATATTTATAGGTATGATTACCTATATTTTGTACATTTTTATTTTTATTTTGTATATTTTATTTTAACATTTTATTCTATTATTTTAAATATTTATAACTTATTTTGTAAGTATAAATATATTTTTATTTTATTTTTATGATGTTATTTGTGCACTTTAATAAAAAGATATGTATATTATGTAGGTATATTTATAGGTATTTTACCTATGTTCTATGTATGCTATTTTATTTTAATGTATTTTATTGAGTTTTATTTTAGTTTTATATTTTTAATAGAATCTATATAATATTTACAATATTAGAAAAAATATAAAAGAATAAAGAATTAAAGAATATATTCCCCTTTTATTAAATGAACATATAATAACATAGGTATTTTGTCTATGTTCTCTCATGCATTAATTTTATTTTTCATTTTCTTTTTGGTTTTATTTTAATTTTAATATGCACATATGTTAGGAATAAGATTTATAAAATTATACAAATATGAATTTATAAAAATAATTAATAATGAATAGATTAAATATTTTAATCGGTAGAATGTACAAAAGGGACCCAAAACCTAACTTCTACAAAGTAACTCCAAAAAACATAAAACCACCCATTAAATAACTTGTGAAAAGTTATATACAATTAGAGATGATTTTGCTATGTTTTGAGTTTTTATTTGAAAGATATGGGTCTGTGATGAATCAATGATTCATTAACTATTCTGTCGCATTTTATCTTAAAACCCTTAACAAATACATGTAAATATTCATTAATTCCCATCTCTTATCAAAACATCATTCATGAATAAAAATGCACTATTAAGCATCAAAAACATGTAAATAAATAAAGAATAAAAATAAAAAATATAATAAAAAAATAAAGAAAAGAAAAGAAAAGAAGATGGATTGCAGATATGTATATATGTACAATATGACTCAGATAATATGAATATAGCTGAAAGATATATTTATATACCCTAACCCCCGAGACCAAGTTAGTATGGATTGGTCGACAAACCAATAAGTAGGAGGAGATAAGAGAAGAAAACCATAAAAATATTTAAATAACATTCCACACATTATTCATTATTTATCTAATAAATACCAAAACTTCATTGATTTTTAATTAATTCATATGTATATATTTTTCACCAAACACTTTTCCTAATTATTTCTAAAAATGTATATAAAAATATAAAAATAAGTTAAAAATATTATATTGTACATATACCAAGAAATCCAGCTTTTAAATTGTCAAATTCCAACTTCCGAACCTCATAACTTCTTCATACGAACTCCAATTTCACTCTACTCACCTTTAAAATTTATAAAATAATATTCTCTAATTAATAGAGGTGGTTTCATTGAATTCGAAGTTCGTTTGCAAAAAGTCGGTTTTGGGACCTATTGACAAAGGGGTTTCTAAGCTATTTATTTTATTTAGAACCTATTATTTATTGTTTGATTAATCTTATAATTTCTAATTATTTTCATGAAATTGTATTTTCATCATGATTTATTTCAAAATTTTTGGAGCTTATTTATTATTTTAATAAAATCCAAAGCACTAATTTATAGATGAAATTGAAATGTATAACTTATACCGATATTTATTAATATATCTAAATTATATCATTAAAATCCCTAAAAATTCACATATCCTTTGTTTATTATTTTAATAATTAAGAAAATACAAAATTAATATTTATTTATCTATTTATTCAATTAAAAATCCAAAACATATTATTTATACCTATTTATTAATTTAATATTTATATTTTGCATATATTTTTTATTATTTATGAAAATGAATTATTCCATAAATTATATATTTAATTATTTACATTTTTCATTTTTACACATATTTAAAATAATACTATTTACTATTTATTATATAATTTATATTCTATTTACCATTTTAGCCAATCAGCTGTTGACACATGTCAGCACCTAGCTCTTCTTTCTCCAAGAAGCCGGTGAAGCTTCTGCTCGAACCGGCCGTTTTCACCTCAGTCTTCCGCGCACCTCACAACTACTTTGATCAATCCAATCCCTCCATTCTACTCTCCTAACCACCCTAACACATGCCCATCCTTGGATTAGCCTTGAGGCTCAAGCAATTCATCTATAAATATCCTTGAAGTTAGCAAAGTCCAACTAACTCTCCATAACTGATTCTTTTCCAGAACCATCAGCTGACCCTCCTACTTCCAAGCCTCATTCCAGCTGCCTCCGGTGGTGACAGCACCAAGGCGCCGCTCCGCGTGGAAGAGGAACGTCAGAGGAGACGTTCTAAGGTGCCCGTCCGCCTTGCATCGCTGCTTCGAGCCGCGTGGAGCTCCGGCAAGTATCGATCGTCGAGCTATCATCAGAGGTAATATACCTCTATTCCCAGATCTATTCATCCATATATTTTTACCCTTTTATTTCTCGAGCTTGTGCCATGATTATCATGGCTAAGTGCGTGATTAGATTGCTTAATCATCATCTTAGAGGCTCTATAAGATTCGCGTTTCAACTCCAATCAAAACAATCCCCAAAGTTCATCTTCTTCGTTGATATTCACACGTTGCCCTTAATTCTAGAAACATATTTTTAAACTTGCAAAACATAATTTTGTGGCCGATTTCTTTGCAAATCGAGCAATATATATCTTATTTGCAGGTCTACTATCATCTGGAGCATACACACTTCCATCTGGAGCTTCAAAATCCCAAGAAAAACAAAACAAGAATCGGCCTCAACAACCTCCAAGTGATTCCTGAACAACCATCTTCACCGGCTGATTCCCATCGTCATCATCCACCTCCGACCAACCCATACCGCGGGCGAGCTCGAGGAGTGGAGGAGCCACCCCTCTGGCCCCGTCGGAGGCCCCAGAGACTCATACATCGACGGTGATAAATCGGAGAAGACGACCACTCCACCAGAGGCACGAACCGTGTAAAGAACACCAAGAACCTCCTGATCGTACACCCTAGCGAAACGTGGCATGAACACACGGTCCGGATCACCCGCTCAATTCTAATCTAAGCCGTTGATGAGACCAAATCTCATCCTTGTAATATAAGCCAAATGTACCTTTATTAATGCTAAAAATATATCAAAGTACCTTGTGGCACGTGCTTAATTTCTAAGAAAGGATGAGTCGTATTTGCAAGTTAGCAATCCAAATAACCTTCTCAACAACATGACTTCTATAATATTTAGGGTATTGGATTTTCCTAAAAGTCTAAAATAACATTTGGTCCTATTAGGAAGTGGTTGCTTTTTTTTTACAATCACGTGCATGGATTTGCCATGCATTTCTCTCACCCTTATCAAAATCTCATGCATGGATTCACGTCCATGGAATTGCCATGCATTTCTTCCACTCATATAAAACAAATCCATGCATACACTCACATGCATTGTAGGGTCATGTGCAGCCCCCTCCCTACGTCAACTCATACCCACATGAATTCACATTTTTTATTCATTTCAATCCAATATATATCTTCCATACACACGTTCTCCTAAAAATCCCATGCATACTCTACGTGTGTGGTTACCAGAACCGCCATTCCTCATTACATTCATGCACAGCAACCGTAATGCGGTTGCATTCTCCTCAATTCACGCCTATGATCAGCAACTGTTGTTCGGTTCCCCACATACTCACGACAACCAATGGCAAGCACTCTCCTCATTTGCAATAACTACCACATCCTTGACATCTCCAATCCGTTCTTGTTTTATCTTTAAATACATTACCTTATTCTCATTTGCAAAGGTCCGATCCCTAACTCCCTATTCTTCCACCTTCGCAGGAGCGCTGACGGTTTGAGCCGTGAATACGACAACGAAGAAGAGAAGGAGAAAGGCTGAACGTGGACCGAGCTGGGAGCGGGCTCTCGCACGCGAAGGAGTCGAGAACCGGCGAGTTCTTCTTCTGGAGCTGCGACATCCTCACCTCTGCATACCATTCGCCATCGATTTTGTTTTCGGGTAGTGACAATACCCGCGAACATAACTTCTTCATCGTTGACGGACCCAGAAGGCAACGGCAGCGACTTGTCTATGCCACATGCATACATAGATCTTCTGGCTTGGACTACAATAGCTCCACCGTGGCCATCGACTTCTGTCTACAGTCACTTGCAAAAAGAACGATGATACTTTGGTGATGATATGGTTTCATCTTTTCATTTTCATTGTTTTAATTTAAGTATAGGTTTGGTTGTTTCCTTAAAAACATAGGTGTTAAACTTTTGAATTTCAAAAGGCCGAATGGCCATGTTGTGTTATTATTAAAAAAAATCATCTTGTGTACTTTACTCATCCTTGAGTACGTTCACATAGTGCTAAAAAATTTGAAAGTTGGAAAAAAAATCCGATTCCCTTTATTTGCTAAAAAATATAAAAAAGGTTTTTATTGAAAATTGCAATAATGAGGTATTTGAAACTGTGCATCGCATTCGTGTTGAGTTTGGATCATTGAAACTTCATCGTGTCCTTGTGGTTCGACCTTGTGCTCATCATTACACAAGTAAAACTTTGAAATTAGTTGATGTTTTAATTGGTTGAATTGCGGTTACAATGACACTAAAATCACTTAATTTCACTCTTTAAAACTGCTAAGAAACCCGTTAATCATTTGGCGCCGTTGCCGGGGACACGGCTTGAATTTTTGATTGATTCACTTTTTCTATGCACACTTGTTGTTATTACATGTTACCATCTTGTTCCGGTTGACTGGCTTTCTCTTTTCGTAGGAGACCGCACACATTCTGTTGCGCGGGAAGCTCGAGAGATTCTTCTCTCAACTCGAATCTCGAGCCGGTGAGGCGAAGGAGAAAGCAAACCCATGGACGAGGACCTCGTTTAATTCCCATCTGAGAGATTCATTCTCTTTAGTTTATCATTTCTTGTTTTATATTCATTTCGGGCCGAGTTGTGGCCTAGAGACTAGACTTTCATTATTGTAATAATTTTACTAGATTTCTGCATTGCATTAGATTGCATTAGGTTTAATTTCCTTAGTGTAATTGGTTTGTGCTCGGTTTTCAAAAATTAAAAATTTGAAAAATTTAAAATCACATAAAAAAGGAATTCTTTAGAAGTTGCATGCTAGGAGCATTTAGAATAGGTTTATATTTTCACACTGCATTCTTGCACGTAGATTGCTGGCGAAAGGTACGCGATTCTAACCTTCTTGCATGCATCATTCTCCGTGGTCTTCTTCCCCTTGAAAACATTTTTAGAAAAAAAGGAAATTCACCTCACTCGATTTGATTGAATATCACTCAAAGCAATTGGACGTAGATATTAAAATCAATTTTTCTAATCAAGTGGTCACATAAGGTTAAAATTGATTAATCTCACCATTGTTTGAATTAATTACTTGTATTTGCACTTGTGGGATTGCACACTTGGTTGTTTGTTGCACAACACACCTTATGGTCACTAGAGACAAAAATCCCCATCGGTGTGCCTTGTGACTCTCTCAAGGTACATTGGATGACCTGAGGGAAGGACGAGTGTAAACATTGGATGTTCAACTTCGTGTTTATAAGAATAAAATTGAAAAGATAAAGCCACAAAGGGCTTCACCAGTGTGCGTATCAAAGTGACCTTGCTTTGTGTTTTGATTGCATAGAATAGGAGGTGCATGCAAGGGAGAGATCTCTCAATCCTTCTCTTGCTGTTCCTTTAAATTCAAATCCTTTCTTCTCGAGAAGAAGACCCAACTCTTCTCATTCCCTTTCTTCTCTTGACATTCCTCTACTTGCCACATCACTACCTTCTTCACCTCCCTCTTCTCCGAAATCACTCAGATCATTCTCTTCTATTCCACTATCTTCTTCATCTTCCATCATGGTTGAACAAGGCGAAAATCTAGACCCTTTGGCGATCATCATGGCCCAACTTGAAAGAATCAATGATCGCCAAATTCGAATTGAAGCTCAAATGGGCATTGTTGAGGATGAAGAGGAAAACCCTCAACCTATGGGGGAAAGACACAATCCTGCCCAACAAATCTTAGTTCCATGGATTCAGTTGCCTGCTGCGGCACGCCAGCTCAATATAAAGTCGTCTATAATTTCTCTGCTTCCCAAGTTTCATGGGGAGAGTGCCGAGGACCTTACCAACACATTCATGATTTTCTTGCGGTGTGTGACACCATGCATATTGAAAATAATAATCCAGACCTTGTGTATCTTAAGGCATTCCCATTCTCCTTGAAGGACAAGGCGAGAAATTGGCTCCGGAGCTATGGGAAACCAATCACCACATGGGCTGCATTGAATTCAGCCTTCCTTAAGAAGTACTTCCCGATTGGAAAAGCGAATGCACTCCGCTACGCAATCTCCTCATTTTCAATGCGCCCAAATGAGTCTTTTCATGAGGCTTGGGATAGGTTTCAGGAGCTATTGCGTAAATGCCCAAATAATGACATGGATAGATGGAAATTGGTCCAGATTTTTTATGAGGGCATGCATGAGAATTTTAAGGTGGCTGTGGATAGCACTTGCAGAGCTGGTTTCCTCCTCAAATCAGAAACATTTGTGTGGAAACTATACGAGGAGATGGCAGAGACTTCATTGAATAAGGCATCCCTTAATCAATATAGCCGCCATAAGAAACCTGTTGAGCAAATCGAAGATACCAAAACCCGATCGGATAGTACGGTGATTGACCTCCAACTCATTGCTCAAAAGTTGGATAATTTAGAAATTCTTAACAAGAAGGTTGATGACATGAGTAGGAATATGACCAAAGAAGTGACACAGAATGTCAGTAGGATGTTTGCCGTTCCTACACATTTGGACCAAGTTCAAGAACCAGAGCAGGTATTTTGGGTCACAGAACCTACTCCTGATGTCAATGCGGTTGCCATGGGATCGGGCACTTCAGGAAGCACAGTGCCACCCACTTACAATCCTGGATGGCGTAACCATCAAAATTTTGCATGGCGAACTTCAAACCCGCAACAACCTATCCAGGTCAATCAACAAGGTCGATACATCACTGCACCACCGCAACCACCACCACAAGCACAACCGTTGTACTTGCCACAGGCTCCAGCCTCATCTAGTACACAACCAACTTCTCCTGTGAGCAACCAACCACTTTCAAATGACATTGGTGATCTCATGAAAATGATGCAAGAGTTGAAGAATAATATGGAGAAGAATAATCAAGAGAATGCTAGGCAATTTGTAGATATCCGATCTTATTTGCCAACGCTATCACCACAAGCCCTTCAGAATCCCAATTCTGTAGCGGGCACTTCCCAAGGGACCTTACATCATCCACAAAAAGGTCCTGTGACATTCAAGACCACTGGTAATTTCAGTAACGAGTATGCCCATTCAGTCTTGACCAGGCGAGGGAAAAAAGTGGTTGACTCATCTCCGTCCATGTCTACACCCACAACTCAACCTTGTAATTTCGAGACAAGTGATGAAGAGAAATCTGATGGAGAGAATGACTTTCACCCCTTTTCTGGCAGGACCACTTCCACTCCACCTCAAGTGGTCTCAACTTCTCCACAATCCCCTTCACCCACTGTCATCTCCGTCCCCTTTCCGGAGGCCCTTCGCTTACGGAAAGCTTCCAAATCATCCACCACCAACCCAGAATTGGAGAAACTGTTCTCCAATATTGTGATTGAGATCCCTCTTCTGAAGGCGCTTGAGCAGGTTCCCGCCTACTCAAAATTTTTAAAAGAAAAATGCACGCGTCGGAGGCGATCTAAGAAGAAGAAACATAATGAGCAAGAAGAGGAACGGCATGTGCTTCCCAGAGCTACATCCAATGTTATCTCCTCACTCCTTCCCCATAAGATGAAGGACCCTGGGGCACCTTTGGTACGATGTACCATTGGTAATATGACCTTCGAGCGCACTCTCCTGGATAATGGTGCCTCAATCAACCTTCTCCCTGCTGCCATTTTGCGGCAATTTGATTTTGGAAAGCTATCTCAATGATTTTACAGATGGCAGATCGATCTGTTAGGAGACCACAAGGACTTTTGGAGGATGTTATAGTGACGGTCCAAGGGAAGCAGTTTCCTGTTGATTTTGTAGTTATGGAGATGGACCCCACTAAAACTTTGGCCCAGACACCCATAATTTTGGATCGTCCCTTTCTCTCTACGGCCAAAGCCCACTTCGACTTTGAATTGGGAAAAGTTGAATTCAAGGTCAATGGCGAGATCGTTCCTGTCGATCTTGTTGCCCCCACTGGTCATGAGACTGAAGATGATGAATGTGGATGGATAGAGGAGTGTTCCTATTTGGACACTGAGATTGTTCTTGCTCATGTGGCATCTGACCCACTCGATGCCACCATTTCTCTGGCTGACACAATTGGACATGCAGAAAAAATACAGTACTGGTCTGAGTGTTTGGACTCGACTCCCATCTCTCACGATGAGATTTTCTGCAAATTAGATATGGCTTGGGATGATTTAGATGCAGAGTTGTGTGCTCTTTCGTCTATGATCATGCCCATGATGAGTCCACACTTTGAGATAATAAGCCCTTCTGGGGGGTATTCATTATCTCAATTCCTTTCTGATAGTGACCTTCCTGACATTGCAAGGAAGGTAGCTGATATGTTTACTTTGATGGAGTATTACAGACAGAATCAGTTATCTTCACACTCAGGTCACCATGAGCCTTCACCATCGACTCCGTCAGTCCAGGTTGACCCTTAACTAGCCTCACTATTGATTAATCAGAAACTTGATATGGACCTAGTGAAGCGTTGCATAGAGATCATGGTCGATGAGATTCGAGAACTGCAGTGCATGATCCTTAATGCCTCTTCCCTTGTTTCCCCTGTCTCTCTCATAGAAGTTGTGTATTCCAATCACCCCATTTCTGAAAAATTGGATTTCTCGGATCTGTTTGATAAGCCCAGCACTACTCCCCAAGTGGAACTTAAACCTCTCCCAAAGGACCTAAAGTATGTCTTTCTTGGCTCAGATCAGACGCTTCCTGTGATAATCAATGCCCATTTAGATGATATACATGAATCTAGACTCGTTGAGGTTCTTAATTGAAATTCAAGGGCTATTGGATGGACTATCTCTGATCTAAGAGGAATTATCCCTTCTTACTGTACACACCAGATCTTCCTGGAAGATGATGCCAAAACTTCTCGAGAGCCTCAGAGACGATTGAATCCAAATTTGCGAGAAGTTGTTAAGACAGAAATCTGCAAATGGATGAGTGCAGGGATCGTTTTCCCCATCTCAGATAGTAAGTGGGTTAGCCCCATTCATGTGGTTCCCAAGAAGGCTGGCCTCACTGTGGTCCAGAATGACCGAGGGGAGGATATCTCTACCCGTGTTGCAACATCTTGACGGGTATGTGTAGATTACAGGAATTTTAATAAAGCAACCCGAAAAGATCACTTTCCTCTTCCTTTCATCGACCAGATTGTCGAAAGATTGGCAGGAAAGAATTACTTTTGCTTTCTTTATGGATATTCGGGTTATAATCAGGTCGCGGTCGCTCCTGAGGACCAAGAGAAGACGACCTTCACATGTCCATTCGGGACATTTGCCTTCCGACGAATGCCTTTTGGCTTATGCAACGCACCAGCTACATTCCAGAGATGTATGCTGGCTATTTTTTCAGACATGGTGGGGGATTTTATGGAATTTTTTATGGATGATTTTTCCGTCTTCGGCGACTCATTTGATGAGACCCTAGAGTTTTTGGAGAGGGTTTTAAAGAAATGCATTGATGTTAATCTGGTGTTGTCTTGGGAGAAATCGCATTTTATGGTTAAGCAAGGGATAGTGCTGGGACACATTGTGTCAGAAAGAGGCATGGAGGTTGACCCATCCAAGGTAGATACCATTACACACTTACCTCCGCCTACGAACGTCAAGGGAATCAGATCCTTCTTAGGGCACGTTGGCTTTTATCGACGATTTATATTAGATTTTGCAAAAATTGCCCGTCCCTTGACTCAGTTGTTGGAAAAGGACCGTGATTTTGAGATGTCTAAAGAAGCACTTCGGTCCTTTAAAAATTTTGAAGCAAGCCATCACTGAAGCCCCGATTTTACAACCCCCCGATTGGACTTTAGATTTTGAGATCATGTGTGATGCATCTGAATATGCAGTAGGGGCAGTTCTTGGACAAAGGAAGGAAGGCAAACTATTTGCTATTCACTACGCCAGCAAGACATTGGATGAGGCCCAACGTAATTATACTGTTACTGAAAAGGAACTGCTGGCTGTAGTCTTCTCTTTGGAGAAATTTCGATCGTACTTATTAGGAGCTCATATTATCATTTTTTCTGATCAATCAGCCCTCAAGTACTTGTTAACAAAGAAAGACTCTAAGCCGAGACTTCTGAGATGGATCCTGCTCCTGCAGGAATTTGATATTGAAATAAAAGATAAGCTAGGAGTAAAAAATGTGGTGGCGGATCATCTATCTCGGCTTCCTTCTCTCCCACATATGAGTCTTTCATTGATGCCACCCCCACTCCTATCACTGCCCAATTTCCTGATGAGTCCATTCTCACCATCAGTCAGTTACCTTGGTATGCTGATATGGTGAATTTCCTTATCACTTCTCGACTTCCCGATCATTGGCCCAAGACCAAGAAAGAAAAATTTCGATCTGATTCACGTTGGTACCACTGGGAGGACCCCATCCTTTTTAAGGAAGGGGCTGATTGCATTTGGAGACGTTGTATTCCAGAGTATGAGATACTTAGTGTCCTTACCCACTGCCACACCTTTGGATGTGGAGGACATCACTCTGGAAAGCGTACTGCAGCTAAGATCTTACAGTCTGGTTTCTTTTGGCCGACCCTATTCCGTGATGCCCACAATTTTGTGAAGACATGCCCTGTTTGTCAGACCACTGGAGGAATGTCTAGACGAGATATGATGCCCCTTAATCCTGTGCATGTGGTCGAGGTTTTTGATGCTTGGGGAATAGATTTTATGGGTCCTTTCACGGTATCTCAGGGATTTCAGTACATCTTATTAGCAGTAGACTACGTCTCCCGCTAGGTAGAGGCAATTCCCACCCGCGCTGCTGACAGCGCTATTGTCACTAAGTTCCTCAATGACATATTCTCACGCTTTGGTTTACCCAAAGTAGTCATTAGGGACGGTGGTAGCCACTTTCTGAATGCCTCGGTGCGACGGCTTCTGTATAATAATGGAGTTGAACATAGAGTTGCTACACCATACCATCCCCAGTCGAATGGCATGGCTGAGCTTTCCAATAGAGAAATAAAGACCATTTTGATGAAGATAGTCCGGTCTGATCGGAAAGATTGGTCTCAACATCTTCCCACCGCACTATGGGCATACCGTACAGCTTTCCGTACACCTCTTGGTATGAGCCCATTTTGTATAGTGTATGGGAAACCATGCCATCTTCCAGTAGAGATTCACCATAAGTCTGAATGGGCTATTCGAAAATGTAATTTAGATCATGATGAAGCTGGCAAGAAAAGGCTTTTGGATTTGAATGAGCTCAAAGAGTTGCGAGCAAAGTCATATTCAAATGATTTGATTTATAAAACCAAAATCAAGCAATGGCATGATGCTCACATTTCACGCAAATCTTTTAGTGTCAATCAAAAGGTTTGGTTATTTGATTCCAAGCTCAAACTCTTCCCTGGAAAACTCCGTTCCAAGTGGAAAGGTCCTTACACCATCTTGAATATTTATGATAATGGATCTATTGATATCTTTGACCCCTCCGCTTCATCTTCTTTTCGGGTCAATGGGCAGAGACTCAAGCCTGTCATTGAACCCGACGGCCCCCTTCCGGCTGCCGAGTCCTTAGTTCTTCAGGATCTCTGAACCTGTACGCCAAGCTGAGGCGTAAAACAAGCGCTTATGGGAGGCACCCCATCTCTATCTTGTATTTTTTGCATATTCTCTTTTCTATTTTTCTTTACTTCCATGCTAAATACATTCTCTTGTGAATTAGTATCAGATAAGCATGGGGGTATTCTTCTTTCCACTTCTTCCTAAATCATACTAAAAAAACAAAACAAAAAAAAACAAAAACAACAAAAACAACTAAAAAAAATCTCTCTCTGAGGAGGTCAGGTTTTCTACCATGAGGACATGGTTTCATTTAAGCATGGGGGGTGGTCATCTATCTATGTATATATATTCTAAGCTTTTTATAATCTCTTTCTTATATATATATATATATATGTATGTATGTATCACTATGTTTTACAAAAGAAAATCTCAAAATCAAAAATATGTATATTAAAAAATGCATAAAAAAATAAAAAAATCACTAAAAATATTAAAAAAAACTTCTTCCTCTTTGTACATATCTCCTCTTCCTTGTGAGAGTTTGGACCAAGATTTGAGGCAAAGCTTAAGGAGATTGAGTTTGATCTTGACTTTAATCTACCTAATATCCATAGAGACTCAATAGGTTTGAGAATTCGGATCCTTCAGGTCTTCTTGACTTAATTTTCCAAGTCCACAATCTTTACGCAGATTTTGACTCCCCGTGTCTAAGTTGCTCATTTTGGAGAAGAATCACATACTCTTTGATGATTGATCTACTTGAACTTAATTCACATGCACGTAGCTCGACTCAAATAGGATGTGTGAAAGCGATTGTGATTATGAATGGTATCTATATGGATCCCTTTCTAGCGGCATGGACGTCTGAGGACCGGAGAGTGTGGGTTGAAATAAAGCTTCGGATGAGGAACGGTCAGTTGGCAAAAATCTTCTTCTCCTCCACCAAATAGAGCACAATGCTCATATATTGTCCACATAAAAAGAAAATTCAAAAGGAGCGGGAAAAAGATTTTATACCCGCATGAAGCCATGCCAAAAAAAAAGAGAAAAAAAAAGAAAAGAAGAGAGAGAAAAAAAAAGAAGAAGCCGGCATTTCTTTTCTGTGAGACTTGGCTACACTGGCCAAGCTCAAATTGAGAGATGTGACTACACTGGTCATACTCCAAATAACTACTTCTTCCTATCTACTTCTTCGGCCAACTTACCCGAACTTAGAAGGAAATACCCTGCTCCGCGAGGAAAGAGTAGCTAGAAAGGGAATCCAAGGGTGTTGGGCACGGTTGCATAAGTTTTTATCTTTCTAAGTAGGAAGAGCTACCTATTCACACTCACAAGTTCAAGTCCGACTCATATGTCATAAGAGGATGTGATTATGATCGAATGAGTTGAATTGACTAAGGAGTCAAACCCGCTTAAAGGTTCGTGGAACTTGGAGACTGTTGCATTTGAAATTTTGAGCCCATGCGAGTCTCGAACACATTATGAATCCAAAGGTCAAATCAAGCTTATCTCTTATTCTTTGTACAAAACTTGGTCCCAGCTCCCACGTAGGATTCTTCTTTAATTGTCTTGCTAGGGACTAGCAAAGCTTAAGCATGGGGGTATGATGAGACCAAATCCCATCCTTGTAATATAAGCCAAATGTACCTTTATTAATGCTAAAAATATATCAAAGTACCTTGTGGCACGTGCTTAATTTCTAAGAAAGGATGAGTCGTATTTGCAAGTTAGCAATCCAAATAATCTTCTCAACAACATGACTTCTATAATATTTAGGGTATTGGATTTTCCTAAAAGTCGAAAATAACATTTGATCCTATTAGTAAGTGGTTGCTTTTTTTTTACAATCACGTGCATGGATTTGCCATGCATTTCTCTCACCCTTATCAAAATCCCATGCATGGATTCACGTCCATGGAATTGCCATGCATTTCTTCCACTCATATAAAATAAATCCATGCATACACTCACATGCATTGTAGGGTCATGTGCAGCCCCCTCCCTACGTCAACTCATACCCACATGAATTCACATTTTTTATTCATTTCAATCCAATATATATCTTCCATACACACGTTCTCCTAAAAATCCCATGCATACTCTACGTGTGTGGTTACCAGAACCACCATTCCTCATTACATTCATGCGCAGCAACCGTAATGCGGTTGCATTCTCCTCAATTCACGCCTATGATCAGCAACTGTTGTTCGGTTCCCCACATACTCACGACAACCAACGGCAAGCACTCTCCTCATTTGCAATAACTACCACATCCTTGACATCTCCAATCCGTTCTTGTTTTATCTTTAAATACATTACCTTATTCTCATTTGCAAAGGTCTGATCCCTAACTCCCTATTCTTCCACCTTCGCAGGAGCGCTGACGGTTTGAGCCGCGCATAGGACAACGAAGAAGAGAAGGAGAAAGGCTGAACGTGGACCGAGCCGGGAGCGGGCTCTCGCACACGAAGGAGTCGAGAACCGGCGAGTTCTTCTTCTGGAGCTGCGACATCCTCACCTCTGCATACCATTCGCCATCGATTTTGTTTTCGGGAAGTGACAATACCCGCGAACATAACTTCTTCATCTTTGACGGACCCAGAAGGCAACAGCAGCGACTTGTCTATGCCACATGCATACATAGATCTTCTGGTTTGGACTACAATAGCTCCACTGTGGCCATCGACTTCTGTCTACAGTCACTTGCAAAAAGAACGATGATACTTTGGTGATGATATGGTTTCATATTTTCATTTTCATTGTTTTAATTTAAGTATAGGTTTGGTTGTTTCCTTAAAAACATAGGTGTTAAACTTTTGAATTTCAAAAGGCCGAATGGCCATGTTGTGTTATTATTAAAAAAAATCATCTTGTGTACTTTACTCATCCTTGAGTACGTTCACATACTGCTAAAAAATTTGAAAGTTGAAAAAAAATCCGATTCCCTTTATTTGCTAAAAAATATAAAAAAGGTTTTTATTGAAAATTGCAATAATGAGGTATTTGAAACTGTGCATCGCATTCGTGTTGAGTTTGGATCATTGAAACTTCACCGTGTCCTTGTGGTTCGACCTTGTGCTCATCATTACATAAGTAAAACTTTGAAATTAGTTGATGTTTTAATTGGTTGAATTGCGGTTACAATGACACTAAAATCACTTAATTTCACTCTTTAAAACCGCTAAGAAACCCGTTAATCAGCCGTCCGTTGCGAATTGGTAGACAATTTGCTCACAAAACCCAGCAGCTTCCAGAAATCTAACTACGCCTCTAGGAGTTTCCAGAATTACAATTAGGTCCCTACACGGGGACCTAATTGTAATAAAACATATTTTTCTTGCATTTTAGTCCCTCCAGGGATGATTTTGTAACAGTTACAAATTATTTTTCTTGCAGTTAGGCCCTTGTCTTGTAAAGGCCATTTGAACCTCAAATTTTTCTCATTTTTCTGCGAATTTTCTAGGGTAGCTTTAAAACTACCCAAGGGTTTTTTTTGAGTATTTTTTACGAATTTTTCGTCGCTTTCTTGTGTGGTTTTGATTTTTACCTTCTCGAGTTTGTTTTAAACCGAATTTGTTTGCCATTTCTTTCCTTGTAAATTCAAGAATAAAAGAGAATATTTGTTGGGATTTATTCCTTGTATCGAAAGCCGTAGTTTGAGCATTCTGCTTCCTTGTGTTCGACCCATCCACACTCACCTGGTTGAATTCGTAGTGAACGGTAGAATAGGATTTCATCTCCTATTTTACCGTAAATTTTGTTTGATTAAATTCGAGTTTCAGTTCCGAGCGATTCTCTACACCGACATTTTAATCCGCTCTCGAAATTTGAGCTTTATCAAAATGGCGCCATTGCCGGGGAAGCGTTGTTTTTATAACGGTTTTTGAACCGATTCTTATTCTTGATTTTACAAATTTTCTTTCGATTTTCTATTTACGGTCTTTACTTCCGTTTTACGGTTTTTCGTGTTTCTTTTCAATTTTTATTTATGGCTTTTTGTGTGTTTTTTGTTTCTTAACTAATTCTTGCAGGGCCTATAGGTTCAGCCGGCTTTCTCAAAAGACGTAAAATAGTTGAAAGTGCAGAGACCGAGGTTCTCGGTTGCAGAGGGCAGGAATAGTTAGGACTCGTGTTGTATTTTCTTTTATTCTGGTAAAAAAAGAAAAAGAAAAAAAAGAGAAAAAAGAGAAAAAGAAAAGGGCACTTTCCCGTGTTTTTGTTTTTCTAGAAAGGGGCCCCATAAGGGCATCCCGATTTGTACCTTCCCTCCCTTTTTTTCGAGGTTTGATTCACCGAGTGCCGTCCATTCGAGGGATCAGGACACCCACTGCGGTTTTCTCGCATCGACGGTTTTTCCGCAGCTTTTCTCGAGGCTAGGTGCTTGATTAAGCGTTTTCTTTTATTCTATCTGATTGCAATTTCAAAGTTAGTCTTAGGACTCACAACCTAGGTGCATGATTGTAGGACTTTATAAAAATAATAAAGACACTCGATAGACGTTTGTTTGAAAAAAATCTAAAAAATATATATAACGCCAAAAATAAAATCGGGACTGCTAACATATCCGAGCTAAAATAAACGTAAGATTTACTTGATTTGGTAGAGTAATCCCCACACATTTCTTCTCAGAGTGCGCGAGTGAGAGACGACCCATAAGGATAGAACCAAAAACCCGTATTTCTCATGAAATACTACTTAGTCTATGCACCTAATCACCGCTTTTCAGTGGGTACGCTCGGGTAGCCGGAAACGGTCCAGGTTTACTTAGTAGAGTGGGGGGTTTAGAGGACACTACGTAAGGCTCCGTCCTCAAGTAACACGGGTAGCCGAAAACGGTCCGTACTTACCCCCATACTGGCTGAGAGCAAGTGGTTTTCTGTAAAGAATCAGGACAGTATTTCAGGGAAACTTCAGTCACCTATCAGCTCGTGTAATCAGGATTACACTTGTTTGCTAATATAACCCTAAAACCAATAAGATAAAAGACCGAACTCTTACGGTCATCATCGGGTTATGTTGGTAAAAAAAGGGTTTGCTTTGCGTTTGCTTGCGGGGCGTGAGTTACTGCGGCTTTACGCGTTTCCATCTTTCTGGAATCGTAAATCGTGCTCTCCCGATCACTATCTTGACATCGAAGATGACGACTTGATGGCTTTTCTGCTCAGACTTTGTGAGCCCTTGACCGTCCACCATCCATCGTACATCTTCACAAGCTCGAGATAACCCTCTTCCCGAGTTGGTCCCATCTGATCTCGTGGAGAGTCAGACCTAGATTCCCTCGCCTCCCGGCCAGTCTATTAAGGCAGACCCTTGTCTCAATACATCATCGATATCTCCGGCTGATTTTTTGCTGAGTTCTTACGAGACATTTTCTTTCCCAATAGATCTGACACACATGGCTCATGGTAAAGGACCAGCAGAGGAGAAGCCAGTTGAGGATCACCACGATGGAAGACAAGATTCAGCCGCAGATATCACGACAGGAATTCTCGATACTTTACAACAGATGAACTTGCAGATTTGAGAACAATTTAGAACTCAGATTGAGTTGCGGGTTGAGATAGCCGCGCTGCGAGTAGGAGTCAGGAACCCTTTACCGCCTGCAGCGGTTCCCACCACTTTACGAGATGAGTATGACCCGGGTGCAAGAACGCTCCATCATTGGATTCGACTACCGTCGAATCAAGGGCCATATGAGTTGAGGACGTCCTTCATCTCATTACTTCCCAAGTTCTACGAGAATGGTACAGAGGAGTCGTTTACCTTTCTGTAGCAGTTCGAGATGATCTGTGGTACGGCTAGCTATCCAAGAGTTACATAGGAGGCTGTTCACCTCAATGCCTTTCCCTTTGCCTTAGCAGATAAGGCACTTTATTGGTTAAGCCATCTAGGAAGGGAAGTTTCTACATGGGACGATTTGAAGTCCACATTCCTGCGTAAGTATTTTCCTCTGGGGAGGACGAACATGATGAGGAGTTAGACCTCCAACTTCATACAACTACCGAATTAATCTTTCCATGAGGCATGGGATATATTCAAAGATCTTACTGAGAGATGCCCGCATCATGACATACCAATGAAGGTGCTAGTGCAGAATTGTTTTGGAGGACTCCAGCCGGATATTCAGGGGCTAGTGAGTACCGCATGTGGCGGCAGTTATTTGAATAAGGATGTCGAGACAGTTTGGTCCATCTTAGAAGGGATGGCGGAGAATTCGAGAGTCGTCGACTCTATTCGAGCATTCCAAAAAGCCCCTCAGCCACCACATCATCGAGAGCATCATAAGGTGGCTAATATTTCAGAGTCTGAATCCAACACCAACATGGTCTTCATTAGAGAGAAATTAACACTAATGGATGTGATTCAGAAACAAGTTCAGGACTTACAACCGCTGCAAGAGTTGGAGAAACTCTCATCTCTGCCTCAGCAGCTGAGTGATCTCACGAAGAAGGTTTCAGAGCCTCAACATCAGTACCAGCAGACCCAATCTTCTTCGAATGCACAACCTGCATGGAGGACTGTACCCGCTCCACCCACCTGTCAGATACATTTTGTTCAGAGCGAACCTGAGACTCCGCAGATTGATTGGCATGAGGATCAGTCTCATGCCAATACCAGTCAGATCATCAGTGCTGTAGATTTGGATGTTGAGACTCAAGCCACTCTGGAGATCAATGGGATTCGGTATACTCCGATTCAGCAACCGAGTGTACCCCATCATCAGCAGCAGCAGCAGTACAGTCACCCGTAGCATGGACGTCCATACTTCCAGCACCGACAGAACTTCATGCAGCAGCAGTCTCACTAGCATGCTTGTCAGAGACCATATTCTTATCAGTAACCTGCTAACCATTCATAGCCATATCACTATCAGCAGCAGAAGAAATCTTCCATTACACCGCAGAGATCCTCTTAGCCTTCCACTTCACAGTTATACACGCCAAGGCAGGAGAGAGTAGAAAGCCAGGGTCACCACAGCGAACCTGAGATGACTTCACAGGCCCAGGCTCTAAATCAAATCATGGATATGCTGATTACGCTCCAAATTACGCACAAGATAGAGATGGAGCAGATGAACCGATGTCTGGATGCGTTAACTGTGTCGAAGACCACTCTCCCAGCCCAGCCTCAGATGAATCTGAATAACAAGAGGAGGCATCCAGATCAGGTAGACAACACTAATGGTACGATCTCTTTTCCTGAATTTTTATCTAACTTCATCCGTCTCATGAGCGGTAGATCACCAACTGCACCTGCTGGAGTAGAGGAGAGGGCACTTGATGAGGAGCAAGAGCAAATCCATGAGCAACCAGATTCTGATGCTGAGGAGGCGAACCAACACATTGATGAGTACCACCATGAAGATCAGAGAAAAGGGAGTGATGCTGAAACTATTGACATGGATACCGACGAGTCAGACGATGATATCACGCCAAACCATGCATATACTCCCGATAAAAATGTTTCTTCCCCTATTTTAGAGAGTTTTGTACATAATTTTGAAACTCTCGATGTACAAGCTGATTCTGAAATCAATAAAAAGTCTAACTTTCTCATTCCTGATATTGTTCCCGATGCTTTGTTTGGAAAAGGAAAGAAAAATCACAAAAAGAATGTTGTGACTCCAAAGACTGAAAGACAATTGAAAGATCACATCTTTTTGAAGATCCCATTTCATGATGCCTTGGATCAGTTTCCTACGCTCAAGAATCATTTGAAAAATCGAGGCACCACGCGTAGGAAAAAGAGATCACGTACAGAGAAACATGTTTTGACTAAGGCTACATCCTGCGCTATTCAGAATAAGTTACCTAAGAAGAAGAAGGATTCATGAGCACATTATGTCAGATGCGAGATCGCAAAGGCTGAATTTGATCGCACTCTATTAGCTAACGGTTCCTCGATCAATTTGATACCATCTTCTCTACTCGACAAGCTCGAGTTAGGTCCTCTTTACAAATCCCGCGCGATCCTTCAGTTTGCTGATAGATCTGTAAAGAGACCTAGGGGCATATTATGGAACATTATCGTAACCGTGCATGGCCTGCAATTCCCAGTGGACTTTACTATCCTGAACATGGATTGCCCTACACTGTTACACTATACCCCGATCATTCTTGGGAGGCCTTTCTTAGAGACCGCGAAGGATCTCTTCGATTATGATACAGGGAAGGTATCTTTTCACGCTGAGGGCGAGAAGGTACATATAGAGATGGTGAGAGAATCAAACACATCCAGTGATGCATCTTTCGATTTCTTGAGTTCTTTAGCCACCTGTGATTACATGGATGAGGTTCGCTTTGACGACCTTGAGAGGTATCGAGTAGAGACCCAAGATTTCCCAACAGAGTATTGGTCCGAGACTACATTTGGCAGTTCTTTCGAAGGTACCTTATATTTCAGTATGGATGACGAGAAGTAGAGAGATTAGACTTTTGAGGAGTTTATTGCAGATCTTTCATATTCAAAGTCAATACAAGATTCCTCTACTTCAGATGATCTAGAGATGCAATTTAATTTAGTTGATTTGTTTTACTCTATTCATTCTGAGTATGAGCATAGTAGCGAGTCAGATGATGTTTTAGACATATTCTGTAGTCCGACTCTAGAGCATATTGAGATGGCGGATACCCAGACTGCAGATAATTCCACTACCAATACAGATCCCAATATACATATAGATGAGGTTTCAGCACAATCAGAGTCTACCTTACCAAAGCTAAAGATATTGCCACCAAATATGAACTATGCTTTCCTTGCAGGTCCACATCAACAGTTCTCGATCATTATCAGCTCATCTTTGACCGAAGAACAAGAATCTCGTCTGATAAAGGTTCTTGAAAGAAACCGCAAGGCTGTTGGGTGGACTGTATCTGATATCTGTGGGTTCAATCCTGCTTTGTGTTCTCATCATATATATCTCGATCATGACAGCAAACCTTTCAGAGAATTCCAGCGTAGGCTAAATCCGATTTTACAAGAGGTTATCAAGAAAGAGACTATGAAATGGTGTGACGCAGAGTTCATTTATCCCATCTCCAACTCTAAATGGGTTAGCCCATTACATGTTGTGCCGAAGAAGTCGGGAACCCAGATGATTAAGAATGAGAGTGGAGAGGAGATTCCAAAGAGAGTAACCACGTCGTGGCGGGTGTGCGTTGATTACAGGAAACTGATTGCCACGACGAAGAAGGACCACTTCCCTTTGCATTTTATAGGCTAGGTCATAGAAAGGTTGGCAGGGAAGGAATACTTCTGTTTCCTTGACGGTTACTTCGGATACAACCAGGTAACTATTTCTCCCGAAGACCAGTAGAAAACCACCTTCACATGTTCGTTTGGCACGTATGCCTTTAGACGGAGGCCCTTTGTATTGTACAATGCTCCTGCTACTTTCCAGAGGTGTATGCTTTCTATTTTTGCAGACATGGTCAGTGATTTTTGAGAGGTCTTTATGGATGATTTTTCGGTCTATGGTGAGTCCTTTGACGATTGTTTAGCGCACCTAGACCAGGTTCTTCAGAAATGTTGTGAGGTAGATCTCGTTCTGTCTTGGGAAAAGAGCCATTTTAGGGTTACACACGGGATCGTGTTGGGGAACGTCATCTCCCAACGAGGCATGGAGGTTTACCCTGCCAAGGTTGATATCATCAAGTGCCTCGAACCACCATCCAAGATTAAGCAGTTACGGTCATTTCTGGGGCATGTCGGCTTTTACAAATGATTCATCCAAGACTTCTCCAAGATTGCCCGACCGTTAACTGAATTATTAGGCAAAGACATCGAGTTCTTGTTAGATGATAAATGTCTTAATGCCTTCCTCACATTAAAGGAAATGATTATCAGTGCTCCTGTCCTATAGCCACCTGATTTGTCTCTACCCTTCGAGATCATGACGGATGCTTCAGATTTTGCGGTCGGGGCTGTATTAGGACAGAGGAGGAATGGACTTCCGGTTGCGATCCACTATGCTAGCAGAACCTTAGATGATGCTCAACGTAATTACACAGTGACAGAAAAGGAGATGTTGATAGTGTTGTTCGCTTTAGATAAATTCAGATCTTATCTTCTTGGCTCCAAAACCACAGTTTATACAGATCATTCAACTATCTGGTTTTTGATGGAAAAGAAGGATGTCAAAGCACGCCTTCTTAGATGGATTCTCTTACTTCAGGAATTCGATTTGGATATCAGAGACAAACCTGGGGTAAAGAATTCGATTTGGATATCAGAGACAAACCTGGGGTAAAGAATGTGGTAGCTGATCACCTCTCCCGATTACTGACAGGACAACCTTCAGATGAGTACACGCCAGAGATTGCAGAGAGATTTTTAGACGAGAGCATCTTTGCAGTTACCAAGCTTCCATGGTATGCAGATATAGTAAATTTTCTTGTTACACAGAAAATTCCTCAGGGATGGCCAAAGAATCGAGTTGATAGACTAGTTTTTGAGGCACGATACTGCCATTGGAAGGATCCGATTCTTTTTCGTGAAGGACTGGATTGTGTTTACAGGCGTTGTATTCCTCAGGAGAAATATAATAGTATCCTCACTCTATGCCATTCCTTAGAAGCAGGTGGACATCACTCAAGGAAGAGAACAACGCAGAAGGTACTTTAAAGTGGATTATGGTGGCCGACTCTTACTAGAGATGCTTACACATTTGTGAAGAGTTGCTCGGATTGTCAAAGAGCAGTAGGGACAGTCAGTGCTAGAGATGCAATGCATGTGTGGCATGTTATTATTTGCGAGATTTTTGACGCATTTGGCATAGATTTCATGGGATTGTTCCCTACCAGTAGCGGCTTTGAGTACATTCTTCTCGCTGTAGATTATGATAGTAGATGGGTGGAGGCTATACCCGCACGAACCACAAACAGTAATACAGTTTGCAAGTTCCTAAGGGAACACATTATTTCATGGTTTGGGATTCCATGTATTCTTATTTCAGATAGGGGTAGCCACTTCATTAATAAGGAGGTTAAAAAGCTAGTGCAGCAATACGACATTGATCACAGAGTAGCTTCTCCTTACCACCCACGGACGAACGACATGGCTGAAGTCTCAAATAGGGAGGTGAAATCAATCTTGCTGAAATTAGTACGACCAGATAGGAAGAACTGGTCACAGCTTCTATATCAGGTTCTTTGGGCATATCGTACTGCATATAAGACTCCCTTAGGTACTTCGCCATTCAGAGTAGTTTATGGAAAGCCATGCCATTTGCCTGTAGAGATCATGCATAAATCTGAATGGGTTTTTCGAGAAATTTCACTTGATGCATAGAAAGCAGGAGTTAAGAGAAAGATAGATCTGAATGAGCTAGTAGAGATTCGAAATCATGCATACGAGAACACTCTCATTTATAAGGACAAAGTGAAGAAATGGCACGATAAACATATTCGGCACAAGATCTTTGTCCCTGGGCAGAAAGTCTGGTTGTTCAATGCAAGATTGAGAATTTATCTTGGAAAATTGAAAAGCAAGTGGGAAGGACCTTACATAGTCAGAACGGTGCACGACAATGGAAGCATAGCTATATCAGATGTGTCACCTAGTGCAGAGCCGTTCGTGGTTAACGGGCAGATGCTGAAGCATTTCGCAGAGACTACTGATCATCTGGCCCATGTTGAAGTGATCTATTTTGTACAGGACTCATGATCATTCTTTCACTTTATCTCATCTTGTACAAAGACTTTTGAGCCATTCGATTTTTAGAGATCCACAACACTTTTATATTCTTCATAGACCACAATCGTCCCCATTTTTGCTCTTCTTTTATGGTTAGGATATCAGATCCTAAGTATAGGGGGACTGATTGTTCGTTGATTAGCGTTTTCTATTTTGTTCTGTTACTTTTGTATATCCTTTCTTTTTCACAAAATACTGGTCCCTGATTTTTGGCTACACTCTTTTCTATACTTAGGATGCCTTATCCTAAGTATAGGGGGGACCGAGTGATTTCGATGATCTCGTTCTCTTTATTCCTTTTGTTCCTTCGTTATATATTCTTTTCACTCAGTCACCTCATTTTTGCTCTCCCTTTATACTTACGATGACCTGATCGTAAGTATAGGGGAGGTTGACTGACTTGTATTCTTTTATTCTTTTTCACCCACTTTTACTTAACACGAGTCATGTCCTCCTTTTTTTCTTTTGACGCTATGAGGACATAACAAAAGCTAAGTATAGGGGTGCGTATATATTGTATATATACTTTTGTCCATAACTCGTACTTTTATGTATTTTCTATATCTATAAAATCTATAAAAAGTAGGTGAGGGTTAATTTAAAATCCATTTATACATTTATCTATTACTTATAAAATCCTTGTAAATTAGTAAAATACGTCCAAAATCTGTATTTAAAAAACTTAAATTAAAATATGTATTTAAAATATGTATTTATAATCTGTATAATACTTTTTTAAAATCCTATCTATTAAAACATGTGTAAAAATCATTTAATTCTTGTAAAATTCTCTGTATATAAAATCTTTAAAATACATTAGATATTTAATTCGAATAAAATCTATCTTATCAAATTCGTGTAAAAAAAATGTTAATAAAAAGCAGAAAATCCATAAAAAATAAAAAGTCCTAAAATTCATAAAAATCACAAAAGCATTAAAATCCATAAAAATGAGTAAAATTCAGAAAATATACTTCACAAAAACATGGTTGCATTTGCATTCGCATTTTTCAGAATAAGTTTGATTTCTGGAACTAAGGATTGAGTCTAGTCTAAAGGATGGCGCTTGATCATGGCCTTTAACTTTCGTTGTAAGGAGCCTGATTAGGATCTGGAATTTAGACTCTTCAGGTCTTTTGACTTAACATCTTTAGGTTCCATAAGATCATATTTGGGAAATCAACTCATATGCGCTTAAGTAGACCATTTGGTGTCATCCGTACAAACTCTGCACCAGTGAACCAATCTTGGACATGTGCCCTCTACACTTTGCTCAACTTGCATGGAGTTGTGAAGGGCAGTACATCTTGGTAGTGTGTTTCTATACTTGTCTTTGCAGCATTAACGTGTAAAGACGGGAGAGATTGGGGTTGCGATAGTCGCTTCGAACGAGGGAAGGATCTGCTGACACAATTTTTCTAAGACCCAAAAAAGGGACGGAACAAAAGATGCTATATCCGTCGAGGCACAAAGAGATGAATGCAGTGCAAGCAAATTACAAAGCCAAATCAAAGAAGAAGCCACCAAATACAAATACGACCACAATGGTCCAAGCTTCCACCAAAAATGCATGCACATCTTAGTGGAGACTTAGCTACACCGGTTGAGCTTCACAAGGAGATGCGTCTACACTGGTCGCACTCCACTTCTTTTCTCATTCTTCTACTTTCTCTCTATATTCGATTGTGCACATAGCATGAACTGACGTCAGAAGGGAATACCTCCCTCCCCGAGGAAAAAAGTAGCTTGATGAGGAAGAAATGGAAGTGTATAGCTGGGATGGACAATTTCTTCGCTTCCTTAAGCAGGAAGAGCTAAATCAATTCTCACACTGTAGAAATTGACTTCAAGGTTGATAGAGTTTGTGATATGAATAAGTGAGTTTGAGCTAGCTGATGAGGTGAACTTAAATAAGGATTTGTGGAACTTGAGGACTGTTGAAGATAAAATCCTAATCCTAGTTAAGGCTCTGACAAAATTCTTGTTTCAGGCCCGATCGAGCTCTGTACTTTGTCTGTTCTCATGAATTGGTTTAGGAAAACAATTCATTCTAACTTTCCTTTTTTTCACTTACTTTTCAAATAGTGTTTGCTAAGGGACTAGCAAGGTTTAAGTATAGAGGGTTGATGAATCCATGATTCATTAACTTTTGTATCGTATTTTGTCTTAAAACCCTTAACAAATACATGTAAATATTCATTAATTCCCATCTCTTATGAAAACATCATTCATGAATAAAAATGCACTCTCAAGCATCAAAAACATTTAAATAAATAAAGAATAAAAAATAAAAAAATATATAATAAAAAATAATAAAGAAAAGAAAAGAAGGCAGATTGTAGATATGTATATATGTACAATATGACTCAGATAATATAAATATAGCTGAAAGATATATTTATATACCCTAACCCCTGAGACCAAGTCAGTATGGATTGGTCGACAAACCAATAAGTAGGGGGAGATAAGAGAAGAAAACCATAAAAATAATTAAATAACATTCAACATATTATTCATTATTTATCTGATAAATACCAAAACTTCATTGATTTTTAATGAATTTCATATGTATACATTTTCACCAAACTCTTTTCCTAATTATTTCTAAAAATGTATATAAAAATATAAAAATAAGTTAAAAATATTATGTTGTACATATACCAAGAAATCCAGCTTTTAAATTGTCAAATTCTCAACTTCCGAACCTCATAACTTCTTCATACGAACTCTAATTTCACTCTACCTTTATATGTCATAAAATAATATTCTCTAATTAATATAGGTGGTTTCATTGAATTCGGAGTCTGTTTGCAAAAAGTCGATTTTGGGACATATTGACAAAGGGGTTTCTGGGCTATTTATTTTATTTAGAACCCATTATTTATAGTTTTATTTATCTTATAATTTCTAAATATTTTCATGATATTGTATTTTCATCATGATTTATTTTAGAAATTTTGGAGCTTATTTATTATTTTAATAAAATACAAAGCACTAATTTATAGATTAAATTGAACTGTATAACTTATACTTATATTTATTAATATATCTAAATTAATTTAATAAAATCCCTAAAAATTCACATATCCTTTATTTATTATTCTAATAATTAATAAAATACAAAATTAATATTTAATTATCTATTTATTGAACTAAAAATCCAAAACATATTATTTATACCTACTTATTAATTTAATATTTATATTTCACATAATATTTATTATTTATGAAAATTAATTATTCCATAAATTAAATAATTTAATTATTTACATTTTTCGTTTTTACCCTTATTTAAAATAATGTTGATTACTATTTATTATAAAATTTACATTCTATTTACCATTCTAGCCAAGCAAGTGCTGACACGTGTCAGCACCTGGCTCTTCTTTCTCCAAGAAGCCGGTGAAGCTTCTGCTCCAACTGGCCATTTTCACCTAATTTTCCCGCGCACCTCACAACTACTTTGATCAATCCAATCCATCCATTCTACTCTCCTAACCTCCCTAATACACGCCCATCCTTGGATTAGCCTTGAGGCTCAAGCAATTCATCTATAAATATCCTTGAAGTTGGCAAAATCCAACTAACTCTCCATAGCTTATTCTTCTCCAGAACCATCAGCCGACCCTCCTACTTCCAAGCCTAATTCCAGCTGCCTCTGGTGGTGACAGCACCAAGGCGTCGCTCCGGGTGGAAGAGGAACGTCAGAGGAGATGTTCCAAGGTGCTCGTCCGCCTTGCATCACTGCTTCGAGCCGCGTGGAGCTCCGGCAAGGATCGACCGTCGAGCAATCATCAGAGGTAATACACCTCTATTCCCAGATCTGTTCATCCGTATATTTTTACCCTTTTATTACTCGAGCGTTGTGCCATGATTAGCATGGCTAAGTGTGTGATTAGATTGCTTAATCATCTATCTTAGACGCTCTATCGGATTCGCGTTTCAACTCCAATCAAATCCCCAAAGTTTATCTTCTTCGTTGCTATTCACACGTTGCCATTAATTCTGGAAACATATTTTTTAAACTTGCGAAACATAATTTTGTGGTCAATTTCTTTGCAAATCGAGCAATATATATCTTATTTGCATGTCTACTATCATCTGGAGCATACTCATTTCCATCTGGAGCTTCGAAATCCCAAGAAAAACAAAACAAGAATCATTCTCAACAACCTCCAAGTGTTTCCTGAACAACCATCTTCACCGGCTGATTCCCATCGTCATCAGCCACCTCCGACCAACCCCTACCGCATGCGAGCTCGAGGAGTGGAGGAGCCACCACTCTGGTCCCGCTGGAGGCCCCAGAGAGTCGTACATCGACGGCGATAAATCGTAGAAGACGACCACTCCACCAGAAGCACGAACCGCCTGAAGAACACCAAGAGCCTCCAGAATGTACAACCTGGCGACATATGGCATCAACGCACGGTCCAGATCACACGTCCAATTCTAATCTGAGCCGTTCATTGCGAATCGGTGGAAAATTTGCTTACTAAACCCAGCAGCTTCCAGAAATCCAACTACGCCTCTCGGAGTTTCCATAATTACAATTAGGTCCCTGTGCGGGGACCTAATTGTAATAAAACATATTTTTCTTGCATTTTAGTCTCTCCAGGGATTGTTTTGTAATAGAAATAAATTATTTTTCTTGTAGTTAGGCCCTTGGCTTGTAAGGGCCATTTGAACCTCGAATTTTTCTCATTTTCTCGCGATTTTTTAGGGTAGCTCGGCAACTACCCAAGCTATTTTCCGAGTATTTTTCCCGAATTGTTCGCCGCTGTTTTGTGCGGTTTTGATTTTTGCCTTCTCGAGTTTGTTTTCAACCGAATTCATTTCAATTTATTTCATTATAAATTCAAGAATAAAAAGAGAATTTTTGGTTGGAATTTATTCCTTGTCAAGAACCGTAGTTTGAACATTCTGCTTCCTTGTGTTCGACCTAGGCACACTTACCTGGATAAATAAATAGTGTAAGGTTTAAATAGGAGAGAAGCCGATTAATCCACTTCACTTTCTCTCTGTCCTATTTCAACCGATTTTTGTTTGATAAATATTCGGATCTCTTTGTGGTTGTCTACAACGACAACACATTTCTTTAACCGCAATCGGACCTGAGCTTTATCAGTTTGTGAAGTTTGGTTTTTGGCTTTTTACTTTGTGTATAAAATGTATACAGTGTATTGTTCTTGTGCAAACTCAATTTAGTATTTTTACTTACATTATTATCTACAACTTTTATGTACAAAGTTTCTTTTTTTGATGAATAAATACTAAAGAACTAAATAGGTGTCAAAAGTTAATAAATTAATGAATGAATAAATAGCATTTTTATTGTATTTTGCCCCTTATCTTCTCCTACTTTATTCCTTGTCGACCAACTCAATTCTTGACTTGATATCGGGGTTTAGGGTCATAAAATATCTTCAATATTTTATTCCATTTTCTTTTCTTCTCTTTATTCTATATTTTTGGCATTAAAAACCTTATTTTATACACAATAAATGCAATAAATAATGGATGTTATTTTGTGCAAATTAATGTTATTTACATGAATAGCTAGGGTTTTCAAGGCCAAAATGATAGAATAAAGGTGATGAAACAGAGGTTCATCAACTGCATCGGCATCATATCACGCTGCCCACAAGTGCCTATCCACTATCAGTCAGTACACCTCTTCACAAATTCATCTGAATCCTTAAAAAGGGTAGACCACCAAAGGTCGGATTGGAAAACTTTCCACATTGTTCGTCTCTCGGAATGATACCCTCCTACCTCAAGCTTGTGGCAGTAAGAGAGGACGTTGTGGTGCTCCCCCTGAGAAATGCACCGACACCAGACACTATCCCCCCTTCATGATAAAGGATGGGATCCTCCCAATGGTACGACTTGGCCTTCGCAAGGAAGGTCTCAAGTCGTTGTCTGGGCCAACCTTGTGGAACTTTATTGGCAATAAG
Source organism: Ottelia alismoides (assembly GCA_037367405.1). Lineage (NCBI taxonomy): Eukaryota > Viridiplantae > Streptophyta > Magnoliopsida > Alismatales > Hydrocharitaceae > Ottelia > Ottelia alismoides. The sequence goes on from JAZKJV010000158.1 coordinate 1,170,457, forward strand.
ATAGTTCACAATGTCAGCGTACCATGGAAGTGAGTTGATAGCAAGAATCACGTCGTTTGGGAATGTCTCTATAATAAGTATAATCTGATCAGAATCCTCAAGGTTCTCTAAACAGGAGAGGTGATCCGCCACCAGATTCTTGACTCCTGGTTTATCCTTAATCTCTATATCAAACTCCTGAAGTAGAAGGATCCATCTGATCAATCTGGCTTTGGCATCCTTCTTAGCCATGAGGAATCGGATGGCGGTGTGATCTGTGTATATGATCACTTTATATCCAAGAATGTAAGATCTGAACTTATCCAAAGTAAAAACTACGACTAGTATCTCCTTCTCAGTCATGGTGTAATTTTGTTGAGCAGCATCCAATGTCCGGCTAGCGTAGTGAATGGCAAAAGGCAATCCATCCCTCCTTTGTCAAAGCATAGCGATTAGGGCAAAATCAGAAGCGTCTGTCATGATCTCAAAAGGAGAGACCAATCGGGTGGCTGAAGGATAGGAGCCTGAACAAATAGTCCCTTAAGAGTCTCAAATGACACCAGACACTTATAATCTACAATGAACTCGGTGTCTTTCGTCAACAAATCAGTAACCGATCGGGCAATATGACGGAATTCCTATATGAACCATCGGTAGAAACCGACATGCCCGGAAAAGACTGCAACTGATGCAAATTGGACGGTGGATTGAGTTTCTTGATGATATCCACCTTGACCAGATCGACCTCCATGTCCTTGTTGTAGATGATATGTCCAAGCACCGTCACCTGAGTCATCATGAAATGACTCTTCTCCCAAGATAAAACAAGGTTGAGATATATGTAGCGCTGAAGTACATGGTCTAGGTAGTCAAGATAAGCATCAAACCCATCGTCATAGACCAAAAAGTCATCCATGAAAACCTTTAAACATTCATCCACCATGTTCTAAAAGATGAAAAGCATGCACCTTTTAGAATGCAGTTAAGGCATTACATAAACCAAAGGGCATCCGTCGAAAATCATACATCCCAAATGGACAGGTGAATGCCATTTTCTCCTGGTCTTCAGGCGCTATGGCCACCTGATTGTACCCCGAGTACCCGTCAAGAAAGCAGTTGTGAGTCTTCCCATCTACCCTCTCAATAATCTGATCAATAAATGGTAGTGGGAAATGATCCTTCTTGGTGGTCTGATTCAATCATTTGTAGTCCACACAGACCCTCCAAGAAGTGGGTACCCGGGTAGCTATCTCCTCTCTAGACTCGCTCAAAACTGTGGTGATACCCATCTTCTTGGCTACCACATGCAATGGAATAACCCACTTGGAGTCAGAGATGGGATATAAAATCAACGCTCTACCACTTCGATATTTCCTTCATGGCCACATCTCGAAGATTCGGGTTCGGCCGTCGCTAGAACTCATGTGATGGCTTGGCATCCTCTTCGAGATAGATGTGGTTGGAGTACAGGGTCATACTTATTCCATGGAGATCAGCTACACTCCATCCAATCACCTTGCGGTTTTTTCAAGAACCTCCATCAAATGAGATTCTTGGTCTTCAGTCAAATCCACTGAGATAATGATTGGGAACATATCTGGCTCACCTGCAAGGAATCCGTATTTCATGCTCTGTGGAAAGGTCTTCAGTTCCGGACAAGTGGGAGCTGGCAAATCTGGCTTCTGAAATGTATGATTGAAGGATACAAGATCTGCATGGGAGAACTCTCACTGAGTGTGAAAATCTGACAAAGATGGCCCTGCTGGTGTATATGTCATCTGACATGGCTCGCTCTCGGCCCTAGCTGTCGGCTATGTGGACACAAAACACAGTAAATTATCATTGAACTCTGCCAATCAAAGTCGGTGTCTGTGTCTGAGGGATATGAATCTGAAGCACAAGAAATAAAATATGCCTCGATATCCTGACCACGATCATCGACATCCACAATGTCCTGTGCCATGAGTGTACTCTCCGAACTCTCATCAACTATCCTCTAAAACTTTGTAATGTTTGAATTGGTAATAAGAGCTCGTGCTGCTAGGTCTTCCCAAACTGCTTCATCATCTGTAATCACAAAATCGCACTCCTTGTGGACATCTAGCTCTGTATTTGTCATCTTCTCTGAGTCACTCATCTGCTCTGAGAAAGCTGAATCTCTGGCTCAGGTATCCTCGATCGTCTCTATTTGTACACTCTCGCCCTCAATGCAAAAGTATACCTTCTCGCTATCATTATCGGACACTGCCTTAGTTGTTGAAGGATATGGTTAGATCCTCAATCGCATCACGGAAGCGTGAGCGTCGTATCGAATACGACGAGAAACGACTAGTCACACTAGTTGTTCTATGCAGCGGAATTTAAAAAAAATTCATGCGACGAAACCACATGATCCAAGAACACTTCTCGGATCGTTTCGTCTAAACCACAAACAAGTAATAGGATTACCTCTTGAAGCGTGGTTGTGATCGAGTCTCTAAATGAAGAGACCTCCTGTCTCAAGTCCGATCCGACGAAGGAGACGCTTGCAAGCGTGGGGATGAATCGCGTGCTTCTCGCAATCCATGACGATGATCCAAGCAGTGCAACTCCTGATCTCGACACACGAGATCCGACGTCTTCTTCACGAGCGAGGCACACCGAAGGAGACGACGATCCACGAGCAAATGATCGGGCAGCATAACGACGACGCTGCGGCGATGGAGACTCTCTCTAGGGCATCCATGGTGGACGACCATGAGAGGGAGAGAGAGAGTAGACATGTAGAGAGAAAGAGAGAGAGAGAGAGACTTATGTTCTCTTGTTTGTGTAAAGAAGAGCAAAGGGGTGCCCTTATATTTATAATATTTTGGGATCCATGTATCTCAATCCATCGGTAACACAAATCCAATGGCTCTCATTGATTGTGTTCCTTTTAATGGACAAGATTTGTGTTGGTAAAAACCAACAACAATTAATTTAATTTAGATTGAATACATGTTGATAAATCACCACAATTTAATCACAAAATTAAATCAACAATACATGGAGATATTGGAAGAGAGAATGTCTCCTTCCATATGGAGAGGGGGGACGACCACCCTTTCCTAATAGGAGTGGTGGCCGTCCACCCTCCTCCTTTAGGAAGGTGGCTATTTTATCTTCCATGTAATCTCCATGATTTGCAACAATTTTTGTTGCAAATTATTCTACAAAAATAATTCACAATTATTTTGTAGACTTTGCAATCTTGCCATTGAAAATTTTGTGAATCATATTCACAACCCAAAATAAAATGTAAATTACATTTTCAATTTAATGTTCAATGTGAATCCAATTCACATTAACATTTAATTAACAAATGTAAATTACAATCATCTCTCTCTTATATATTATAAATCACATTTATAATATATATGACTAATATGGATATCCATGATAATTAAATCACATTTAATCATCTTGGATCTCTATTCTCATGTGCCCAAATAATATGAATCACATTCACATTATTTATATCTTTGATAATCAAATCTCATTTAATTGTCTGAGATAACCCTCCTTATAATATGAATCAAATTCATATTAGTCTTGATAATTAAATAACATTTAATTATCCATTTTCTCAATGCTCGGATACATATATCAACAATAGAATTATCCATGAACTCTTTCAAGGATAATGCGCTTTCTCCGCGAATACTTGAAGATAAGGACATGGCGATTGTATTGTTCCACGTATAGTGACTTGGATATTGAGATTACATCTCAGATCCAGATCTCGGGCCTCCCATAGATGCTTGATTAAATCAAGACCGCAAATCTAATCTTCTCATTGCATCTGAATCACATTCAGATCAATGTCCAACATTTGGATCAAGATCAGATTACTTTTTTACTGAGAGGAGTCACTAAAATCCAGACTCGTTTCATCACTCCCTAGGAATGGAAGCGTCATGGTTATACAATCGTTTATGATCACATCAACCTCAGGTATTCCCAATACCTATACATCCTGCATACTGGAAGACTCAGAATAAATACGAAGTATTAGATCAACTTTATACTTCTACTTCAGGATTTTATCAGTAAGTTTCTCATTTTGATCATTGGGAGTTAGTATCGATCATATACTTTCCAAAAGAATATATCATACCTAGGTCTTGATCATATACTTTCCAAAAGTATATATCAAACCTACAAATTCAGTCAAGCTTCCAAAGCGAGACGACCGTGTGCACGGAATTTGATTCTTCCCAATATCTCATGAGTGAGCTCATGTCTTCCGGTTCAGTAATGAACCTGTATGATCCCTTTGAGAGATCGTATTACTCATATGCCCTTATATGCACACCAGCACGCCGGTGTATAGTCCTTGATTAGGTCATCAACCTATTGGTCTGCCAAATGTACATACTCAGACATATAGTAACACATCTGTCTCCGGTCAGAGGATGCTTGCCTATATCATGACAACATACGATATAGGAATTTGGTTATCTCGATCTCGTTAAGTCAACTCTTTGACCTAACTAATCTGACACCTCTGAATCTCTATTCCTATGCAGTGGACCTACATCAAGAGGTCGGTCAGATATCAACCTAACGGAGAAAGGATTGCCATCTCCTACTCAGGCTGGAGATCATCTCTTAATAATCATTTGATGGTGCTTGATGAGTCCTCAATCTAACTCATTAGATGTTCATCCAAGCACCAGCCTCTATGATTCAATATTTAAATCAACAGCTGTATGATCATCAAGATGGCCATGGTACATAACCCTAATTGTACTAAGGGTCCTATTATGCAAATTATCTATTCTTCATTTCAGATCAGGGAATGATATCTGCAATAACATTTATTGCATAATGGCTCGTCGTGGGCTCGCATGTCCAACAATCTCCCACTAGCCCAAAGAGCCATTAATGGGCTAATCTTTTAAACCCACACTCATGTGACAATCATAGGCTATTTAGAAAATAGCTAGGTAAGCTGATCAGTCACTCTGTTCTCAAGAGACCATGCCAAGTCCTTTTACGACACTTGCATATCCCCTAGTAACAATGCTTGCATCCAATGCGAATGTTGCATCTTATGCAACCAATACTAAATTTTTGTTATAGTGTCCTTGACACTTTAGCTCGATAATTATTATAACCACTATGTCCATAATCCTTATCAGAATACCTTTATTCCTATAGATCTCTATCTCCTAAGGTATCAACAGTTAAGACCCTTATAGATCATTATCTACAAGGTCTTAAACTTTTGATGATAAGACTTTGAGATCATTATCTCTAAGTTTCATTATCTTTGAAGATATTGTTATTACTGCAACCAAGTGTTTTATTTCCAGAGTAGGATTAGTAACAGTTTACTACTCCCACTGCATGGCAGACATATGGCTTTTGTACACATCTAGCATATACTTCAGCTTCTCGTAACTGATGCACAAGTGCAAGAAGTTTTAGCATTCACTTCCTCAACTCTTTGAGGTGCTATCCATTTAGATAGGTCAGTACTATATCTTAAGGGAAGGAAGCCTTTCTTGGAATTTTCCAGAAAATGGAATAAGTCCAAGGTGTACTACTAATGTGACGGTCCCAACCTCTTCTCTTTGCTTCTGAACGACTTCAGAACTAAGATCTAAGAGGTATCCTTGAGATCATATGTCAAGGTATGGAACAACCAAATTTTAAAACACTTATTATTGTCCTTATATCATTCCAAATGATTAGAATAATATCTACATTTAGCATGATGAACACAATGGCACTCCCACTAAGCTTTACATGGTTCATCAATATTTTTATCTGAAATCATAACTTTTATAATTTCATCAAATCTTATGTTCCAACTACAAGAAGCTTATTTGCATCCAAAGATGGAGTTCTTTAGCTTGCACACCTTGCTTTCCTCAACCATGAAGCCTTGATGCTACTTCATATGAATATCCTCAGAGAGGTATTCATAGAGGAATGCAATCTTGACTCACATCATGAAGATGTCACAGTCAAGTTGTGTAGCTATGGTTAGCAATATTCTGATGGGTTTAGACATGGTCACTGAAGAGCAAGTCTCATCGCAAGCGATGTCTTCTCTTCGGTGTGTAGCTCATGGCTACGAACCGTGCTTTGAAGGTCTCTACCTTCTCATCTGGTTTCCACTTTCTCTTGAAGATCTATTTACACCTTAATGGGTCTTACCCATATAGGTGGATCCTCGAGGGTCCATATACAATACTAGTATATGAAGTCTACATTAGACTTTTATTGCTAACATCCATCTTTCCATGATATGATCTTCAGAAGCATCATCACATGAAGTCAGATCATTGTCAGATTCAACTGACACATGGAATCCATCCTCAAACTTATTTGAAGAGGTATTAATGTTTCATCTTTAATTGTCTATTTAGTTTCCGATTTCAGGTACCTCATTATCTTTTTAAGATTAAATGAGTCCCTTTACTTCATTTTCATCTTGATTCTTAAGTGTCTCATCATCTAAGAATCACATTCTCAGAAATGAGATCCTTTTAAGAATCTCAAGGTCATAAAGTAGGTATCCAATACCATCCTTTATTTTCCTAATGAAGTATCACTCTCTGATGCTAGATTCCAGCTTTCTAGCATGGAACCTTGTAAGAATATATAATGTAGTCTCTACCACATATATATACCTGGAAACTAAGAAATAATTATGCTAAGATTAATCATTGATCAAATCATGTCATACATGATCAATTGTATCTCCCTACAACTCTTTTGAGTTAAGGTTCATTAGGAGGATTGAGATAGGAATTATATTCGCATATTCATAAGGTATTCTTTGAATTCATCTAATAGGTACAAGCTACCTTGGTTAGATCAAATTCATTTCATCTTCATTCAAACTTTGGTTCTAAACCAAACTTGTGAAATCTTTGAACATTTCAAAGGTTTCTTAGGTGAAGAGAAAAAATGTCATATCACAAATAATCATTAATAGATATCTCATATCCATAATGTTTATTCTGATATAGATGATTCACATACATAAATATGTATGAGATCCTGAATACCTTGACATCTTACACCTTTCCCAAAGAAGGGTGTATTGGATATATTACTTTGAATACAATATTCATAAGTATGCAAGTTTTGAAATTTTAGACATTCTAAAGTTTCATCTCTTACTTGTCCAAAACATGATGCTAGATCATTATCAAATGATCTTCATCCTCCTATTGATCTTTAATGGTTTAATTTTTAGTATTAGAAATCTTAATGAACCATTCATTAATTTTTCTAATTTAGCAGAGTCCACTAGATGTTAGACTACTATCTGAAATATATCTATCATAACTCTATATGATAGGTTTATTCCAAAATTCATATTTATTTCCAACCTTTAGAATAAACTATGAGTGTATTCTAATATCCAGGTCACAGAGACATTCTCTAAGACTAAGGGCTCCCACTGAAAATATGAAGTCTATTGATCCAATGGAAATTGTTGCAACAATTGCATCACTTCCAACATGGATGACCATTAAACCTTAAGATCAAATTTCTAATATTCTAATACAGATGCAACCAATTGCAAGTGTCATTAGAAGATTGAGATACAATTATTAGACTTTATCTTATCAAATAAGTAAGTCAATTTCAATGATTATATGTAGATTATTCTGATGTACTATCTAATTCCTTCTCTAAGGATTCTAGATAGATTTGATAGTCATACTATCAACACATCAACTCATTGCAGTATTGGCAGTCATCCAACTCTTTGCGTGTCATATGGAAGTCACAGAAGTAGAGTCAACTCTTTGACTATTGGGTCCAACCCATGCTTCCACTACGCTCCTTTTATCTATAAGCAACCATTGCTCAAGACAAAGTATCTCTTATATTAAAATCAAAAATTTCAATATAAGAGTATTTCAACATTTATACATGTTTCATTCAATTCATACAATATGAATATTTTGAAGCTTCATGAATGACTAGAGTATAGATAGTACAATGATGACACTCATCATATCTACATCCATTTAAACTCTTAAAACTTAGGTTCAGGTTGGTACTCATACAGTTTGAATACATCATCTCCTATAGAGCCACCATTCTGCATAATGCAGAGAACCATGTCATTCATGATTATATGTCGAGAGCACATATGTATGCCAGAACATCTTCTTAGATTTTGTAAGGATTATTTGACAATTACGATCATCATCGACATGTCACTTTCAGAGTACATTCGATGAGGTCAAGACTTATAGAGACATACAAACCCTAGGGTTTCAGTCCTATTGTCTATTTAATTATCATTCCTCATTATCATGAGGAAACTTGCACATTGCAACCACATACATTATGTGTCCAACTGCAAGTACAATATCTGGATCATAGGTCCAATCCATGATATTCTACTGGTTATTATTGAGTATAACATTGAGTGGGATTAAAGAAGGATGATCTGAAATAAGAAATTTTGTGTAAACATATATAAATATATAATTTACTTTGATTTAGGAATTTTTTATATCAAAGTTGTCTTGCCATGTCAACAATGAAAGTTCATTCCCTCAATCACTTTCAATGTAAGAGATATACTTACCATTATATCTCAAGCAAGATATGGGATCTCCTTCCTTATCTTTGTTACATCCCAATAATATGAGAACCTGTAACTCGGATAAAAATAAGCGGGAACACATACCGCCTTGCAAGTCCAACTTGCATTTCCCAATTCGGCTTTAACACCCGGGCCCACCACCCCTAAGGTGATGTTGACCCATCATTAATTGAACCAACCGTCAACAAGAATACAACTCGCTATGCGCAATCCAATGTCGTCCCAATAATATGAGGACCCGATATTGGGGTCACTACGCATACGTCCTTACTCTTTCGAAAAGCAACGAGCCCGATCCAAATGGATCGTATGCATGAGCCGTCACTTTAGATAGGCGTCTCCTACATATAATATTTGGCGACGGAACCCTTCGCCTTGACGGGAGACCATAAATGTCACTTATGTGATCATCCATATCATATTCAAATTCTAATTAATCATTATGAATCATATTCATTACGGTTAATTCTTCCAAGGGAAATAACAACTCTATTCATAATAGAGTGTTCTTAATTAGATATAATTAACTTAATCATATTAAATTAATTTTCAATTCAATTCAATCAACAAACTTGATTTTACTTGAATATATGGTATTATCTCAAAATACGTATTAATTCGAATTTTAATAATTAGAAAAATACATCATGATCTCTCAGGCATCATTCGTTCCCTACCCGTTGTCATGGCCAGTATCGGCGGGAGTGAGACGGACCGCATACGTTGCAACCCGCTACCCCAGCGATCCCCGACTAGACACCATATCCACCTCGGGAAAAAATAATGCCGAGTCAATCACTTTGTACTTGAGATGATCATCGGTTCTTCAACCGAAATTATACCATATAGTAATAATCAAAACAATTTTTATTATAAGGAAATTTGCTAGACAAATTCCCAATCCTATTCAAGCAAGGAGTTTGATGATTGTGTTTCCAATTTTGATCTATATCAAATCTAATCAATCTATTGGTTGAGGCCAAGTCAATTAAGGAAATAATCATCATCCAATATTTATCAAATATTTTCCATAATTATTTAATGAAATTAACAATTAATTTCACTAATTGACAATCACATGATTCTTGATTAGGAAAGTAATTTCAGCAGTGACCCCTACTTACTAAAATTAACATATCTCAATCAATTTAAATCCAAATTAAGCAAAGTAAGTTTACATAGTTTGTTAACTTTATTTACAACAGAACCTATGTGATTTGCACGCATTTTGAGGCGTATCTAAATGAGTAATTAATTCCTTAATTACGTTAAGATTCGCAGTTCTCGTAACAGTGAATACATGTTCATTAAAACAACCATATCTCGAGCAAACGGAATCCCAAATTACGTAAAATCAGATCCTATGGTTTCCTTATTTAATGTGGAACAAAATCCAAGTTTTATTTTCGTGTTTAAATAATTTAAACAGGGCCGAAAATAATTAGTAAACAGAGATGCTAAAATGAAATGCGATACACAACCCTAACGAACTGAAATCGCTTTCGATTTTATGGATCGTATCCAAAACCTTTGACTAAGGCTCTGATACCACTTGAAGGATATGGTTAGATCCTCAAGCACATCATGGAAGCGTGAGCGTCGTATCGAATACGACGAGAAACGACTAGTCGCACTAGTTGTTCTATGCAGCGGAATTTAAAAATTTTTCATGCGACGAAACCACATGATCCAAGAACACTTATTGAATCGTTTCATCTAAACCACAAACAAGTAATAGGATTACCTCTTGAAGCGTGGTTGTGATCGAGTCTCTAAACAAAGAGACCTCCTGTCTCAAGTCCGACCTGACGGAGGAGACGCTTGCGAGCACGGGGATGAATCGCGTGCTTCTCGCAATCCATGTTGATGATCCAAGCAGTGCATCTCCTGATCTCGACACACGAGATCCGACATCTTCTTCATGAGCGAGGCGCACCGAAGGAGACGACGATCCACGAGCAAACGATCGAGCAGCATAACTACGACGGTGCAGCGATGGAGACTCTCTCTAGGGCATCCATGGTGGACGGCCATGAGAGGAAGAGAGAGTAGACGTGTAGAGAGAAAGAGAGAGATAGAGACTTATGTTCTCTTGTTTGTGTAAAGAAGAGCAAAGGGATGCCCTTCTATTTATAATATTTTAGGATCCATGGATCTCAATCCATGGGTAACACAAATCCAATGGCTCTCATTGATTTTGTATCTTTTAATGGCCAAGATTTGTGTTGGTAAAAATTAACAACAATTAATTTAATTTGGATTGAATACATGTTGATAAATCAACACAATTTAATCACAAAATTAAATCAACAATACATGGAGATATTGGAAGAGAGAATGCCTCATTCCATGTGGAGAGGGGGGATGACCACCCTTTCCTAATAGGAGTGGTTGCCGTCCACCCTCCTCCTTTAGGAAGGTGGCTATTTTATCTTCCATGTAATGTCCATGATTTGCAAAAATATTTGTTGCAAATTGTTCTACAAAAATAATTCACAATTATTTTGTAGACATTGCAATCTTGCCATTGAAAAATTTGTGAATCATATTCACAACCCAAAATAAAATGTAAATTACATTTTCAATTTAATGTTCAATGTGAATCCAATTGACATTAATATTTAATTAACAAATATAAATTACAATCATCTCTCTCTTATATATTATAAATCACTTTTATAATATGGATATTGTTATCCACATTATTCATATCCATGATAATTAAATCACATTTAATCATCTTGGATCTCTATTCTCTTGTGCCCAAATAATATGAATCACATTCACATTATTTATATCTTTGATAATCAAATCTCATTTAATTATCTGAGATAACTCTCCTTATAATATGAATCAAATTCATATTAGTCATGATAATTAAATAACATTTAATTATCCATTTTCTCAATGCTCAGATACATATATCAACAATAGAATTATCCATGAACTCTTTCAAGGATAATGCGCTTTCTCCGCAAATACTTGGAGATACGGACAGGGCGATTGTATTGTTCCACGTATAGTGATTTGGATACTGAGATTACATCTCAAATCCAGATCTCGGGCCTCCCATAGATGCTTGATTAAATCAAGACCGCAAATCTAATCTTCTCATTGCATCTGAATCGCATTCAGATCAATGTCCAACATTTGGATCAAGATCAGATTACTTCTTTACTGAGAGGAGTTACTAAAATCTAGACCTCTTTCATCACTCCCTAGGAATGGAAGCGTCATGGTTATACAATCGTTTGTGATCACATCACCCTCAGGTATTCCCAATACATGTACATCCTGCATACTGGAAGACTCAAAATAAATCCGAAGTATTAGATCAACTTTATGCTGTCTACTTCAGGATTTTATCAGTAAGTTTCTCATTTTGATCATTGGGAGTTGGTATCGATCATATACTTTCCAAAAGCATATATCATACCTAGGTCTTGATCATATACTTTCCAAAAGTATATATCAAACCTACAAATTCAGTCAAGCTTCTAAAGCGAGACGACCGTGCGCACGGAATTTGATTCTTCTCAATATCTCATGAGTGAGCTCATGTCTTCCGGTTCAGTAATGAACCTGTATGATCCCTTTGAGAGATCGTATTACTCATATGCCCTTATATGCACACCAGTGCGCCGGTGTATAGACCTTGATTAGGTCATCAGCCTATTGGTCTGCCAAATGTACATACCTAGACATATAGTAACACATGTGTCTCCGGTCAGAGGATGCGTGCCTATATCATGACAGCATACGATATAGGACTTTGGTTATCTCGATCTCGTTAAGTCAACTCTTTGACCTAACTAATCTGACACCTCCGAATCTCTATTCCTATGCAGAGGACCTGCATCAAGAGGTCGGTCAGATATCAGCCTAACTGAGAAAGGATTTCCATCTCCTACTCAGGCTGGAGATCATCTCTTAATAATCATTTGATGGTGCTTGATGAGTCCTCAATCTAACTTATTAGATGTTCATCCAAGCACCAGCCTCTATGATTCAATATTTGAATCAACAGTTGTATGATCATCAAGATGGCCATGCTGCATAATCCTAATTGTACTAAGGGACCTATTATGCAAATTATTTATTCTTGATTTTAGATCAGGGAATGATATCTGCAATAACATTTATTGCATAATGGCTCCCCATGGGCTCGCATGTCCAACAGTTGTGGCCAAGAAAGGTCGTCCTAAGATGATGGGGGTATCAATCAAGATTCAGGGATCTCCATGACCAATACAATAAAGTTCACAGAGAATTTCAGGCCTTAAATTGTGACGACAACGTCCTTAAGTAACCCCTTTGGCCTCTTGACAGATCTATCGGCAAACAGAAGGATTGTCCTGCTCTATCTAAGAGGCCAAACTCGAATCAGTTGAGTAAGGAAGCTGAAAGAAGGTTAAGCGAAGAGTCGTTGTCTAATAGAGTACGATCGAACTGTTGCTCATGAATGTGTCATCTAACATATGGATATTCTGTATCAGGTCTCTTTGCTTACAACAGGTTCTGAATAGCGAAGCATTTGGAACAAGAAAGCACATGGATCTCTGCATTGTGGTTCCTCTTCTTCCTTCAGATGGTGGTTTTCTCTCTCAAGTTCTTATAGAAGAGAGGAATGTGCTCTAGTGCCTCCTGTAGAATCAGTTGTATCTGGAATCTGTCCATCATCTTCATACTGAACTCTAATTGGTGTCTCTTTTTGGGATTTTCTTTTTTTGTCCCCTTTCCTAAGCGGAGTTCTTGAGGGAAGGGGATGGATGGACCTTCTCCTGAGATATGAGGGTCAGGAGTAGGCTCTTGTACATGCAATCGGCTAGAATCCATATAATGATCATCATGTAAAGTAAATGGACTCACATGAGATATATAAGCCTTTCCTTTATTCATAATTTTTATTTTTTTTCCATTTTTTTGCGTTTTTCTAAAACTGTCCTCAGGTACAAAACTGGACAACACAAAGGAGGGAAAATTGATGGCACCAGCACCACCTACAACATCTGAACTCGAGGCATCAACACTGCGCTCTGGCCTTGCATCTGAAATGGTGGCATCAGCACCACCATCTGCAACTGGAACTACAACAAGCTCATTACCATTGTATGGATCAATACCTTGGTGGCTTCACCACCATCGTCATCATCATCATCACAAGCAGTGTCAGCACCGCGTCAATCCTCGTTTGGCTCTCTGGAATCTATATCGGGTCATCACTCAGACTAATCACCACCGACTGGCATCCTATCGCTCCTAAGTGTCACAAAACAGCATCGAGTATAGAAGAAGAAATATCATCGAAAACATCACTAGTAGTGGTAGCCTCTTTAAACTGTACCTGTTTAGATTTCCTCTTCAGATTGTTCGGGTTGGGTTCAATCTGAGCTGGTATGGCAGCCTTTCCCTTGATTATCTCCCTCATTTCCTGCGGAACTTGTCCATCTCTCGCCAGAAGGATGCCGGCTAATCAGAGAATAAGTGGGCGAGGTCATCAAGGGTTGAATTCTCATAGACGGGTGCATGAGAAGCGGATGGGTTGCCTCGCTGGAAATGAGGCTGAGTCTACTGCTGCTGGTTGTAGTGAGGAGGAGACTGGGAGTACTGTGGCTCAGGTTGCTGCCTCCACTGTTTTCCCTTATAGTGGGGACAAGGACCATGATGTTGCTGTTGGTGGCTCTGCTCTGCCTGAGCTAGAGGCTGCTGTTGGGAAGAGGTACCTCTAGTGGACCATCGAAAGCCAGGATGGTCACAACAAATCCCGAGCTGAGGTTGGTACTGGGAGTACTAGATTCTGTTGACTTCCATCAACGACTCCTTCTCGTGGCATGGAGGGGGAAGGGTTGCCAATGGTTGATCCGACTGGTAGACCACCATCTGAGTGTTTGGAGATGGTGGTGGCTGCTAGTAATGTTGGAGCTGTTGGACCATCTTTGCTCGGATATGGTGGACCTGGCAGTATGAGGCAGATGGCTGGGTGGAGCTGCTCCCTGGATTGGGCCGTGATCTGAGATGGGGTTGAGAAGCCATCTATCCCTCTTGGAAACATATAATCTGAGTTTTCAGATCACTCATGGTTTGGGCAAGCTCATCAAGCTTGTTGAGCTTGTCCATTCCTTGGCTCTGCTTCTTCTCAATAATCTCGATGTGGTCCAACTTTTGGATAATGATGCCCATGTCTGCAGCTGAAGACTCTGTTATTGTTGCTACTGATGAAGAAGTGGATGGACCGGCATCGACACGTGTAATCCTCTGAAATGAAGTAATCTATGGGAGGGGTTTCCCCTGAGTGTATACGTAGGTCTGGGACATCACCGTGTAGTTCTCTACATCTCCTCATAGATGGCACAGACCTGGTCTTCATACTAGGCAAAATAAGACCCCCACAAGAGGCATTCACTAGCCCCACAGAAAAAGCTCTGAACAAGATTGAGCTTGGATATCTCATGATGTGGACACTGGTCAATGAGATCTCTGAATCGATACCAAGCCTCATAGAACTGCTCGTTTGGGATCATGGTGAAATTGTTGATCATGGCCCATGCTATGTTGGTCTGGTTGAGTGGATAGTACTTATTCAAGTACTCGTTCCGGTGTTTCTCCCATGTAGTGACTACCCTCCTCGGGTGTTTCAGCCAATAGGCTACTCTGTCAACTAAGGAGAATGGGAAGGCAATCAACTTGATAGTATCTCATCCACATGTCTATTGTGGACAGTTCCAGACATCATCTCAAACTCTTGCATATGGAGATGGGACTCCTCGGTGGCGAGCTCATGGAATCTGGACAGCAACTAAATCGTCTGGGGGCGAATCTCGAAGTCTCTTGGGATCTCTGGCAGCTGGATCCATCTATGGGTAACGGTTGCACCAGGGTTGTGCAAATGCCTCATCGTCCGTGCTGGTATGGCTGGCTCCTATCGGTCATCATGGCGCCTGTCTCCTCCTCTAGCTTCTGGTATCTCTCCATTGGTTGTTCTCTGCGGCTCTGCTCGCCCAGCTCTCATCTGCATCAACTCTTGTCTCACCTCGGCCATAAAAACTCCATGGTCCTGAATCTGATGATGCATGGTATCCAAGGAAGCAAGAAAGGCATTGTTGATGGCAGCATGGTCTAACAAATAGGAAGAAGTCTGTGGATGCTCATCGATACAGTTCTCATTGCTGGCCATCTCTCCGATCTCTGCAAAGGCAAAAAATTCCGACTCAGGTGTTGTCAAATGTACGAATAATTGTGCTAGTTTCTGCTCTGGCACCTCAAGTAAAGAAGAAGGTTGGTCGAGGGGGAACATGGTGATAGCAAATTCGGGTTTAGAGAGTGGGCCTGAGCTCTCTGAAACCGCCCTAGATGAATGGAGAGGAGTGCTCGAAAGCGGTGTTGTCAAAGGTAGCATAAGGGATCTCCTTCCCATCGTCGTGATGTGGGGATTTATGCAGATTGGATCTAGAAAGCAAACATGATGAGAAGTCAAACCCCAAGTTCACCTACTCGATGTGAGCTGATGACCGTGAAAGATAAGTTGTTAATCTTGTTAAATTTTTATTAAGGTGATAAATTAATATATCAGAGCGATTAAGCGAGCTGTTGGGAACCCAAAGCTCTCAGGAGACTATCCCGAATCTCACAACTAGTTTTTCCTTGCTAGTATTGGTATGGACCGTTTACTAGCTATCTGATCTGCCCAATCTGCTAAGGAAGTCCCGGACCGATTACCGGCTACCTGGTGAAATTCTCACTAGAGAACAACTAACCATGAGACCAGTATCTGAAGAGAGATCGATTGTGGCTCTATCCTAGTGTGTGGGTCGCTCTCTTACTATAGATAAATCAAACAAGGAGGGGGTGACTCTCCCCAAAACAAAGATTTTTATGTGAGATCAGTTTTAGGTCAAGTTTGTATTAGCAGTCCCAATTTTATTTTATTGTTACTTATTATATATTTTTTTTGAAATAAAAACAACGGCTAACGGATTTTCCTATTTCCTTGGTTTTTTTAGTCCAATAAAAAAGGGGGAGGAAGTCGGAAAAGCCGATGCGCGATCAAAAACAATAATGCATGTAGAGATAGAAATGTGTACCTTGATCCAGCACTCTACATGTAGGGTGATCCGCGCATGAAATAAAAGACAAGAAGTAAACTACCTATATGATGCACGAGGAAATCATCCCTAGATGAGCAATTTCTATTATCGTGAAGAACAATAGCGAACTATGAGAAAGAGAGACTGAAGTCCAATCTTTGATGTCGATCAGTGTCCACCACAATGGGTCCTGCTAGTGTTGTATACAGCCTCTCTCGGCACATGGCCTCTAATCCCAATAAGTTAACTTTTTAGATTTATTTATCCAAGTCCAATTATGTTCTATAGGAACAAATAAGCAATTAAGTGTTGGGACCATAGCTAATTACGAGCACAATCAGATAGAAGTCCTGAATCTAAGGGCCAAAACGTCAGGAATCAAAAGGAAAAAAACGGTGAAATCTCAGAAAAGCGCAGTGAGGTCCCTGGAGTGCACCGGTAGTCGGCGAAACAGACCACGAATCAACCAAGATAGTCCAAGTGTCCAGAGTGTCAAAATATTACAACAAATAGTTTTTGGCGAAAATGAAACAATCTATCTATGATAATTATCTTCTCTCCTCCTCTACTCCTCCTCAGGGGCAGGCTCCTCCAAAAGAAAATCGATGCATCCCTCGGGCAATTCCTCGTACAAAAAGTGAAACAGAGAAATGACAGAAGGCAGTTATAACAAATAGTTATAAAAATAATAAAAAATAAAATCTGACTACTAAGTTGTGCTCCCCTGCAACCACGCCATTCTGATGACACAAAAATCGAGATCAACTAAGATGGAAAATATAAACTCTGTCGTTGTCCCTAATCAATTGATTCGGACACGAGAAAAATTACCACTAAAGAAGATAAAGCAATCAATGTAAGCGGTCTGCTATTTTATTACCTGTATAGCTACCAGGGTCAAACACAGGGAGCACTATTGAAAAACTAAGTAGTCAAATTTTGGAAAATAAATTATTTTTTAGTGGTTTTTAATTTTTGAGTTTTAAATTGTTAATAAAACAAAAACAAGCACAAAAATAAAAGAAAACAAACACGACACTCTTTTCTGATTTTTAAAATAGTAAAAAATACTCAGAAAAAAAGTAAAAATATTTTTATGTTTTAAGGGATTTAAGGTGTTTTTGATAATTTTTAGAGGTTTTTCGAATGTTTTTGTGAATTTTTAAAAATCAAATAATGCTAAAAAGGTATAATAGTACACAACCAGGACCAAATGACGAATTAAAAATATTTAAAGTGCCCCAAGATCCTGGATAATAATTTTGTGGTAACTAGAAATAAAAAGCTATAAATAAGAACTGAAAATACATTTTTTATATTTTTCTTTGATTTTATATGATTTTATAATTTTTTGGTTGATCTGTGATTTTTAGGGTTCTATAAAGATTTTTCAAACAAAATTCATATTGGAGTTAAAACACGATAAAAGACAAATATAGGAATTTTTGTGGGATTTTTAAAATATTTTTCGAATTTTTATGATTTTTGTAACATAAAGAGGGTCTTTTTAGTGGGTTTTGAATTTCTAAAAATATAAAATGCAAGCAAATTTATCCACGAAAATTACCTCAAATATTACACACTAGCAGTAGCTGAACGTAATTTTTAGGTAATTTAGGGAATTAAGTTGATATTTATTGTGCTGGATAATAGACAAATAGTTAAAATAGTTTGCAGGGACCTTTATGTGAGGAAAATAAATTCCAGAGGCTAGACAATAACATTTGATAAAAACCCAGGGGTCTGGTATGCAATTAATCCACAAAAGGCATGCTTCACAAGTGTTCAGTGCTCACAGGGGCATGAGTGGAAATATCTCAAACTATTTCTATTTCAATAACCAGTTTAAAGTGCGAGGTCAATCATGCAAATACACCAAATCACATGTGAGACAGCACGTGATATCGGCTTAACTAGACTAGTATACAACTAAAGTAAATTACGAGGGTCTTACTGCAAATCATCTAAAAATATTTGCGTTGCTACATACATTTATTGGACTAAAACATAAGTTGGGGATAAAGGTACAAATTACCCCTTCATCGCGCATTAATCAACGATTGGGGGCGCTCCACTTGTGATGGACGATCAAGATCTGGGGATACCCCTTCAGCGATGGATGGTTCTGGCGCGACCTTCAGATAGATCCAACGATTCGGACGCCTCGATAGTGAACGACAGAGATTAGACCTGCGAGGCGACAGGATCCTACGACTAGGATGACTTCTGGACGAACTGATGAAGAACTCATCACCGGTGAGTTTCGATCAGCAAATGCGCGTTGGTCTGACGTTCCCCGACTTAGCCTTGATGGGCGAAAGGTAGCTATTCACGGTCTACAATGGTGGAGGTGCTCAGAAGGGTTGTAGATCGCAGAGGTCCTGGAGTGTTATGGCAAGCTGGAGCGACCTAGGGCTACTATGCCTCCTCAGTTTGACCTCCAGATGAGGTCTTTTGGCGTTCCTTTCCTACACAGTTGAATAAGGGGTCAAGGGCAAAACTCCTCAACCCGTTTATGGGGGGTGGGTGGGTCAGAGCGTGGACCTCCCGCGATGCGAAGGAAATGAGGTCCAGTGACTCATTCTGAGGAGAAGCGAGGTGGATGGATGGGTGAAGAATGTGGAGGGAAGTCTGGTGAAGGTGGGTAGAGGTTCGCAACAGCAGAAAGGAGCTCCGACCGAGGTGACCAAAGTTGGAAGTGGTGGCTTTGCTACTTAGCTTAGAAGCAAATAAAATGCAAAAATAACCTAAGGATCTGAGTTACCCGGTGGATGCAGTCGTCTGGGCTAGAGGTCGGGGACCTCCGGGGGTCATGGCCTCGATGGCTTAATGGGGCCAGAGGCTAGGCATCCTTGCGGCGGAGAAGGACAAACTTGTCGGTGGACCTAAGGGCACTTGACTCCAAATCCTCTCTTCTTGATGCCCTCATGTGTTGTCACTCACGAAGGGGAATGTCGGAGCTCAACGGAGAAGGAGGGGCGACCAAAGATCACTCAAATGAAGTTGTGTCAGGATGTTTTATATGCAAGGCAGGTGCAAGAGTGTACGAAAGATACCGACGAAAATA
Organism: Ottelia alismoides; assembly: GCA_037367405.1. Lineage (NCBI taxonomy): Eukaryota > Viridiplantae > Streptophyta > Magnoliopsida > Alismatales > Hydrocharitaceae > Ottelia > Ottelia alismoides. The sequence goes on from JAZKJV010000158.1 coordinate 1,190,192, forward strand.
GGATGCGGCTATCTAAGATTGGCATTGGGCGTGGATTTGGGATCCACATCCTCTAATCGGAGCTGTTGATCGAAGAAGGACTCGATCAGATCGGGTCAGGAAAAATTGGCGAAAATGGAGCAAACATGATCTGATGGGAAAAGGTGACGAGGGGGACTAGTTGACCTTGGTCAATGAAGCCGAGGTGGACCAATCAAAAGCGGGCGAGGAAGCAGACAAAATAAGCTATAAGATAAAATAGTGAGATAAAAAATTACAAATACAATAATAAATGGTTTCAAAATAAATAAATGAATAAAATAAAAAATGTTTATTATTTTGTGAACTATTTTTCTGTGATTTTTAATTATTTTTATGAAAAATAAAATAATGTATATACATTATATAGTATTATATGCAGGTATAATATACCTAGGTATTGCGTACACATATTTTTATTTTATTATTTTTACCGAAATTCCTTTTATTTTATATTTTATTTTTTAAACAGTAATTTAAGGAATACCAACTGACTTTTATATTACTTATATAAATTATTTAAATGTGTAAATTAAATAGGTATCTTATTATATACATGTGTATTTTGTACAAGGAATTGATTTTTTTCATTTTTATTTTGTTTTATGATTTTTATTTTATTTTTATTATATTATTAAAGCTATATACAAGTGTGTATAAGAATGAAATATTTTAATTTTGTCAAAAATAAATAAATAAATAAATAATGTGTATAAGTATAGGGTATATACAATGCAAAGTGGACCCTTATCTCTCTCTACTTATTTTTTTTTACGATCATGTCAAAATTTGGCCTTCTCTTGGGATTTTTAGGTCACCCTGTATTTATTCTAAATACATCATTCTTTTTCTTTTCTATTTATTCTTTTGTTTTTGAGAAATATGTGTTAATTATGCATTATTAACAAAGGCATGAAAAGTATCAAGTTATTGTATTTACATGTATTTACAAGTGTTTTTGTTGAAATAAACAGCTAAAATAAAAGAATAAAGAATGAGAATTGTAGATTCATCAGCTGCCCACGGTCATTATGCATCCCTCGCACGCTCCTCCTATTGTTACATCCCCCTCAACTGGCTTCGCCCGCCAGCCATTTCTCCTCTCCCGCCTATAAAACATCGCCACCCCCAACATCCATCGCCATCTATCATTCTCCGACTAGAGTGACAAAGAGAGAGAGATGAGGAGCAGCTCGTTGATAACGAGCTCTAGCAAGCAAGAAACCCTCTGAGGAGAGATCCACGAGCCTTCGGGGTCCGTGTAGCTGCTTCCTATTCAGCGGAGCCTCTAGACCTCCATTCGCCAGACCTATGAGGCAACTACCGGGAGAAGGCCTCTGACGCTTCCCTTCTCATGCGTCGGCCTTCGTCTTCTTCATTCCCGCTCTTCTTTTGCTCTATCTCCAAATCCATCTTTCACTGTCTTCCTTTCATCTTCTCAACCACCACCTTGATCTCCATCACCCGCTCGCCTAGTCGCCTTCATTATCGACCACGGACACCTCCTCGGCCTCGTAACACCCACTCAAGCCAAATCCAACAAGATCATCATCGACCATTCTAGTCTAACCACCCTTGAGCTAATTCCGCCCTCAACCAGGATGCTAGAGACCCTTCAACCAAGTCGCCTTCCACCACCTTCAAACGTGCCTTCGCAACATTGTTCGTGTGTCGATTAGGCTATCGCTCCATCGACGCACCTATAGTAGCCCTCCGCCTCAGCTAGGCTGGGCTCCGCCTCTCTACCCAACTACTCCGTCACATCCGTCGCTCGCCCTCATACACACCCTCTGTGTGTCGGTGACCAATAATCAATGGATCGTGGGATCCAATGGCTCGCGAGCCTCCACGTCGCTTCCTCCCACATGCCTCTAGGCATGACCTATTCGAGGTTGCCCCGCAAGCCACGTATAGGCTCGAATTGCCAAGCTTAAGCCTCCATACCCGAGGATCAGCCACTCTCGCCGACCCTCCTCAGCTCATGTGTAACATGTACTGAGGGGGCAAATTACAACCAAGCCCTTGTTAGACCATCCATTTTCCTCCACGATCCCCTCCAACGCACGTGAGGAGCACGTGCTGCCTTGGGAACAATACTGTAAAGCCCCTCCAGCTTCGCATAATTGTAGACAAGTCCTCCAGGGGCTGATTTGAGAAGAAAAAACTTGTTTTGTTGTGTTTTAGTCCCTAGAAGTTCAATTTAGCATATTTGTCTCATTTGAACTTTGATTTTTGCGCATAATATGTCATTTTGAAGCTTGTGGAATGCTCTATCAGATTATATATCTTGTAGACATGTAAGAGGCTTGATATTGCTGATTATTATTTAAAGTGTTTAATGATCTGTGCAGGGCGATTCCTGACTTTTTGTGCTATTTAATCTTGAGGAAACTATTGATATATTTTGCAGGGACTCAGTTGAGGAGAATTAATTTGATCAATCCTCTCGTGATTATTGATCACATTCTATGAGAATTTAATCTTTGCAAGAGCATGATCTAGGAAGGATTAAATCATTATCTTGATAGCATATGAGATCGAAATTCATTTGAGGAGATTAATTTAACTAATCATGTTGTGATTAATGTGGATTATTTTTTAGACTCATTTTAATTCGGTATTATTAGTGATTACTCTTTGAGGATTAAATCACAGAACATTTGGAGTCAAATCAACAAGTGATCTCCCTATTAAAAGATTAATCTTGGATACATTGATCTTTTTGACATGTATTTGAGATATTGTTCTAATATATATTTTTGCATTTCATTTCTTTTGATTTGTGATGTTATTTGAGAATTAATCAATATTCTTATTTGAGTATTGGAATTATACATAATCATAGGCCATGTGCTTCATTCTCTCTATTTAAATTATTCGCATTGCATCTCTTTCATTTCATTTTCATTATTTTTTTCTGACATAGATAATAATATTGTGATTAATTAATTATTTAAATTAATATGAAATCATGCAACTAAAAATCATTAGTTACCTATGTTTGACCTTGGTAGACTTACTAAGTAAACAATTATTCCACAATATTCAAGAATTGTGGTTTTTTATAGATCGCTTTTCATCTCCTAAACTATAATTACTGACTATTAAGTAGGTGAACATCGCATTCAATCATGAAGTAGGGGGAGATAGGGCACTCAAACAGTACAGGAACACACCTTCATAAACCCTGATTCCTTCATCAATAAATAACATATTTGGGCCCTATTTTATTTTCTAATTTTTATACCTCAAATAACAAAACTATTAACATGAAACTTGTAAATAAAAATACAAAGAAAAATACAAAATTAATTTCACATTTAAATAATGCACAATGTGAATGGGACACACAGAATAAAATGGTGCAAAGAAAACTTCCCAAACTTGTATCACCTCCATATGAACTCAAAATTGATCAAACTCATCTTTATTATTCACAAAATTTAATTATATTTATTTAATGAGGTGGTTTCATTAAAAATGGAGCTCATATGAAAAGTTGGCTTTTGTGTCCCTATTTGTATTGTATACATGTATATAAATAATCAAGAAATTCATTCTTATAATTTTATTCTTTTATATTTTTCTATACTTGTAAGTATTACTTATCAGTGTAAAAATACAAACATAAAATAAAAGCATTAAATATGCACTAGATAAATAATGATATACACTATATATGTATAGTATATCTATAGAATATATACCCATGTTTATATAAGTAAATAAATAAAATCAAAAAAATAAAACATAAAAAAATATGTATTTAAATATATTATAAATATAAAATATGAAAACACAATGATAAAATGTAAATAAAATACGATAAATACAGGTAAATATACATATGTATATACAAGTAATCATTAACACATAATACATAACTTTGTATAAATAAATAAAAATTACAATAAAATACTATGTAAATAAATAAACATATTTTTGTTCTAAAATTTATTTAATAAAATCATTTCTTATTTCTTATAGATTTACAAGTGAATTTTCCCTTGGAATTTTCTGTTTGGTCCATGAGGACCAACCACTGCCCTCCGACTGTTGACCTCTAGTCAACAGTCCTTTCCTCCGTCGCCAGACCTGTCGTACTCATGGGCACCCACCTTTCTCCCATTTTTTGGCCATGAAATATGCTCGAAACGCCTTGGTTCCTTCACCAACATTGTTCCCCACACCTTCCTCCATCACGCTATCTTGTTGGCTTCCACCCTGCCCTTCTCCATTTCATGTAATCGTCGAGCCCCTTCTCCCAAAAACTTCTATCTATAAATAACCCTCCTCTACAACCTTTTATATTTTTTATCCTAATTTCCCATTGTAACCCCAATAGGAAGTAGTCGAGTTGGGTTCTTAGTGATAGGAGGAGCTCCGTGATCCTTGTCGGCATGGAGAAAAGGCGGAGATTAGAGGTCTAGTGTCCACCGGAGATTATCTGGTGAGCTCTTCTCTGCTCTATGAATCCTTTAGATTAGAGATGTTTCTTTTTGTGTTTATCTTGCATTTTCTTTCCCTAGAATAGATCAGATGGTAGTTTAATTAATTAGTTCGTAGCTTAGTGTATTGTAAAGTTTTAACTTTTTTGGAGCTTCGAGCTCCAACCTTCGAATCATTGTGAATCCTTCACTATTTCAACGCACAACCACCCCCTTTTTCTACCTCTACATATTCTCCATCTTTCTCCCCATTTATTATCCTTGATTCTGCAAGAATCAAGGCTACAGAGCTTCATTTGTTATATTTGCCTAAAGCTAGTCCGCTCCGCTCATCCACCGTGAGTCTAGCTTAAATCTTGGGCCAACCACACTCACCTCGATTTTGTAGGTCTTTTGTGTAGGTCAACCACTCACGTAGCAACCTAGAGCGCAGGATCGAAGCTTCATTCGAAGCCCAAGTTGCGCAGAATACTCAAATCCCTAGGTCATGTTCGAGGGGACCTGGAACCATATGGAAGCCACGTGTAGGAGTGGAGCATTCATAGGAATGAATTAAACTGTCAGGGGAGTCAGAGGAGGCCAAAGCGAGGAGAATCGACGGATCAAAGTCCACCCAGGTTTTGTTCTTGAGGTGTTCTTCGTGAACCCTCGAGAGCTGTCAGATCATAGCCCAATGCCAGATTCATCCTCCATCGTCGGATTAGAAGCGAATCGAAGCCCTCCACCACCGATGATCGGTTAAGTGAAGCACATGTGTGCACCCCTACGCTGTTGAGTCCAACACTCTTGGGTAATTTATAAGGATCGCCAACCACATTTTGTATTTCAATCCAACCCTGTGAATATTACGTATCGCTTAAATATTTTTGTTATAATTGCAAGGACTACCCTGAACTCTTGTATATTTGAAGAAATATCCTTATGCATCACGTATTGTGCCACGTGAGGCGTTGTGTATTTTGCAACTAAGCCCGGCCGAGTTCAGTTAATTTAGTTTTAGTACTTAAATTTGTAAAATTAGTTTTAAACTTTTGGAGAAATTACACATACACCCTTGGCTTCTTTTTAATTGCAAAAATACCCCATCAAGGCTTGCATTATTCCTATGCATTTTTATTTTTATTAAATAGCCCTAATGATTTAAAAATCTTGGGGGAAATATTGTAAGTTCTTGATTTGAAGCTTTTTCATGCCACAAGTTCTATTTAGCCATTTATTATAGTTTACTATTTATCTAAAAATAAATAAAAGCATTATTTTCCATGTTTACATATAATAATCCAAAAAAATATAAAAATTTAATTTAAAGATCCAAAAAAATAGAGTATATATTACTATATATACTACCTTTAGACCTTAAATCATAAAATATATAAAAAGAAAACAATAAAAATTATGAAACTCTGAAAACAGTAAAAAGAAATTAAAAATACAAATAATACACTTCCGTTTTATATTTTTATTTATATTACATAGTATATATTAACATAGTTTTAGGAATTTTTGTACTTATTATCTATTTTTATTACCCAAAATAATTCAGCCTACTTATTATATTCACTATTTTGTATATTTTAATACATTAAAAATACATAAAAATAGGAAAATTATATAAAAATCACAAAAATAAAATAAAGAAAAATATCAAAATTACAAAACATTTATTTTCTGAATTTTGACTCTATTAGATATATTTAAAATTATAAAATCTTATATACGCTATATATACCTTATAATACTTATATACAGGGTATTATTATTTATATATTATGTATTATATCTAAAACCTTTTAAAATTAAAAAAGACGATTCCTTTATGTATATTTATTTTATTTATTATGTATTATTTATAATATATGTATTATTGTCACCATATGTTAATATATATTATATCTTAAAAATCAAAAAGAAATTAAAATTTTACAAAATTTAAAAAAAATAAATATTATAAATATAAAAATATAAACTAATTAAAAATATAAAAAATATAATTAAATCCCATAAAATTAGAAAAAAGTAGAAAATACAAAAAAATAATTATTATTGATTTTTAATAATTATTAATAATTATACCTAACCATAGTTTGCTCTCAATGGTTCAACCCCAACACGTATTTTGGTACACATTTATTTGTAAGACATAATAAATTTCACCCTGCATCTTCTTTATTGTTTAATCTATATCGTTGGTTGATTTTTTGTCTAGCTCGATTGATTACGTGCCGAGAGCTGAGAATGAGTTGATACAACGATTGTAGGATCTGACTTGTCAGATACCGTATGCTTCTCCAAGACCGGACGTTAGGCACCTCTACTCAATCGATCAACGTACATGTGTCTCCCTCAAAGAAGGTGACGAACGATCCTAGCGGCACGATTTGTTGTGAGAAGGAATAGGTCCCCCGGAGCAGTGTACTCTCCCACCATTGCATTTATCGTATCATAATGAGGGAATGTCTTCTTTTGATAGGGCCAGTAAGCCTTGTTGATCTGAAAGAGATTCCATGTGAAGGAAACGATAAACTTATCATGGAACTTATAGTTTGAACTAAGTTATTGCATGTTGTAAGCCAAGATGACTCATCCGGAGAACCAATGTGTAGGAGACCAGATCCCAATCCCACCAGCTCTTTCCCATCAATTGGATGAAGGAGGTATAGTCCTTTATTGTCTTCCACCAGTTGTGCAGGTTTGGCGTGTACTAGTTCTTACCAGTTTGCATGTCGAAGTGGGCTTCGATGCTATGGTAGGAAAGGGGTGTGAAGGACCCTCCGACTCAGTTGCTTATGTTGAAGTGGTGCTTGAACATATGTAGAAGACACTCATCCATGGCGGGGGTTCCACTTCACCCAATCAGCGGACTCGCCATCTACGATGTACACATTGGAGGAGCTCGCACCTTTGTTGTTCATTTTGTATAGATGGGGCAATGTGTTGCAAAGTTATTGGCCACCACCAACCCAATTGAAGGCCGAGTAAAGCCATCCACTACAAGATTCACCATTCAAGAGTGTCCAAGGACAACTGCAAAAGTTGAGAGATAGTAGACACCGCACAAAAAGCAGAGAAGGGAGGGCCCTAAGAAGGGACATTGCACGAGAGACAAGGGGGAGATGGCGGGTGAGAGGTGGCCTTTGAGGAGAGGGGAGTAATAAGTATGTCACCCTATTCCACTTATTATGGTGGTTTCTATTGTTGCTGATGCGAAAGGCTCCAAATAATTCTTGCACATCCCCATACCCACCCCTCTACGTCATGGTTGGAACATGGTTTTTTCGTTGGAGAAAAAGGTCTAAAATCCTCAAGTAAGTTAAAGCGACATGAAAAATATCTCTTTGTTGTTTTGGTTATAGATGAACATATGATGATATATATTTGGGAGATATATCTTCTCGGCATGGTGGTAGTAGGAAGTCCCCCACTTTTCTATATAGAAACTTCCGGTCCTTGGCATTTTTTGTTCTTTCTTAAATTAGATTAATGACCTTAATCTTTTTGAAAAATAAAGAGGAGATGAGGCTATTCTACACAGTGTTAACAGATTGTCGGATGCTCGTCATAATGATAGTTCTCTTTACATGCTCGCAATGGATTTTTCTAATGCCTTCAATAAGCTTCATATATTTGCCTTATTACAACATTTGAGAGTAAGATACCCATCTATCTCTTTGTGGGTGGAGTTCTTATATGGACAGCCAACAAGGTTATTCCTTGGAGGCATACATATTTGGTCTTCCACTGGAGTGCAACAAGGTGATCCTCAATGACTGCTCCTTTTCCCTCATATTGCACCCATTTATCTATTATAACAGGGATAGTTGCAAGTTACTTCTTCATGCATGGTATCTTAATGATGATACAATTATTGGAGATACAGATGGCATGGCCCAGGTTCTGAGTATCATCCAACAGTGCGGGCTAGACTTGGGTCTAGTCTTAAACATTCATAGGACAGAACTCTTCTGACCTACATGTATGGTAGGAGGATTCACAAAAGGGTGTTCCCTGCAGGTATTGGAAGACCTTTATCTAGTGTGAAGTGGCTTGGAGGGGCAGTTAGTTGGGATAAAAATTTTATTGAAGGTTTGTCCTTGGAGAGGGATGCTAAAGCTGTGAAGTTGATACATCTTCTTCCTCAGTTGGTTGACCCTCAGAGTGAGCTTCTTTTACTACGTTTGTGCATGGGTATTGAAAAACTTTTATTTGGCTTGAGGACCTGTCAACCTATATACATGGAGGAGGCGATAATATTATTTGACAAAGAATTACGTGAGTCTACAAAGGATATTGTTGTTTGTGGAGGCTCCTTTTTTGGAGACCTCCAATGGAGGGTGGCTTCATTGTCCATTTGAATTGACAGTTTGGGGGCAACTTTCAGCAGTTGAGGCTTCTTCGTATGCCTTTGTGGCTTCCAGGGTACAGTGTTGTGAGCTTCAGGATCATGTCTTGCGACATAGTGAGATTTACAATATGGACTCCAGCTTTAATTATTCTCTTCATCAACTTCATGGTACGATTCTCTCATTCGATCTCAATTGTTTCTCTAAAAAGACACCCCCCAAGATCCAAAATGTTTTGATGAGTGCTCTTTTTAGCAAAATAATTGAGGACATGGAGGTGAAATTTGACATGACCATTAGACAAGGTAATTTTTTGTTGTCTTCAACATGATCATGCTCAAGATTTTCTCCTTGCCATTCCTATTGATGGACTTGATTTACGCATGTCACCAGTGGAGTACCGTAGTATCCTCAGATATCGTCTCATAATTCCTTTACTTCCAGTCAATGAGATATGTCCGATTTGCCACAAAGCATGCTTAGACACTTTTGGAGATCATGCAGTTCATTGCAGGGAGCTTCCCAATTTTAAGTATAGACATGAAAACATGACTGACCGAGTCATTGATGAGTGAGAAATCCCGCGATTCGGGTTAAGGTATAAATCAGGGTCATTGTGATCCGAACTGGCGAAGCTTACTCAACAAGAAAAAGAAAGACCACCAAATACAAAAATCAAACAAGTCAAACAAATAGCGGTCTCGTTATTTTATTTTACCTGGTATAGCTACAAGGGTTGAACACAAGGAGCACGGATTGGGAAATCCTACGAAGTATTCGGGAATCAAAATAAAAAGGAATAAAATATTTTTGGTGGATTTTTATATTTTTAAATTTTTTTGTGATTTTTAAAAAGTAAGAAAAATGAATAAAAGAAGGCAAAAAGGCACAAACAAATATTTATTAAACACGCAAAAATGGTCAGAAATTTAAAATAAAAATATTTTTGGATTTTATGAATATTCAAGTATTTTTGATATTTTTCTTAGATTTTTCTGATTTTTAGAGAATTTTCTAAAAATAAATAAGGCTAAAAATAAAGATGTTGTGCAACCAAATTCTAAAGGCTATTTAAAAATATCTAAATGGCCTATGAAATTCAAACAACAATTTTATGATAAAGAAAAAACAAATATCTAACTAAAGAAACTGAAATTGCATTTTTTTTGAATATTTAGAAATTTTTATGATTTTTATAAGTTTTTTAGTGTTTTTCAATTTTTAGGGTTTTTATAAATCTAAATCAAACAAAAATTGGGTAGAATTAAAAACACAATAAAACAAGCACAAAGTAATTTTTTTAGTTTTTTTAGTTAAAATTTTCAGTTGTTTTTAAAACTGAACAGAAGTAAATTTCAAGGTTTTTTAATTTTTAAAATAGAAAATGAAAACAAAATGAATCTAAAAATTCAGAAAAAATTTTAGCAACATGGCAGGAGCCATGTGTCCAAATTTCGTGAAATTTGGATGAAATTTGATATTTATTTCAACCAATCAAACACATACAGCACACAGGGACCTACTTGCAAATATGAGAAAGTATTAAGCCAAATAATAACATGCGGAAGAAATTTAGGGCTGAAAATGCAAAAATCCCAAGGCCGCACGAGGTCGACACGTGAATCAGTCAAATAGGGGCATGAATGTAATTCCTGTTTATAAAAGCTCAAACAGTAACAATCATGAAGTTTAGGAGAAAATGTGCAAATATACCAGAAAGCACGTGACAGACCACGTGTAACACACAGAGAAGGACTATTTTGCAAGTAAAAGATGCAGGAGGTCCTGAATGCAATTTATCTAAAATAAAAACAATGGCTAAGCATATTTACAAGACTAAACTGAAATGTAAAAAGTGCAAAGGGCCTAAGTGTAAATTACCCTTTATTACAGATCTGACGGTCGAGGAGTCTTCACTTCGGATCGAATGGCTCTGAGCGGATTATACCTCTTCGACGAAGAACGTGCGAGATATGATCCTCAGATGGATCCAACGGACGAGGGCTTCCCGTAGATGGAGGGTCACGATCAGAACTATATTTAGTAATTTTTATTTATTTTTATGAAAAATAAATTATGCTATATACAGTATATTATATTATATTATATAAAGGTATAATATACCAATGTATTTTATATTATTATTTTTATTTTCTTATTTTTTGTACAAATACTCTAATTTTATATTTTATTTATTTTTAATATAAAATTTAGAACATAAAATTATTTTTATTTTATTTTTATTATTTATTTACATGGATGAAATAAATAGTGATAGATACATATATAATGGTACGTACAAGGTGGAGAGAGAGAAATTATTTTGTGTTTATTTTAATTTTATTTTTTTGATTTTTATTTTATTTTTAGAAATATATATAAGGGGTTAGAAACATATTTTTTTATTTTGTGAAAATAAAATATGTACAAAAAGAAGGAATATATACAAGGTGAATGACCCTATCTCTCTCTACTTGTTTTATTTGACGGTCAAGTCAATGCTTGGCCCTCTCTTGGGTTTGGATCACTCGATATTTATTCTAAATATCTCCTTCTTTTTCTTTTATTCTTTATTCTTTAATTTTTACACAAAAACATGCTAATTATTGATATTTAACAAAAGCAAGCCTAATGGTAACTTATTGTATGTACAATCTACATGATGTTTTGCCAAGAATTTTAGCTAAAATAAAAGAATAAGAGTGATGAATGAGTACTCATCACCCCCCTGTACTTTACTTTTGCTAGTCCCTTAGCAAACACTTATTTAAAAAAGAAGTGAAAAAAGAAAAAGGAAAAGAAAAAGAAGAAAAAGAAGGTGAATCAATGCTGATTATTAAACTTGTCTTCATTAAATTGAAGTATGGAGCTCAGTCAGATCTTTGGATTATTAGTTTTTCGGTACCTTATTTGGACTTAGGTTTGAAACTCAACAGCCACTAAGTTCCACTAATCTATAGTCAAGACTCCTCAACAATCCAGATCAGAACAAGTCTACATACACAAACTCTGATGGCTATGAATCATTTCTTGTACTGTGTAAGTGATATAGCTCTCCACATCATAAATAGCAAAGTGACAACCCTCCCCAACAAGGTAACTCTAATACCCTAGTCTGGCAACTCTTTCCTCAAGAAGCGAGGTATTCCCTTCTATGTTCAAGTTCAACTGGCTCAAGAAGAGGAGGAAGAAGAGAATGGACCATGGCCAGTGTAGCAATGTATCCTTGGGAGCTCAACCAGTGTAGCCAAGTCTCCCTGCTGCAAGCTTCATGAGATGGGCATGGGTAGCATAAGCTTTGCTTTATTGAACTATATACACTCCGGTGGGTATTTCATTTTCTATCAGACCCACAAATTTTTTTTGGAATTTTTCTTTTTGTACTTTTTTTTGATGTGAATATGTACAACATATCTACATGGTGCAGCATATATACATAAGGAGTTTTTCCTCTTGAGCCAGTAGACTATCCCTCTTTTGAAGCTTTATTGTAACCCACAACTCCTGTCGTTAGACCTCATTGCTACCAGACCAAGTTGAGACACACTTCCTTCACTAGAAGAAGAAGAGAGGTTCTGCCTAGAAGTACTACCCTAATATGCTACCCCAAATCAAAGAAGACTGCCTCATCACCACCTCATCCGTAGAGAGCTAGGTGTAGAGTGCTGGTCCAAGTAAAGCCATTGTCTGTGAGAGTTATGCGTGTGTTGTTAAGTGTTGTACTTAGGCTCGTCAAGATGACATATGATCATAGCCTAGTGGACTCAAAGAATTAAGTCACCATGGACTTGAAAAGTCTCAATCCTAATCCCTATAAGGTTCCTCTTAGAATTAGGTGGATCAAGATTTTAACCAATCTCCATTTTTCAATTTAATTCCAGGCTAGTTTAAATGTCAACTATGATTCAGAAAAACTATACAAGTATTTACAAAGATGCAATTTTTACAAATTTTTTGAAAATGTGCAAAATTTTTGAAAATGTTTGAAAACATGGATGTATGTATGAAAGCAGAAGTTTTGCAAAATATTTACACACATTTACACAATGGTTTTTGCAAACTTTTTGTTTTTCAGACATTTTACAAAAAATTTTTTATTATATACATAATTTTGATATCGAAATATTTACAAACTATTTACACAAAACATTTTTACAAACATTTGTACAAAAATAATTTTTATAAATAGCTATGTATGTGCAATAAAGAATTTTATGTACAAGAAATTTTTCTAATTTTTATGGATTTTTAAGGGTTTTTAGCCATTATATTTATTAACACACTCACACAAAGTACGAGTTATGGCTAAAGTATATATGAAATATATACGACACCCCTCTATACTTAGCTCGAATGATGTCCTCAGAGTGAACCAAGAGCGATGAAGAAGACATAACCCGTGCTTAGTATAGGGAAGTGAAAAGTAAAATCTATACTACAACGACGAATGAAAGAACAGAAATGAAAAGATCTCGGGGTTTCCCCCTATACATAGGATCAAGTAATCCTAAGTATAGCAGGCTGTAAACTAAGGGAAATCCGAGTGTGAGAATGTATAGGGTCTACCTCCCCTATACTTAGGGTGAAATATCCCTAAGTATAGGAAGCAAAACAGAGATAGAAAATAATCAAAAGGAAATCAAAAGTCTCACACCCCCTATACTTAGGGTAAAGTGCACCCTAAGTATAGCATTAATCAAAGATGCAAATTGGGTGTTGGACTGAAGAATATTGTGATATGTGCATCTGAATCTATACAAGTCGGAAGAACAGTGATAATCAAGCGTAAGATGCCATAGATGTGAGTCAAGAGACCACATCTCACGTAAAATGAATAGGGGCAACATCAATGACTAGTGGCTCATGATCTAGATATGGTTTGAGCCGCTGCCCGTTAACATAAAAGGTAGACTCAGATGACAACTCGGATATGTTGATGCTTCCGTTGTCGTGTACCTTTGATGAATCCACGATTCATCATCTTAATATCTTGATCTTAGCAAAATCCCCAAGTAAAATCCCAAATAAATATCCATAAAATTCATAAATTAACAAAATATCTCTTGTAAATAAAACTCACTAATTACTGTATATAAGACTGCACAAAATGAATTAACAATAAAAAGCCGCAAAATCAAAGGAGTTTTATACTTGTAAATAGCCCAAAACTTCATGGATTTTTAATAATTTCATTTCAACTCCTTTTTGCCTAATTCTTTCTCTAACTTGTTTATAAAAATGTATATAAAAATATAAAAATACAAAACAAATTTTACCTTAAATAAATGCTCCTAGATCCCAATGGGAAAAAGCCGTAAAGACCAACTTCCAAGCTAAATTCCCGCTCCGTATGAACTCCAAATTCACCAAACTCACTTTTAAAGTTCAAGTTAGAAAATTATCTATCCAAGGAAGTGGTTTCATTAAAATCGGAGCTCATTTGCAAAAGTTGGGTTTTGGGACCTAGATGTACATTGTACAGTATGTATATATTCATACTTTCTTCATTTTTTATTATATTTTTCTTAATTATTAAAAATACAAAAAAATCATACTTGTGTTGTATTTTAATTATACTATTTTATTGTATTTTTTCGTTGTAAATATCTCTTATTAAAAAGACAAAAAAATTACATATTAGAAAAGTAAAAAAAATGTACATGGTGTTTTGTCTTCTTTTGTAAATTCTCCACTATTTATCTTCTCTTTTTATTTTTGTAGAAAACTTTATTTATTTATTTATTTATTATTTAATTTCCATTCTCTACAATAACCACCAATTCAACTCCATTATTCCACCATTTTTTCCCAACTTCCCATTCAACTCCATTAATAAATCAACCTCCCATTCAACCCCACCACTTTAATAACCTCTCTTCCCATTCTCTTTATATACATGTCATTCTCCTCATTTTTGCCTTTGATCCATCTTTATGTGAGGAGAGCCTAGTTCCCTGAGTTGAATCGGTGACAGCGACGCAACCGCGGTCGAGCGACGACGGCCCTCTCTCCGGTGTGATCCGTTGGCTTTTTGGCCAACATCGCAGCCGCAACCGCGCGCTGCTCGAGCTCATCGCGCGCCGGCGATTCGAGCGAAGACCGTGCTCTCACGAGCACTCCATAGGCGACTGTATCATCGTAGGTAATTTTATTTTCATTTTGTCATCTTTGTTATTTCATTTGCAATTTTTTTTATCACATTCACCATCCAAAATCCTTCATTTATTTAGTTCACAATCCTCAACATCACCATTTTTTTCTCTCATCATGTTCATTCCCTATTTTTTAAAAAAAAAATTAAAAAAAAATTAAAACAAATTAAAACAAAAAAATTCTCTTTTATTACAGCAGTAAAAAAATCAAAAAAAACAAAAAAAAATTACACGCAGCAGCGGTGGGGGGAGGTTCCCACCGCCGCCGCCCCTTCCCAATCCCTTCAAGCGGCGCCGCCGCTACCGCCGCCCATTCCAGCCGGCCTCGCTGCCGTACGCGGCTCCGCCGCCCGTGCGTGGACCACCGCTCCACCAACAGCGGGCGCGGCCGCCGACCTCCATCACCGCGACCACTGCGCCATCTCCATTCCTGCCGCCGCTTCCTCCCCCGCCACCAGCCGCGCAAGGCGGCACCCTCCGCCAATCTCCAAGCGTCGCCGCCTCCTCCAGTCGTAGCAGCCCGCGCCGCCCGTCACCGCCGGCGTCGCTCTCTTCCTTTGGGTTCATCCCAATCGGGAGGAAGAAGAAGGTCCTTTCCCTTTATCATTTTTTTTTATTTTGTAAAAATTGCAATCTTTATTTCTCATGTTTATGTAATTACAAAAACGTCCCTGTACATATTTGTCTTGTTCATTTTCAGTTGTCACTTTGCACAATGACACCTGTGTTTGACTAGCAATTTGGATATTTGTTTTGCATCTTTTTGTTCAAAGAAAAGTGGTATTGTGTTGAGCAACTAATTGTCTACCATCAGACTATTTTCTTGTATTTTTATGGTAGTTGGGTAATTAACTAAAAATGATTAACTGAAACTTTACATATTTTACCCACTCAGTGATCTTAAATTTATATCTCACACACGGTTGCTCCAAAAAATCCATAAAAATTAGGGATGATGCCTTGAAATGTGTTTCATTTACTGTCCAAATTTCAACCAAAATGGAGATGTCTTGTGCCCGAAATAAATTGTAAAGTGTTGTTAGTATTTGATTTTTAATTAAATCCACATACATCCTTTTCACGAAATTTCAAGTCTCCTGGATTGTTCATCTAAATATCTACTTGAGATAAATCGCACTCTGATTAATTTTATAACGTGGATTTAATAGGAATTATTTACTCACTGTCACTCTATTTCCACTAAAAAATCCATAAAAAATTCATATTTTGTCAAAAAATTCCAAAAATATTACTGTAGCTTCCTTGCATCATGTTTTCATTCCAATAATTTTTTCATAATTTTTGCTTGCTGCTTGTGTGAAAAATTGCGAAAAAACCCATAAAAAGTGTGCATTTTTATTTATTGCATATTAACTCCGAAAATTCTAAAAAATGTGTTTTGTGTTCATCACTGGATTAGGATTCTAGGAAAAATATAATTTGGCTAATTTGGACTAATTTAACATTAAAATTAATTTGGCCTTGTTGTATGCTTTCTTAGCGTCTTGATTCATTTGCATTTGCATTCTTGTTGCATAAAAAAATATAAAAAAATACGCATTGAAAATCTAGACCTAAGTTTGCGAATTAACCCCCAAGTTGTTCCTTTGCCTCCCTGTGTTCGACCCCGGACTTGCCCGGGATATAAATTAAGCCGAGACACTCTTCACGGAGATCTTCTCTCGGTTCTGACCGAATCGCTAAGTACACGTGCTACAACAAAGCCGAATTAAACATCGTATCTAGCGACTCGTTAACCTTTCGAACCAGATAGGGTCCCTTACATTTGCTCTGCAACTTCCCTTGAAATAAATGAAGCCTGGCATCGAACACCCATACTCGTTGTCCTGGCTCAAACTGCTTGTGGCTGATATGAGAATCATGCCACTCCTTCACTCTCTCATACTGTAGGCTGCTCGAAAAGGCTGCATCTCTAAGCTCCTCCAGGGCTGCCAACCCTGCCCTCCTCTGATCTCCTACACTCACTGATCTAGAAGTATATATGTGCCTGCCTAAAGTGACCTATGTCTCAGCTCAACAAGTAAATGGTAGGGCTTGCCATAAATGAGGCGAAAGGGAGATGTACCCAAAGGAGTCTTGAAGGATGTCCTACATACTCACAAGACCGAGTCTAAAAGCTGTGAGAAATCCTTTCGGTCAGGGCAGACGACCTTCTGCAATATAGTCTTGATCTCCCTGTTCGACACTTCAGCAAGACCATTGGTCTGAGGATGATACGGTGTGGCTACTCGATGGTCTATGCTGAACTCGCTAGAAAGGGCCTTTACCTTGTCGTTGGCGAAATGAGACCCCTCGTCAGATATCAATACTCTAGGCACCCCGAACCGTGAAATGATATTCTTCCTCAAAAATCGGCATACAGTCCTAGCATCTGCGGTTCGGGTGGGGATGGCCTCAACCCAATGACTAACATAATCCACGGCCAACAGAATGTACTCGAATCCCTGACTCTTAGGGAATGGACCCATGAAATCGATGCCCCATGCGTCAAAAACCTCACAGAAGTAAATGGGTTGCATCGGCATCATATCACGCTATCCACAAGTGCCCATCCTCTGACAGTCAGTGCACCTCTTCACGAATTCATCAGAATCCTTGAAGAGGGTAGGACACCATAGGCCGGATTGGAGCACTTTCTGTGCCGTTCTCCTACCAGAGTGATGTCCTCATGCCTCAAGCTTGTGGCAGTATGTGAGGACGCTATGGTGCTCCTCCTGAGGAATGCATCGATGCCAGACGCTATCCCGTCCTTCATGATAAAGGACGAGATCCTCCCAATGGTAGAACTTGTCCTTTGCGAGGAAGGTCTCAAGTCGCTGCCTGGGCCAACCTTGTGGAACTTTCTTGGCAACAAGATAGTTCACACTGTCAGTGTACCACGTGAGAGAGGCGATAGCAAGGATCGCTTCATCTGGGAAGGTCTCTAAAATAGGCTCAATCTTCTCAGAATCCTCAAGATGCTCTAATCGGGAGAGATGATCCGCCACCGCGTTCTTGACTCCAGGCTTATCCTTAATCTCTATGTCAAACTCCTGGAGTAGAATGATCCATCTGTTCAATCTAGCTTTGGCATCCTTCTTCACCATGAGGTACCTGATGGTGGTGTGATCTGTGTAAATGGTCACCTTAGATCCAATGATGTACGATCTGAACTTATCTAGGGCGAACACTACGGCTAGCATCTCCTTCTCAGTGACGGTGTAGTTCCGCTGAGAGGAATCCAAAGTACGGCTAGCGTAGTGTATGGAAAATGGTACTCCATCCCTCCTCTGTCCCAGTAGGGCCCCTACGGCAAAATTGGAGGCATCCATCATGATCTCGAATGGGAGAGACCAATCAGGCGGCTGGAGGACATGAGCCTCAATAACTAGACTCTTGAGAGTTTCAAATGACGCTAGACACTTGTCATCCACAATGAACTCGGTGTCTTACGTTAGCAAATTAGTCAACGGCCAGGCAATCCTGCTGAAATCATGAATGAATCGCCGGTAGAAACCGATGTGCCCCAGAAAAGACCGTAACTGTCGCAAGTTGGACGGTGGACTGAGTTTCCTAATGATATCCACCTTGGCCAGATCAACCTCCATGCCCCTGTTGGAGTGACTCTTCTCCCAAGAAAGCACAAGATGGACCTCAATGTGTCGCTGGAGGACGCAGTCTAGGCAGTCAAGACAAGCATCAAACCCATCGCCATAGATTGAAAAGTCGTCCGTGAAGACCTCCAAGCACTCACCCACCATATCCGAAAAGATGGACAACATGCACCTTTGGAACGTCGTCGGGGCGTTGCATAGACCAAAGGGCATCCGTCTGAAAGCATATGTCCCAAAGGGACAGGTGAATATAGTCTTGTCCTGGTCTTCGGGCACAATGGCCACTTGGTTGTATCCGGAGTACCCGTCCAAGAAACAATAATGACTCTTACATGCTATCCACTCTATAATATGATCAATAAAAGGCAGCGGGAAATGATCCTTCTTGGTGGCCTCGTTCAATCGTCTGTAGTCCACACAGACCCTCCAAGAAGTGGGTACCTGGGTAGCGATCTCCTCTCCAGACCCACTAACAACTTTGGTGATGCCCATCTTCTTGGGCACCACATGCAATAGACTGACCCACTTGGAGTCAGAGATGGGGTAGATAAAATCGGCGCTCCACCATTTTGAGATCTCCTTCATGATAACCTCTCGAAGGTTCGGGTTCAGCTGTCGCTGGAACTCACGTGACAGTTTTGCGTCCTCTTCGAGATAGATATGGTGGGAGCACAGGGCCGGACTTATCCCCTGAAGATCGACTACGCTCCATCCTATCGCCTTGCGGTTCTTTTCAAGAACCCCCATCAGACGGAATTCTTGCTCTCCAATCAAATCCGATGAGATAATGACTGGGTACATCTCATGCTCACCTGCAAGGAACCTATACTTCTGCGGTGACGGTAAGGGCTTCAGCTCTGGATAACTGGGTGCTGGCGGATCTGGTCTCTGAAAAGTCTGAGTGAAAGCGACCAAATCTGCATGGGAGAATGAGAACTCTCGTTGAAAATCAGAATCTGGTGAAGACTGTTCGTCTAGTGTGTCTCTGCTCTGCATGGAATCAGTCTCCACCCTAGTTGCTGGCTCTGTGGGCGTCAGACACGGTATCAAATCATCAAACTCTGCCCAATCTATATATGACTCCGAGGGATCTGAATCTGAATCACAAAAAGAATCATCTGCCTTACGATCGGGAACCAGCTCTGCTGCCTGAAATGTATCCTGGACCAGGAATGTGCTCTCCAAGCTCTCCTCTACTGGCATCTGTGCATCAGCGGACTCTGAAGGTGAGAGGATGGCTCGTGAAACTGGATTGGACCAAACTGCCTCATCATCTATAATCACAAAATCACAGTCCTGGTGGATGTCTCGCTCTGCCTCTGTCATCTACTCTGAATCTGAAGGCAGCTTTGAGCAAGTTGAATCTCTGGCTCTAGTCTACTCGATCGTCTCTATTTGTATACTCTCACCCTTGATGCGAAAGTATACCTTCCCGCTATCATGATCATACATTGCCTTGGCTGTGGTCAAGAACGGGCATCCTAAAATGATGGCGGTATCGGTCACGGACTCAGGGATCTCCATATCCATCACAACGAAGTTGAGGGGGAATTTCAGGCCTTGAATCGTGACGACAACGTCCTTCAACAACCCTTCGGCCTCTTGACAGGTCGATCAGCAAACTGAAGGACCATCCTACTCTGTCTTAGAGGGCCAAACTCGAATCGGTCGAGTAAGGCTGCCGAAAGAAGGTTGATCGAAGACCCACTGTCTAATAGAGTATGGTCGAACCTCTGCTCATTAATGTGGCATCTGACATAAGGGGTTCCTGCATCTAGCCTCTTGGTTGGCAGACGGTTATGGATGGCGAAGCAAGTGGCGCGAGTGAGCACATGGATCTCTGACTGGTGGTTTCTCCTCTTCCTGTGAACGGTAGTCCTGTCTCTGAGGTTCCTCTAGAAGAGGGGGATGTGCTTTAAGGCCTCATGTAGAGTCAAATGTATGTGAAATATGTCCATCATCTGCTGGCTGAACTCTAGCTGGTGCGATCTTTTTGGATTTAATTTGGTCCCCTTAGCCAAGCAGAGTGCTTGGGGAAAGGAGACGGCTGGGTTCTTCTTAGATGAAGGACTAGGATCGGGTCTATGCTGCTCAGAAAAAGTAGAATCTATACATAAATCATCAATCAACACAGATGGATTTGCAAAGAATAAACCCTTTCCTTTATTCATAGAATCATCCTGAGATACATGAGTAGTATGAATTGCAACAAGAGAAGAACTGGTGGCCTCAGCACCACCCTCGGCATCTGGAATAGCGGCATCAGTACTGTGCTCTGGCTCAGTAATAATGGTGGCATCAGAACCACCTCCTCCATCTGGTGAAGCGACGGCCTCAGTACCATCGTCTGGATCAACGTCCTTGGTGGCATTAGCACCATCGTCATCATCATGATCTCGAGCGGCATCAGCACTGCTCTCCTCCTCGTCTGGTGCTCCTGAAGCTGTGTGGGGTCGTCGCTCAGATGAGGCACCGCCGGCTGGCATCCTACCGCTCCTAAGTGTGACAAAGTCAGCATCAAACATGTATGCAGAAATATCACCAAGGGAATAACTAGGAGTAGTAACCTCTGTGAACTCTACCTGCTCAGACTTCCTCTTGAGGTTGTTCGGATTGGGCTCGATCTGGGCAGGAATGGCGGCCTTCCCTTCACAATCTCTCTCATCTCCTATCGAAACTCATCCATCTCCCGTCGAAAAGTGGCCTGCTGCTCGGAGATGAGGCGGGCTAAGTCATCCAAGGCGAGGTTCTCATAGGCGGGCCCAAGAGAACTTGACGGGTGGCCTCTCTGGTAGTGAGGTTGTTGCTGATGAGAGATATAAGCGGGATGAGACTGATACTACTGAGGTTGTTGTGGCTGCCTCCAAGATTGTCCCTGCTGGTAGGGACGAGGACCATGCTGCTGGTAGGACTGGTGTGGCTATTGATGCTGGTGTGGGAACTGGGGTTGCTCTCACTGCTGGTCGTACTGGCCACCCTGAACTGGTACCTCCGGTCGTCCAATGGAATCCGGGATGGTCTCGTCGGATCCCAGGCTGGGGTCGGTCATACAATATCTCATTGACATCCATCAAGGCTCCTGCTCGTAAGTGTGTGGGGGGAGTACTGCCAGGGACTGGTCAGACTGATACACCACCATCTGGTTGTCCTCAGATGGTGGCGACTGGACGTACTGCTACTGCGGCTGCTGATACGGCTCCGCCTGGACAAGGTGGACTTGTCGGTACTGGGCGGAAGGCTGGGTCATGCTGCTGCTGTCTGGGTCTTCCCGTGACATGAGATGGAGCTGAGAAGCCGTCTGTGCCTCCTAGAGACACATGATGTGGGTCTTCATGTCACTCAGCGTCTGTGCCATCTAATCTATTTGTGACATGCCCTTGCACTGCTTCTTCTCTATCAACTCGATCTGGTCTAGCTTGTCGCTGATGATACCCATGTCAGCAGTTGTCGACTCTGCATGTGCTGCTGCCACTAATGAAGTAGAGGGACCGACATCGACCCGTGCTATCCTTCGATAGGACACGGTCTGTGGTTGGGACTCCCCCTGTGTGTAGAGGCAGGTTTGTGACATCACCGTGTAGTTCTCGGCCATCTCTTTGTAAATGGCCCAGACCTGATCCTCATCCTTGGCGAAGTATGAGCCCCCACAGGATGCGTTCACCAACCCCTGCAGCTCTGGTGTAAGCCCGCAGAAAAAGCTCTGAACAAGGTTGGGCTTCGAAATGTCGTGATGTGGGCACCGGTCTATGAGCTCCCTGAAGCGATCCCATACCTCGTGAAACTGCTCATTGGGGAGCATGGAGAAATTGGTGATCAAGGCCCTAGCTGGATTGGTCCAACCAAGTGGATAATACTTGTTGAGATACTAGTTCCGGAGATGTTCCCATGTAGTCACGAATCTCTTGAGGTGCTTCAGCCAGTTGGCTTCTCTATCGACAAGGGAGAAGGGGAAAACCATCATCTTAATGGTGTCCTCGTCCACGCTGCGATCGTGGACAGTGCTGCAGATCATCTCGAAGTCCTGAAGATGAAGGCGCGGCTCCTCAGTGGCAAGCCCGTGGAAGCGAGTAAGGAGCTGAATAGTCTGAGGTGGGAACTTGAAGTCTCCGGCGATAGCTGACAGAACAATCCATTTGTGTGTCAGGGTTGCACCAGGGTTGTGCAACTCTCTCATCGGATGTGTTACTGCTGGTTGTACGGGCTCCTCAGGCTGTCTAGCATCGGGTCCATCTCCTCCACCGGGTCTGCGCTGCTCTCGATCTTCTCGCATCTGCCCCATCTTCTGGCGTATGTCAACCATGAAAGCCCCCTGATCGTGGATCTGTCTCTGCATCATCTCAAGGGAGGCTAACAGGGTGTTGTTGATCGCACCCTGATCCAGTACATATGTATGCTCTGCTCTGGGGCCATCGGTGTGGTCCTCGCTGCTGGCCATGGTCTCTGCAAAGTCAAAAGACCCAAATTCAGGTGTTGATAAATCAATAGACTGTTGCTCTCTCTGATCGGGCACTGGCACCTCAAGACTGGTATAAGAAGGGTGGTCAACGAGGAACATGACAGAATCGAACTCGGGTTCGGAGAGCGGGTCTCGACTCTCGCGAACCAACCTAGATGAGCGGGCCGGAGTGCTCGAAAGCGGTGCTGCCAGTGGCTGCCTAAGGGACCTCCAGCCCATCATCTCGATCTGGCGAGTAAGGCTGATGAGATCTGAATAGCAAACAAGATGGTCAAAAAATACCCCTGATTCACCTACGCACGCAGAGCTGATGACCGTAAAGGTTCGGTCTTTTATCTTATCATTTTTATTTAGGTGATAAGACAGTCTATTAGAGCGATTAAGCGAGCTGTTGGGAATCCAACACCCCCAGGAGACTGTCCCGATCCCGAACTAGATCTTTCTCAGCCAGTACAAGCCGCGACCATTTACCGACTACCCAATCGACTCGCTTTGTTAAGGATATCGCGGCCTGCCTTACCGGAGATCGGAGCGATCGCCACTGGAGAACAACTAGATCAAAACCAGTTGTATGAAGAAGGGTCGGATATGTCTCTAGCCTAGTGTGTGTGTCACTCTCTCGCCCATACAAACCATACAATGAGGGGATTGCTTACCCAATACAAAAAAAATTTTGTGAAGTGGATTTTAGGTCAAGTTTGCTTAAACAGTCCCAATTTTATGGTTTTGATTTTTTAGATATTTTTCAGAACAAACAACGCCTAACGAATTTTTCGGTTCTCCTGATTATTATTAAGTCAAAAATCAGCAGAGAAGATGAAAAAGCCGATGTGCGATGAAACTCAATGATGCATGCCGAGTAAGAAATGAGTACCTTTCCTCTAGCACTCTACATGCAAAATTACTCGCGCATAATTGAAACACAGAAATTAAACTAATCTAAATGATGCAACGAGGAAATTGGCCTTAAGCAGAAATTTCTACACGTGAAGCACAATAGCTAACGGGTCAACGGGAGGGGTCAGGGCCCGGTCTCTGATGTCGATCGGTGTCCGCCACAATGGATCCTGCCAGCGCTGTATACGGCCTCTAGCAGTACGTGACCCCTCAAGTAACCAGGTTAGCTTTTTATTAGTGAATTAATTAAGGTCCAATTATTCGGTCTATAGGAACAGGTACGATAATTAAGGTTGGGCCCTAATTTATTACGTCACAAAGCAATGGAAATTCCTAAGCTAAGGCTAAATCCTCGAGAAATCAAATAAAAAGAAAAGGCAATAGAAATCAAAAAGCCGGCGAAAAATGCGATGAGGTCCCTCGAGCACACCGGTGCTCGGCGAAACAGACCCTGAAAATCACCATGAGTCTTTGAGAGTCTGAGTTTGTCCATGTATTATTACAACAATAATGTGCTGAAAAGGAAACTAAGCTAAGTCTAAGTTACTCTAAGCTAAGCTCCCTCACTCATGCTTGCCTCTCTCGCTCTCTCCTGTGGCTCTATATAGAAAGGAGTCGCCTCTGAATCACGTGGTTGTGTCGGCTTCCCGAAGAAAGCTGCCTCGATTGTCGGACCCTCGCAAGAAAGTTAAACAAGATGTGTCAGTCCATAGATTATTATAATAATGAAAAATTAAATAAAAAAATAAAATAAAATGCAAAAATAAATGCAAAAAAAATAAAGACAAATAAAATAAAAAGAAAAAACAAACAAAACAAAAACAGAAATCAATTAAAGAAGAAAATAAAAGAAAAAGAAAACCGCAAAAGCTGTGAAAAAGCCGACTACTAAGCCGTGCTCTCCGGCAACGGCGCCATTCTGATGAGTGAGAAATCTTGCGATCCGGGTTAAGGTATAAATCAGGGTCGTTGTGATCTGAACTGCAAAGCTCACTCAACAAGAAAAAGAAAGACCACCAAATACAAAAATCAAACAAGTCAAACAAATAGCGGTCTCGCTATTTTATTTTACCTGGTATAGCTACTAGGATCGAACACAAGGAGCACGGATTGGGAAATCCTACGAAGTAGTCAGGAATCAAAAAAAAGAATAAAATATTTTTAGTGGATTTTTATATTTTTAATTTTTTTGTGATTTTTAAAAAGTAAGAAAAATGAAAAAAAGAAGGAAAAAAGGCATTGGTCAGAAAATTAAAATAAAAATATTTTTGGATTTTATGAATATTAAAGTGTTTTTGGTATTATTCTTAGATTTTTCTGATTTTTAGGAATTTTCTAAAAATGAAATAAGGCTAAAAATAAATATGCTCTACAGCCAAAATCTAAAGGCTTTTTAAAAATATCTAAATAGCCTATAAAATTCAAGCAACAGGTTTATGAAAAAGCAAAAATAAAAAACTAACTAAAGAAACTGAAATTACAATTTTTTAAATTTTTAGGATTTTTTAATGATTTTTTTAAGTTTTTAGTGTTTTTCAATTTTTAGGGTTTTTATAAATCTAAATCAAACAAAACTTGGATAGAATTAAAACACAACAAAGTAATTTTTTTAGATTTTTAGAGGGTTTTTAATATTTTTAGTTGGTTTTTAAAACTGAACAGAAGCAAATTTCAAGGTTTTTTAATTTTTAAAAACATAAAATCAAAACAAAATGAATCCAAAAAATCAAAGAAATGTTTACAACATGGTAGGAGCCATGTATCCAAATTTCGTGAATTTGGATGAAATTTGATATTTATCTCAACCAATCAAACACATACAGCACACAGGTACCTACTTGCAAATATGAGAAAGTATTCAGCCAAATAATAACACGTGGAAGAAGTTTAGGGCTTAAAATGCAAAAAGCCCAAGGCCGCACGAGGTTGGCACATGAATCAATCAAACATGGGCATAAATGTAATTCCTATTTATAAAAGCTCAAACAGTAACAATCATGAAGTTCAGGAGAAAATGTGCAAATATACCAGAAAGCACATGACAGACCACGTGTAACACACACCGAGGGACTATTTTGCAAGTAAAAGAAGTATGAGGTCTTGAATGCAATTTATCCAAAATAAAAAACAACGGCTAAACATATTTACAGGACTAAACTGAAATGTAAAAAGTACGAAGGGCCTAAGTGTAAATTACCCTTTATTACAGATCCGACGGTCGAGGAGTCTTCATTTAAGATCGAACGGCTCTGAGTGGCTGATACCCCTTTCGATGATTAATGTGCGAGATCTGATTCTCAGATGGATCCAACGGACGAGGGCTCCCCGTAGATGGAGGGTCACGATCAGAATTGGCGGAGACGCTCGATCCGACGGCCGGGAGGCTCCCTGGAAGAACGCCAATGAACTCGCCTTCGGTGAGCTTTAATCAGTCGATACGAGCGATTGGAAGGTCCTCACGGGCTGCTCTGATGGGCGAAATGTTGCTGGCGTTGGTCCGCAACTGCTAGTAGGCTCTGATGGGGTCGAGGACACATGGAGTGCCCCGGCGACATCAAGGACCTGGAGCGGCTATGCCTTGATGCTTGGACCTCCAGATGAAGTCCTTTCTCATTCAAACCTGCACAGGAAGATTTCTGGGTTGAGGGAAAAGTTCCTCGACTCGGTTACGGGCGAAATGGATCAAGGGTCGAAGCGAAGCAGGGCCCTCTTGCGATGCGACGGCAGAGGGGGATCTAGACCCTATTCCTAGGTGAACCAGGGGGTGGATGGGCGCAGAAGATGGAGAGAGGTCTCGTGAAGATGATGGGATAGTCGATGGGTCAGATGGGTGGTCCGATGACGCTAGATGATACGATGAAGCTCGGTTGACCGGAATCGAAAATTTGGAAATTAACGCATGCTAGAGGGAATCGAAGCTATCTGATGGAGGGTATCGTCTATGCTGGAGGTCAGCTACCTCTGGGGGTCTTCGTCTCGATGGAGCGACGTCTCCAGAGGCTCGGGCTCACCAGGTGGTAGAGCACGGCAAGGAAGCTTGCCGGACCTAGGGCTAAAAGCCTCAAAACCTCGCTACGACACTCCCACTCACTCGTTGTCACTCAAGGAGGAGAATAGATCTCACTGGGGATGAGGGCAATGGTCGAAGATGAAGAAGAAAATGCGGCTCCCTGAGGCCATATACTATGCAGGGTCTGAGAAGATGGGAGCTTGGGCATGCTATCCGAGGAATGGATCCCTAATAGCGACATCGGGTGTGTGAGTTGGATCATTCCTCGGTAATCGGAGCTGCGGAGTGATGCAAATGGAGGGTCGGATCACTTCGAGAAAATTCAGAGAGAATCGGGTTGAAGTCGGATCCGGGTGAGAGGTGGTCCAGGGGGCAGTTGACCAAGGTCAACAGTCCCTCGTGGACCAATCAGAAATTAGCAGGTTCAAAAATGTTTATAAAATAATTTAAAAATAGAAAAACAATTTTAATTTAAAAAGTTTACAATATGAAATTTTTTTGATTTTTTCAAACTATTTTTAGTAATTTTTATTTATTTTTATGAAAAATAAATTATGCTATATACAATATATTATATTATATACAAATATAAGATACTAATGTATTTTATATTATTATTTTTATTTTCTTATTTTTGTATATATACTCTAATTTTATATTTTTTTATTTACAATATAAAATTTAGAGTATAAAATAATTTTTATTTTATTTTTATTGTTTATTTACAAGGATGAAATAAATAGTGATAGATACATATATACATGATATGTACAAGGTGGAGAGAGCGAAATTATTTTGTTTTTATTTTAATTTTATTTTTATGATTTTTATTTTATTTTTAAAAATATATACAAGGGGTTAGAAACATATTTTTATTTTTATTTTATGAAAATAAAACATGTACAAAAAGAAGGAATATATACAAGGTTAATGGCTCTATCTCTCTCTCTACTTGTTTTATTTGGCGGTCAGACCAATGCTTGGCCCTCCCTTGGGTTTGGATCACTCGATATTTATTCTGAATATCTTTCTTTTTCTTTTATTCTTTATTCTTTTATTTTTGCACAAAAACATGCTTATTATTGATATTTAACAAAAGCATGACTAATGGTAACTTATTGTATTTACAGCTATCTACATGTTGTTTTTCCAAGATTTTTAGCTAAAATAAAAGAATAAAGAGTGATGAATGAGTATTCATCAGTCATCTAAAAATAGACAAGTGTCGCTGTAATCATCAGTCGGATTTTTACGGAAAAGTTTTATGTTTTTATTTATATTCCTAAAATTTGATATATTGCGATTTAGTACGGGAGTGTCGGACTCAGGGAGGCAAACTGTCTGAAACTAGGGTCAAATAGTAGAAAACTAATGCAAAATAGGTTACTTAATTTTTATTTTATTTTTAGAGATTTTTCGGGATTTTTATTAAATTTTTGTGAATATGTTTTTTGTGATTTTAATTATTTTGTAATTTTTTAATATTAGAAAATGTTATGCTTGTTTTATTTGTTTTTTATTTCATTATTTTTATGTTTTTGTTTTTATTTCCTTTTTTATGATTTTTAAAATAGTTTTTAGAATTTGTATTTATTTTTGAATTATTTTATTGTTTAAAACAAGGTGTTTATTAAACTGTAAAGTATTTTTATTTTTCAAATAGAAAATAGTACGAAATTTTTTTTTATTTTATGAGAAAGTAGGTAAAATTATCATTAAAATGATAGGTTGTGTGTTTTTTTGTGATTTTTATTGAATTAGTTATAAATTTTTGAAGTTTTATATATTTTGTATTTTTATTTGAATATTTAATTCTTATTTTTTTTGGATTTATTATGTATGATATATTAAAATATGTTAAGGGTAATTTTTATTTGATTTTTAAAGATTTATTTGTATTTTTATGAATTTTTAAAGTTTGTTATATTTTTTTGGTATTTTAAAAGGTTTATTAATAATAGAAAATCTTTTTAGTTTTCAAAACTTATTGAATATTGTATATAATATAGTATAGGGTAGTTATATATATTGTATTTTTTATGTTGTATTTTATTTAAAGCTACAGGGTGTATATGTAAAGTATAAGAAAATGAAGAACATCTGCATAATATCAAGGAGCTATAGGGGTTCTTGCAAATGTCAGAAAATGTGGGGATGTTCGCGTAAAACTTCTATCGGTAGCACGCGCCTGACCACGTGATTGAACCTTCCAGAGGATATCAAAAATAGCGGGAGTTTATGTGAATATGGAAAATGGCAGGATGTTGTGCGTGATTGTTCTGAATACTTCACGTTATGGGCAACATGAGACGCTCGACCTGGACCTGTTTGAGACATGTAGAATCTGGGGATCTTTCGCACAAAATCTTCAGACTGCACATGCATTCTTCATGTGCTCTCAGTTCAGTACCTATATGCAGAAATGTAAAGCTCGAGGGTAAGTCTGCAATTCGCTCAAAATAATATCCCCTCTACAGTGAATGTGTGAAGCACGTGCTCTCGAAGAGCGGTGGGGTGATTGCGTGATTCTGAGGTCGACACGTGGTTGGGCCTGGTCCTTCAGATTAAAGCAGATCTGATGGTTGCTATGCAACCTGTAATTTGGGGTGCGATCTGGATCCAGAGAGTCTTCTTCGTGAATCTCCTCTCAAGCACGAGTGACAAATTTCGATCTGTGGATCTCAAGTCTAACGAAGATTGATTTGCGAGATGTCGTTTCCAGACTACGGATTTGATTGAAGATGAAACTCTAGGGGATGTTGATTTGTCAACTACGAAGGGCAGTCCGACGATGGAGTCGACTTGATCTCAGATGAAGCACCTCGTTCTCTGATGGCGGTATGCAATTCAAGGTCCTCAGTGAAATTCTTCAAGTGATTGTAGTGCTTCAGCTTAACGAATGGATTTGAGACATGAAAGGGTATTAAGCAACTCGAAGTCGACAGCCTCGACCAGTTGTTATGGACAGAATGTAATTGACATGGATGGATATCTCCACATAGGTGGAGGATTGGGGATCGATCTCTGATTGAATCGATTATAGATGAACGATATGAGAGATATAAGATGAAATGAAGGGATCTAAAATGATATGGAATCGGACATGGATTTGGCTTGACGAATGGATTTGAGAAGAATCCGAGAGGGATCAGGGAGAGAAAGGAAGGAGGAAGAGAAGATAAGAAGAAGAATCAAAGGGAAATAAGGGAAGGAATAAAGCCTAACCTGGATGGAGATGGTTGGTCTGTAGAGTATGTCGCCTGGGATTAAGCTCGAGTGGAGCTCTGGCTAGTGGTTACCTGCAACGATCGGTGGAGGTCGGAGGCTTCACGTGTGGCGGAGCGATGATGCGATGCATGTGAGTCCATTGCACCAACTTCCTTGCTCTACGATGGTGAAGTGTTGTCACCGCTCGCTATCTCTCAGAGCTCCAAGATGAGGGAGTTATAATGGCGGATCTACTAGAGACAAAGGGGGTCTAGGGCTATAAATAGGGAGAGGTGCTTAAAGAGCAAGCAAGCATGTTTGATCACCGACGGCAAGTCCGGTGATCGTGGTTGTTGGAGAAACGACCGGCCAACTATCAATCATTGGGAGCATTGGAAGAGGAAGAGGGGAAGAAGGGGGACGGGTGGTGTCGAGAGTAGGATGAAGAAGGTGACGGGGGAGAAGGGGAGAGAGAGAAATAAAAAATTAAATAAAAATTATCTAATTAATTAATTAGATAATTTAATTCTTATATTAATTGAAAAGATAATTAAAGGGTTAATTACGTAATTAGTAATTAAATAATTAATTAATATAATTAATGAATTTATAAAATAACTTAATGAATAATTAAATAATAAGTAATAATAAATTATAAATAAGTGAAAAATTATTTAATACATTAATAAATAATTTAGGAAATATTTTTATTTCAATTTAGTTTAATATTAAAGTATTAATAAGTATATAAATAATGTATATTAAATAATAATAAATTATGGTACATTGTACAATATATAACAATATGGTCTCAAAACCCACATTTTGCATATTAACTCCGATTTTAGCAAAATCAGTGTCATTGGGTAGATAATTAAATAAAATGAATCTTAAAACTGAGTTTGCCCAATTCGTAGTCCATGTGGCCGGGTTATGAGGTCTGGAAAATTTAGGTAACGTCTTCGCAGCTTCAGGTTTTATTGGCATTTCGACTTAAGTTATATTTTTATATTTTTATATTGATTTTTTGAAAGACAATAAGAAGAAATTAAGTTAAATGGAGTTAAAGTTAATTAATTAGAAAATCGAGAAGTTTCTACATATACATATAGACAATAGATCCAAAACGCCAAAACTCACATATATTATTTTAATATTTTTTCATATTTTTAACAATTATATTAGTAAAAAAATGAAATTTAAAAGTGAGTTTGGTTAATTTGGAGTTTTCTATAAATAATTATGAACCTCGGAAGTCGGTTTTTCGGCTTTTTCGGTTCATTCTAATTAATTATTTTCATATTGAATAATTTTCTGATATTTTTATAAAAAAAACATATTTTTTGTGATTTTTGTAAAGAAAGTGTTTTGGTTCAGAATTTTCTTGATGATAAATAAAATAAGTGAAATATTTACAAGGTGGAAAATTAAATAAAATATTTTTATGTTCTATGTTTTCGAACATTTTTATACATTATAATCATTATCTCCCCCTACCTATTTATTTTGTTGACCAAGTCAATATTGACCCGATCTTGGGGTTAGGATTAGTCTGTATATTTATTATATGTGTCCTTCTTTTACTTTTATTTTTTATTTTTCTCTTTATTATTTTTTTTGAATAAAATAAGTATTAAATATATAATATTAATATTTGTGATTAGAATGATAATTAGTAGAAAAAATGAAAGAATAAAGGCGATGAATCATGGATTCATCATTCCCTTATACTTTACCTTTGCTAGTCCCTTAGCAAACACTTATTCTATAAATAAGTGCAAGCAAAAAGAAAAAGGAAAAAGGAAAATAAAAGAACCTAGAAGATGCTTGTTTCTTTAAACTGAATCTCATTCACCTAAAATCTAGAACTTGGATTAGACCTTTGGATTAATAGTATGTCGAGACTCTATTAGAATTAGGATTTTAGCCTCGACATCCCTCAAGTTCCACAAATCCTTATCTAGGGTCACATCAATAGCCAGCTCAGATCCACCCATTCATCACGTAAACTTTTCAGCTTTGAAAGCAATTTGTATTGTGTGTGAAAGGTTTTAGCTTTCCCGTTTGTCACCGGTGTAACTGAAGGCTGATAAAAGGAACTGAAGAGAGAGGGATAGAAAGATATAGAGAAGACAAAGAAATAAAAGAAGAAGACTCTCCAAGGTCAGAGTCACACTCAAAGAAAGAAGGATGACTCAACATAGATTCGAGATACGAGATGTCTTGAACTGGCCTAAATTAATGGGTAGATGCGCTTGGAAGCGTTGCTGTAAGAGTCGGCCTAAGAGATCATCTACCCTTCATAGTGATTAGAAGATGACTCTAGAGAAGACGCGGACGATGAGTGATTGTGAAAGATCTCAAAGATCAAATTCACACCTCAAATTCAAACGCAAAGCAAAACCCAGGATTCACCAACTCAACCCGGTGATGACAGTAAAAGTTCGGTCGTTAATCTTTTCAGTTTTAGATTTAATTGGCAAGCAAGTCTTATCACAGATTATGCAAGCTGATAGGTGCCCAAATATTCTTAGAAAACTATCCCGAGTTCTTTCAGAGAATCATCTATTCTCAACCAGTATGAGAGTAAGTACGGACCATTTCCGGCAACCCCTATTAGTTGAAGATGGAGCCTTACACAGAGTCCTCTAAACCTCCCACTTTGCTAAGGAAACTCAAACCGTTTCCGGTTACCCGAGAGTCCCCACTGAAGAGTAACTGATTAACTGTATGAAATCAGTAGTATTCCAAAAGAAATTCGAGCTTTGGTCGTAGCCTTATGGGTCCTCTCTCACTCACAAATCTGGAGAGTACCTATTAAACATTCGCTGGGGATTGCTCTCCTAAAAACAAATGGAGTCCGTTACATTTATTTTTGGAGTCAGATAGTGCCAGCAATCCCTGATTTATTTTTCAGGTTATCACTTTTTTGAGTATTTTCAAACAAAGTCTAACGATTTTTGTCTTTTTATTTTTGACCTAGTTAGTCAAATAAGCATCTAGGTTGCACATCCTAAGTCTAGATACAGAGGCACAGTCAAAGAAAAAACCTAAACAAGCACCTAGGCTCGAAAAAGATGCGAAAATCGTCGATGAGATCACGATGCGAAAAAACTATGGTGGGTGTCCTGCTCCCCCAAGTGCATGACACTCGGTGAAATAGACACCAAGAAAGAGGAGCAAGGTACAAGTTGGGTTTCCCTTACGCCCCTTCTACAAAATAGAAAAACTAGCAAGTGCCCTTGATTTTTTTTATTTTTACAAGGGATTATAAAAAGTAAAAAAAACAACTTTATGGTTCTCAGTTGTGCGGCTCAAAACTTATGCTGCACAAATCAGAAAAAAAAACCGTGAGGTTAAAAAATAAGATGGCTAAAAAGGTGAAGAAAATCCTAAACCTAAGGTCCTACGATCTGCCCTAGCACTGCCTTCCTGGCAACGGCACCATCTAAAAAACGTGATTGACTGAGTCATCTAAAAATAGACAACTGTTACTGTAAGGATCAACCGAATTTATACAGAAAAAATTATGTTATTATTTATACTTCTAAACTTTGATGTACAACGATTAAGTATGGGAGTGTCGAACTCAGGGAGGCAAATTATTCGAAACTACGGCGAAGTGGTAGAAAACTAAGGTAAAATATTTTTTTATTTTTTATTTTATTTTTTTGAGATTTTTTTGGATTTTTATTTAATTTTTGTGAATATTACTTTTTTGGGATTTTAATATTTTGTAATTTTTTTATTTAATTTTAGAAAACATTTTGTAATTTTTATTTGGCTTTGATTTTATTATTTTTATATTTTTATTTTTATAGCCTATTTTTATGAATTTTTAAATGGTTTTTAGGATTTTTTTAGTTTTGAATTATTTTTAATGTTGAAAACAAGGTGTTTATTAAAAACTATGAAGTATTTTTTTGTTTTTAAAATTGAAAACAGTATAAAAATATTTTTTTATTTTTATTAGAAAATAGGTGAAATTATATTTAAAGTGATAGGTTGCGTATTTTTGTGATTTTTATTGAATTAGTTATGAATTTTTGAAGTTTTGTGTATTTTTTATTGATTTTAATATCTACTTTTTATTTTAGTTTGGATTTATTATGTAAGATATAGCAAAATACGCTAAGGATAATTTATATAGTATTGTTAAAGATGTTTTTTGCATTTTTATGATTTTTTAAAGTTTGTTAAATTTTTTGGTATTTTAAAAGGTTTATTATAATCACAAAAAAAACTTTTTATTTTTCAAAACTTATTTAATATTGTATATAGTATAGTATAGAGTAGTTATATATTTTTATTGTATTTTATATTTTGTATTTTATTTAAAGCTACATGGGTATATCTGTAAAGTATTAGCAAATAAAGGACATCTGTGTAATATCAAAGAGCTATAAGGGTTCTCATAAATGGCAGAAAATGTGGGGATCGTGCAAAACTTCTACCGGTATCACGTGCTTGACCACTAATTAAACCTTCCAAAGCTCATCAGAAATAGAGGGACGTTTGTGTAAATACAGAAAATGGCAGGATGTTATGCATAATTGTTTCGAATACTTCACGTGATGGACCATGTGAGCCGCTGAACCAGGACCTGTTTGAGATAGGCATAATCCAGGGATATTTCGCACAAAATCTCCATACTACACGTGTGTTGCTCACATGCTCTCAGTCCAGTACCTATACGCAGAAATGTAAAGCTCAAGGGTAAGTCTGCAATTCGCTCAAAATAATATCCTGTCCCCGTGCACATGCGAAGCACGTGCCCTCGAAGAGCGATGGGCGGTTGCATGATTCTAAGGTCGACACGCAGTTGGGCATGGTCCGTCAGATTAAAGCAGATCCGATGATTGCTATGCGACTTGGAATTTAGGGTACGATCCGGATTCGAATAGTATTCTTCGTGAACTCTTGTCAAGCATGAGCGATAGATTTCGATATGTGGATCTCAAGTTTAATGAAGGTTGATCTGCAAGTTGTTGTTTGCAAACTACAAATTCGATTGAAGATGAAACTCTAGGGGATGTTGATCGGTTGGTAGTGAAGGGCGGACCGGCGGTGGAGTCATCTCTATCTCATATGAAGCACCTCGTTCTCCGATGGTGGTATGCACTTCCAAGTCCTCGATGAAATTCTTCAAGTGATTGTAGTGCTTCAGCTTGACAAATGGATTTAAGACCTACAAGGGTATTAAGCATCTCCAATGATGACCTCGACCAGTTGTTAAGGACAGAAGGTAATGGATATGGTTGGAGATCCCCACATAGGTGAAGGATTGGGGTCGGTCTCTGATCGAATCGATTAGAGATGAACATATATGAGAGATAGAGGATGAAATGAAGGGATCTGAAATGAGATGGAATCGGACGTGGATTTGGCTAGACGATGGATTTGGGAAGAATCAGATAGGGATTGGGGAGAGAAAGGAAGGAGGAAGAGAATATTAGAAGAAGAATCAACGGGAAATAAGGGAAGGATTGAAGCCTAACCTGGACGAAGATGGTTGGTGTGCAGAGGAAGTCACTTGAGATTAAGCTCAAGTGGAGCTCTAGCTGGTGGTTGCCTGCAACGATCGGCGGAGGTCAGAGGCTTCGTGCGTGGTGGAGCGATGTTGCGACACCCGCGAGTTGATCGCACCAACTTCCTCGCTCTACGACGGCGAAGCGCTGTCACTGCTCGCTATCTCTCAGAGTTCCAAGATGAGGGAGTTATAATGGAGGATCTGCCAGAGATGAAGGGGTCTAGGGCTATAAATAGGGATAGGTGTTTGGAGAGCAAGTAAGCGGATTCGATCACCGGCGGCAAGTCCGGTGACCGCGATTGTCGTAGAAACGACCGGTCATTGGGAGCCTTAGAAGAGGAAGAGGGGAAGAAGGGGTACGGGTGGTGTCGGGAGTAGGATGAAGAAGTTGACGGGGGAGAAGGGGAGAGAGAGGAATAAAAATTTAAATAAAAATTAATTAATAATCAGATAATTTAATTCTTATATTTAATTAAATAATTAATTAAATATAATTAACGAATTATTTAAACAACTTAATGAATAACTAAATAATAATTAATAACTAAATAACAAATAAGTAAATTAATTATTTAATTAATTAATTTTATTTTAGTTTAATTTAATATTAAAGTATTAATAAAGTATATAAATAGCATATATTAAATAATAATAAATTACGGTACATAGTACAATATATACTAATATGGTCCAGAAACATTTTGCATATTAACTCTGATTTTAGCGAAATCAGTAGATTAGGTAGATAATTGAATAAAACAAAACTTAAAACTGAGTTTGCCCAATTCAGAGTCCATATGGCCGGGTTATGCGGTCCGGAAAATTTAGGCAGCGGCTTCGTGGCTTTAGGTTTTATTGGCATTTCAACTTGTTATATTTTTATCTTTTTATAATGATTTTTGGAAACACATTAAAGAATAATTTAAGTTAAATAGAGTTACAGTTAATTAAATAGAAAATCAGGAGGTTTCTACATATATTACATATATACAACGGGGCCCAAACGTCAAAACTCACCTATTTTATTTTAATATTTTTGATATTTTTAATAAATAGTATTAGTAATAAAATGAAGTTTAAAAGTGAGTTTAGTCAATTTAGATTTTTCTATAAATAGTTATGAACCTCGGAAGTCTGCTTTTATGGCTTTTTCGGTTCATTGTAATTAATTATTTTTATATTGAATATTTTTCTGATATTTTTTTTAAAATAATTTATATTTTTATGAATGACTTTTGTAAGGAAAGTATTTTGGTTTGGAATTTTCTTAATGATAAATAAAATAAGCCAAATATTTACAAGGTGGGAAATGAATAAAAGTATTTTTTGTTCTCGATTTTCTGACATTTTTATACATTATGATCCTTATCTCCCCCTACTTATTTATTTTGTCGACCACGTCAATATTGACCCGATCTCGAGGTTTGGATCAATCTGTATATTTATTATATGCATCCTTCTTTTTCTTTTATTTTTCATTTTTTTATTATTTTATTTTTGATAAAATAATTGTTAAATATATAATATTAATATTTGTGGTTAGAATGATAATTAGTGGGAATTATTTACATGTATTTACCAAAGCTTTTAGCTAAAATGGAAGTAAAGGCGATGAATCATGGGTTCATTAGGACACAATCTTTTTTTTTTAAGGAAAAAGGGTGTCGATCCGTGAAGGAGGACACCCAAAAACTTATATTCACAAGTTACTTACAATGGTTACAATGACCAAGACTCATAAAGGAGTCTAGAGTGCTCTATTACATTTTTAATATAAAATTTTTCCCCACGAAAGATAGTTCCATTCCTGGCCAACCAAATTGCCCACAAAACAGATGCTGCATGTTGTTTCTCAGCTATTGTGCAAGTCCCGGACCGACCAATGGAATCTCAGAACTCTCTAACTCCCAAAGATACAACAACAGGTAAATTGATCCCTGCCCAAATCTGCCTTGAAGAAGAACAAATGAAAAATAGATGATTAGCATCCTCCACTTCCTCTCCACAACGCATGCATGAGATGTTAGCCCCAAAGAGCCTGGCCCTTTGAGCACCAGTCATCACCCGCTCTCTACCGAACAACCAGAGGAAAACTTTAACTCTTTTAGGAATCCTCCAAGACCAGATTTGCCCTAAAGTTGGCATCGCAATTCCCGGATCAAAGACGATGGATGCATATAAGACCTTGTAGGCTTTCTTCACACTAAAAGAACCATCTGCCCATCTCCAATAATTAGTTTCTTCACCATCCCTCAGCACAAGATTTAGATATGGACAAATCTAGGGAAGCACCGAGCACACCCCACGCTAGATTTTTGAAGGTTTTACCGTTCTACTGGGATGCCACTCCAGATTCCCTGTCACACCATAGATCTTCCTCAATAGCGTACAAAGTGTATCTGATCCATCACCCCAATTACGATTGACCCATTTTGCCAGGAGGGCCTTGTTCATCGCCTCAAGATTTAAAACTCCCAAACCACCATCGGCCTCTGTAAGCATCATAACCTTCCAAGTAACTAGCGGAGTTCCATCCCAAAAGAATTTACGCATCAAAGTCTCCAATCGTCCGTGAATCCCCACCGGTAGTAAATGAGAGGACAGAAAAAGACAGGAATCGCTGAAAGGACCGACCTCAAGAGCACCAAACGTTGACCTCGCGATAAGCAAGAAGCACGCCAACCCGCAAGCTTTCTCTCAAGTCTCTCTACCACTGGAGCCCAGTCTGAGTGCCTTAGACGTCCATCCACCATTGGTAACCCCAAATAGGTAATTGGGAGAGTCTCTCGTCGTGAGCGTAGGAATGCTTTACAAGCCTCGGTCTCCCCCTCTGAAAGATTAAATGAAACAAAGATTGATTTCTCCTCGTTGAGTTTCAACCCCGAGACTCTCCCAAATAACTCCAAGACCGTAGCAACTCGCTCAGCTTCATGGGTACCACCTTCCACAAACAGGACCGTGTCGTCAACATACTGTAATAATGGTATAGACAAACCATTTAAAGTATAACCCTGAAAGAAATTTCCCTCCACTGCACGAGTAACCATCCGCGATAATGCATCTGCCACAACAACAAAAAGGAGAGGAGCTAGCGAGCACCCCTGCCTAACCCCCCTTTGCGGTTGAAAAACACCCCCTCTTGCCTCCCATTAACCAGCACCGAGCAGGAGGTTGTCGTCACACACCTCTTCATCCAGGAGATCCTCTCATCAGGGAAGCCACGCCTGGAAAGAGATGTCCAGATGAATTTCCAACTGACACAATCGTATGCCTTGAAGAAGTCAATCTTCCAAAGAAAACCTTTGACCTTTCTTCTCTTCCAATCGGCAATAATTTCTGAAGCAATGACCACACCATCCATCATAAGCCTGCCGGGGACAAAAGCTGTCTGTGATTCATTGATAATGTCTCCCAAAACAGCACGCATTCTATTCGCAAGAACTTTCGCAACAATGAGATAGATGGCATTTGAAAGGGCAATAGGCATGTAGTCCTCAATTCGATCCACCACCTCCTTCTTGGGCAAAAGGAAGATTAAAGAACGATTCAGCCGATTAAAACCACGATTTTCTCCACGCAGCTCATCCACCACAGCCAGCACATCTTGTCCCACCAAATCCCAGAACTCACGGAAGAAGAAAATGGGAAACCCATCTAGTCCCGGAGAGCCGTCTGCATTCAGATCAAACACTGCCGCACGAACCTCCTGAGGGGTGAAGGGAGAAATCAATTGAGCCGCCTGGACGTCAGAAACTTGAGGTGTCTCTCTATCATGCCAACAAACCCCACCGAGGTGGTCCCTCCTACTCATCTCCCTGAAATGCTTAACCACTGCAGCCCCAATCTCCCTATCTCCTTCAACACGCACCCCCCCAACCTCCAATGAATGGATAAAGTTTCGCCACCTCCTTCCATTCGCCATAGCATGAAAAAATCTCGTATTTGCGTCACCTTCCCTCTACCACATTTGGCATGACCGTTGTCTCCACTGTACCTCTCTTTTCTTATCCTCTTCTAGAAGCACCTTGTGGTGGACCGACCTCGACACCTTTTCCTCCTCAGATAGATCTTTGTCATCTTCAATTCTATCTATTCGAGCCACTTAAACCTGGTCCAGATCCCTTCTCTCATTATGACGAGTTCTAAGCTCCCTACGAAAGTGCACCAACATTGATCGAAGAGCTTTCAACCGAGCATCCATATCCCTGGAGGCCGATCCAGAAGAATCAACCCCTCTCCAGCACTGGGCAACACGATCCTTGAGATCATCCTCCAAAAGCCAGGAGCGCTCGAATCAAAAAATGCTTCTCAAACGAACTGACTCACCGGAGTCCCAAAAAATAGGTGTATGATCAGAATGACAACGTGGCAAAGACTTAGTACACGCCAATGGGAAAGCCCCCAGCATCTCCATCGAACACAGAAACCGATCAAACCTAGATCTTGAGGAAGTATTCCGCCATGTATAGTGGGAATTCAAGGCATCAAAAACTTGCAATGAGTGCTCCTCAACAAACTCCCTAAAAGCAGATGAGCCAGGATCCAGCCCACCTCGATCCCGGGGCCGATCTGAGGACAATAATGTGATATTGAAATCACCACCAATGAGCCAAGGAAGGTCTTCATATCTCGCCCTCACTAAACAGAGCTCATCCCAAAGGCCAGAGCCAGCATGTGCACCTGAAGGCCCATAAACTGCAGAAAAAAGGAATCGGACACCATCGGCCTTACGCACCAGAACCACTGACAACGAGTGTAGAGCATCCACCGAATCACTCAACTCCAGCAAGTCACCATTCCAACCAACAAGAATGCCACCTGACGCACCATTTGAAGGGATCGCTCTGAATTCCGAAAGTCTAACCCCAGACAACGTGCTCCACCGAGTATGGTCCCACATCTCAATCTTTGTCTCTTGCAAGCAAATCACATCTGCTCGCCATTCTTCTATCAAACAACCGACCGCTCGTCTCTTCTCTTGCTGCCCCAGGCCACGCACATTCCACGAGATGATCTTCATTTACCAACAAAGGGGGCATCCCCCGCCAACTCCACCCGAATGCACTGAGCTACTTGATGCCACAACCAATCCACTGACCCCTTTTCTACCGACTCTCCACCTTCTATCGATTCACCAAGTTCCACATTAGGACACGATCTTGTTAGAGACATTTTATTTGATGCACTCATACGTGTAAATGTTGCTACTAAGAAAGAGGCATGTGTGAACTTTTTAACCGAACCGCAGGAGGGAAGATCCAAACATAGATCTGCTGATATTTCCATTTTTTGATGGGTCGAGGGTAACATGCTTGTGTAGATCTGACAGGAGTTTCTCCACTTGTGGGGTTGAAGAGTGTGACCTTTATAGCGGGACATGTTTCCCTTAAAGCTGCTGCGGCAAAAGTTGTGAAGCACGAGAAAGCATGCATTGAGAATCAACATGCCTTCATTCCTTTTGGTTTTGATATTTTTGGATTCTTAGTACCAAAAGCTGTTGTGCTTTTGAAGAGGGTTCAAAAA
The DNA here is from genome assembly GCA_037367405.1 of Ottelia alismoides. NCBI lineage: Eukaryota > Viridiplantae > Streptophyta > Magnoliopsida > Alismatales > Hydrocharitaceae > Ottelia > Ottelia alismoides. The sequence continues at coordinate 1,231,387 of JAZKJV010000158.1, forward strand.
GTCATGAATATTGGCTCCTAGGTTTATGGATATAGTATTTAGAAGAATTGATTTTGTAATTCAAAAAGGACTAGAGCCGTAACTTGTTGCTCGTTTGTCTCCTATTTCGATGTAACTTCAAAATATTTATATAAATACGACGTTAATTAAGAAGAGCCTATTTTAACTCTCTCTCTCTATTTACGTATGTCACTACAAGAAAAATGAGTTGTGGTCACGGAATGTGGCTACGGAAACTTGTGGCCACGATAATTCCGTGGCCACTAGTTTCTCGTAGCTACAATTCCGTGGCCAAAGCTTCATACAAGAGTTGTGGCCACGACAAGTTCTGTGGTCACTTGTAGTGGTCACGACATATTCGTGGTTAGAGAACTCTCGCGACGAGACTTGTAATGACGGCTACTGGCCACGACATGTCGTGGCAAGAGCCCAATTCCATGGCAACAAGCCCCACATCCGTGGGCATAATTCTGTAGCCACAACTTATTTTCCTTATAGTGTGTGTAGGTTAAATTAACAAAAATTTTGTAAATTAGAAATTGCATGTTGCAATCTCTTTGTAACTCTATCTTATATACTTGTGATTAGTAACGCTTATCTATTGAATGCATGATTACAACTGGTATATGTAATAATAAAATTAATAAAACCCCAAACCCTAAATATACTTCTACTTGTACCTAAAAGTGAGATGTGAGGATGCTAATTCTGCACGATTGGAGTGCCCTACCTGACCTGTAAATACATGCAGTGTGTGTTCTTAAGATGGAAGCATCTATCTATTAGTTTATTGGATGATACGTATTACTTGACAAATCTTAATTAATTGGCAGAAATGCGTGCAGTCCACCATTGACCACGTGCATGTGTCGATAAATCTGGGGGCCTACGTATTGTTGATGGTTAATTATAATCTAATGACTACGCGCAGGCATCTTGGCATTTATTAATTTTCTATCATTGATCTTCGGTGGAATCGAGCCACATGACTCTTAACATTTGCCCATATCTTGCTGTCAGAGATTCTACTCCAATAGGTAGACCATGTTGTGGGTATCATAAGATACGAGAGGAAATTTTCGTGGACCCCGTGTAGCATATGACCGCCTCATCGACATGGGCATATGCATCTGCCTATTTTGGTCTATTATTCATCAATGTATGTGGTACTAGTTTTTATATTTAATAAGGATAGGTGAAGCCACCTACCATTTACCAACTAACTCTTTACCACAAGCAAACCTTATGTTTTTCAAGAGAAAAACATCCTAGTTTTTATAAAGCTTAGTTTTTATACATACAAGCATTGTATGTGCGTGTACATGTATTTGTGTATGTAGGTTTGTTATATTTACACTTATATATTTTTATGTATATAGATGAATACATGTGTGTATCTATTTTTGTATATATCTATATATGTATGCGTGTCTGCTTACACATAGACATGTAAATGCACATATTCATATAGGGGTCTTTCAAATGAGGCATTGTCCTTCCTCATACCAGGAAGGTCACTTCCATTTTGTGAAAAAACATCAGCACTTGAGTAAAATAAGTAAATAATTTGTATTATAATAGCACGATGTAAAGTACAAAATAGCATGTTGTAAAATGCAAAACTGCGCATTGTATTTTTTACATGTTGAGAGTCCTAGTCCCTAATCCCTAGGGACAATCTCGTCTTTTCATAATTCTATGATAAGCCTCAAACCCTAGGCCTCCAACTCTATAAGGAGCCCTTGGGTCCCCTTCCAAATTCAAGAAACATAAAATAAATTCCACTTTACAAAACACAAATATTAAAATTGTATAATATAAATGTTTACTTATTTTACTAAATTGTCAGTTTTTCACAAAGATGGAGTTGGCCTTCCTGAACTCAGGAAGGATCGTGTGTGTGTGTGTGGTTGATCCTGTGAGAGCCAAAAACAATGAAAGCATGAGAGCAGTGATTCTGGACCACTAGATTCTATCATTTCTCTCTTATTTGATTGCAGGAGGAGAGAGAAAAGCATAATCTTGTGGTCTAGAATCACTACTATCATGCTCTCACAGGATATATATATATACACATATATATGGTTCAATGGGCCTGCCCCCTTGGGGCAGCCAACATGGTCGTCCTCGCCTCATTTTCGACATTTTAAAACATCACCTTGTATATTCATATATATATATATATATATATATCCCTCCTATAAATAATAAAAACCTTTTAAATGGTGTAACAACATGACAATGGATATCGAAATTTGAGGTTTGCTTAATACACCTTTTGTTGGTACCCTCCAATCCGAATCAACACTTCCAATTTATCATGTAAGTTTACTCTTGATCGAAAAAAAGGAGCACTATTTAAGAAGATTTCTTTTTGGATACCTTTTTTAGTTTATTATATTAATTTCACCCAATGACACATTGATGAATCCATGATTCATTAACATTCTATCTGCATTTTATCTTAAAGCCCTTAACAAATACATGTAAATATCGATTAATTTCTATTTATTAACAAAATTACATTCATGAATAAAAATGTCATTTTAGACATTAAAACATGTAAATAAATAAAATAATAAAAATAAAAAAAAGAAGGCATATTGTAAATATGTATATATGTACAGTATGACTTGTAAAATATAAATATAGATGAAAGATATATTTATATAACCTAACCTCCGAAACCAAGTCAGCATGGATTGGTCGACAAACAAATAAGTAGGATGAGATAAGGAAGAAAACCACAAAAAGAATCGTTTATACATTTTACACATTCTTCATTAATTATCAAATAAATACCAAAACTTCAAAGATTTTTAATTAATTCATTTGAACATATTTTCATCAAATCTTTTCTTATTTATTTCTAAAAATGTATATAAATATATAAAAATAAGTTAAAAATATTATCTTATATATATGCCAAGAAATCTAATTTCCATATTGTCAATTTCTCAACTTTCGAACATCATGACTTTCTCATACGAACTCTGAGTTCACTCCTCACCTTTAAAGTTCATAAAAATATTCTCAAATTAATAAAGGATTGCACTCACCAATAGTTCAGCCGTTCCAAGTACATAACACTTGGAGGAAGGGGGGAGGTAGAGGTCAGTAGGCCAATTCATCTCTACAGTAGCACCATGAAGGAGACAAGGTCAGATATCACTATTAGAGTATGTTTGCAAAAAGTCGATTTTGAGATCTAATGACAATTGGATTTCAAGATTATTTATTTTCTTTAGAACATACTAATTATAGTTTTATTAATGTTATAATTTTATATTATTTTCTTGATCTTGTATTTTGACCATGAGTTATTTCAAATTTTTTGATACTATTTAATATTTTAAATAAATCAAAAACCCTAATTTATAGATGAAATTAAACTGTAACTATATATTTGTATTTAATTATATATTTAAAATTAATTTATTAAAACTTGTAAAAATTCACATACACATTATTTATTATCATAATAATTAATAAAATATAAAAAAGGTTATGTTATTTATCAATTTATTAGGTTAAAAATCAAAAGTCAATTTATTAAGTATTCTATATACTTAGTCATTAATATAATATTTATATTTCATTAAATATTTATTATTTATAAAAATAAATTATTTTATAATTTATGTAATTTAATTATCTATATTTTCCTTTTTATACCTATTTAAAATAACACTATTTATTATTTATTATCTAATTATTAATCTAATTTCAATATCTGGTCAGGTGTTGACATGTGTCAGCACCTAATTTATCTTCCTCAAGAAGGTTGTTGGCTGGAGTTGTTCCAATAGCTCTTCTTCACCCATTTATTCTCGCGCTTCATTACATCTGAAACTTAATCTAACCCCTTCATTTGATTCACCTAACTACCCTCCTACTCTCCTACCCTTGGATCATTACCTACCCATCACCATTTCACCTATTTTATTGATCCAAAGTTGCTCAGTTGCAACTAACTCTCCCTAACCATAAAACTAACTGGCTCACCTGCATCTTCTCCACCTTGCGCCGGCCACCTCTCGTCGTGACAGGGCTACGTGGCTGACCCTCATATAAGGAGGAAGCAAGGAGGAGACATTCCAAAGCATTCAAGGCTTTGCATCGATGCCCCGCGTGATGTGCAGCTCCGGGAAGCCGCCCCATCAAGCTAAGACCTGAAGGGTCTTAAACCCTTCAACCCCAGGTACATATTCATCCCCTTCCTAATTTCTTCAATTTCATAAGAATTAGTTGTGATAAATACACATTTATATCACCTTAATCACTATCTTCAGTTAAAGACCAAAATCGACGTTCAATTTGATTAAAATTCCACCCAATTTTGATCTCCAATTCCATCTTCTGGAGCCCAATATATCCGCAAGCACCCATAATTCTTTGGCCGATTCCTTTGGGAAATTGAGCAATTACTTCCTAATTACAGATCGTAAATCATCTGGAGAACCTTGGAAATCATTGGGAGCATCCAATCTTCTTCACTGATTAAGAAAATAAAGCATCTAGCAGTTGCAGCGTCTTCTAGAACTAGGGTTTGAAACCCTAGTGGACTTCCAAGCTGCCGCCATCTTCTTTGATCACCACCTTACTGCATGTGAGCTTGAAGGGGATAGATGATCCCCTCCTGGCCCTGTTGCAGTTGTGCATCACCAGAGATGGAGAACAAAGTCGAAGAACGTTGTTGCTCATGCCTAGATTAGGGAAGAACATCCTCAAGAACTCGAGTAGTAGGTGGCTGACATGTGTGCCTCGCCAACAGACCAGATCTCATGACCACCTTTTAATCTTGACCGTTACTTGAGAAATAGTGGAAAAATATCAGGTATGCCCCCGTGAAGCTTCTAAAATTGAAGATGCCTCCAAACCTTTTACTATTTGCAATTAGGTCCTCGTATAGGGACCAATTGTAAAGAATCAAGTTTTTCTTACAATTAGGTCCCTGACCAGGGACCTAATTCCAGGAAGCCTTCTATCTTTTTGCTTATATTTTCATACATTGATTTTTACACATTTTTGAACATTGTAGACTTGAGACCTTATTCTTTCATTGTATTATTTTTCTTTGTTTTATTTTGAGTCAATTTTCGAGGTATTTTGTCGATGTTTCGTTGAGATGTTGTTCTTCACATTTCGACTCTGTTTTGAGTTTGTTTTGTGTGCTTTTTCGAGCCCGTTGCTCGATCCTCTTTCTTTGATCTACTATCTAGTATCATTCTACATATATTTACCATATTATACTATATTGTAGATCACCTTTATTTGAAAAATATTCACTTTAAAAATTTAAATGGAAAATTAAAAAAAATAAAATAAAAAGATTAAAAATGCAAAATCACAACAGAGTTTTCTCGATTTCAAGAAGAAAATAAAGAATGGTAAAAATATCACAAAAATATTTATTCACTTGAATTTTCATGAGCACAATTTTCTGCCTCCTTGTATTCAACCAAAGAACACTTACCTGGATAAATAAATAGTAGAACAAATCAGATTCGATGTTTGCTATTTTTTTATATTAATCAATATTTTGTTTCGAATGGTTCTCTACATCGAAAATTTCACTTTTTACCGCTCGCAAAATTCGATTATCACACATATAGATAGAAAATAAACAAACAATAAACCTGCCCACATGTATGCACACACATATTGTAAAATAATAATAAAAGAGAAAACGATCTACTAGAGAAAGAAAAGATAAAATAGAAAAAGACAAGTAAGAAATATAATAAAATTAGAAAAATATATTTTTTTGCATAAAATATATCCCAGTGATTTCATGATTTTTATAGATAATGAAATGAAAGAAACAAATAAAAACATGTATATTTCTACACTAGGAAAATATGGCAGAAAGGACTCTCAACACATGTGAAATAGATCTCAAAATGAAGACCTAAATTATATAAATATTTATCCTAAGTAGAGAAAAATGCAACGAAAAAATGGGATCTCATTTTCAATTTTTGAGGCTATGATATTTCTTATAGATTTTTATATTTTTGCAATGTTTTTGAATTTAAGACCTTAAACATGATAATTTTTTGCTTTTTTGATGATGATACAACATAATAAAATACAACGACACTATTGTTTTACTAATATTCTAGGTTTTTTTTATTAATTTTCTCTTGAAAATAAGCTAAAAAGGGAATTTTATTTTAAAAATATCAAATAAAGTCCAAAAAATCCAAATAAATTATTGATATGCCCCTTGTTGTATCCTAAATGAAAGTATTTTTTATTTAAAAAAGATGTACGACTAACCCTAAATGATTGAAAGAGTCAATTACAAAATTAATTCAGAGATCAATTTGCAGTTTCACAAAGAATATTTTCACTGCAAATTAGATTTTAATGCAATGTACAAACAAGCCTATATTCATCACTAATATCAATAGCTAGAAGTTTCTAGAATTAAAAGAATCAACATTGGATGATCTTACTTAGACAATTTTATACAAATTTTTTACACTTACAAAAATATACAAACTCAATTCCAGCTGATAAAAAAATATGTGTTGAGAATTACGAAATTAAAATCTTGATTTTTCGGTTAAGGAATTATAGCAAATGTAGGGTGTACCTGCAAAAAGTTTAAATAACCAAAAAGCTGCTGGTGCCTCTGCACAAAGTCCACCTACGCGCGGAGCACCAGTGGCGGAGACGTCAGGGGGCTTTAGACTTGAATACGATTACCAAAACAGCGAAAGCCTTGAGTGCAAATGTTTCTGTCACGTGCAGTGTTATCTAACGGTGTAGAGGAGTAGCGCGCGTCCTAATCTAGTGGTTCATGCAGGTGATCCCCCTTTGCTCGACAGTTGAAGATCGATGTATAGCGTTCCTTCGTGATGTGCGGCCAAGACTCGAGAGACTCACATATCTAATGGTGGCTGCTTGTCCAAGACCCCTCATCTATTTTTTCTTCCTCAGCATACAAGTTCGAATAGGCCTTCTGCTGCTTCAATCAAAGGCGTCTGTGGTTGTTTATGTCCGGTGAAGCTGGGGTGGATCCAAGATTATATACTAGGTGGGTGATGAGCATGTATTCGGCTATGTTAAAATGGTCGAGTTGTATCATGGCTGAATAAGCATCACATCAGAAATCAAGCCGTAATTATATCTCTACGAGGAGGGGCTCAATTTAATAATATTTTTTAACGTGAGAAGTTCAGGATCGAACTTAGGGACACGAAGTATCCTCGTGATTAATTAAATCCTAATATCTAGATCAAGTGATGATTAATCAATCTAAGTCAACTAACACAATAATATAATGCAAAAGATGACAAATGAGCTACATGCATTTTTTATATTGGTTTTATGCAAGTTACATAAGGTGAACAAAATGCAACAAAATGATAACATGTAAATAAATGCAAGCACACAATATGCTCCTGAAATGATAAATCAGTTGAGCAATAAATATAGATTTATTTGAGAGATTCATTTGATGCATCTAAATAAAGCAAATGGCATTTAACTACATGACAATATGGCACTATACATGGCAACTAAATATGTCCTTTTACAGATGTCAGATCACGAAATTCATTTGACCATTAGCTAGATAATCAAACATGCATCGATATGAAATTTAAATCAATGAAAAAAGAATTCATGTGCTCAAGTTACAGATGAAATAATTTAGAGGCATAAAAGTAAATAAAAATATAGAAAATTTATACAAAATTTCACAAACAGCTCCCTAAAGGGACATTAATGCAATATCGATAAACCGTCGGCTCTTCCTTGTAATTTTTCATGCGTGTGGGGACATAATTGTAATCATGAGAAGTCGATAGGGCCCTTACGCAAATAACCCAAGTACACCACGTAAGGCCTGCATGGGAGGACATATTTGCAATTTGAAGAAATTTATGAACTTCGACTGTAATTTTCCTTGCCCGCGCACACACAAAGGCTTGAAGCGAGGCATGGACCGGGACAGGTGGCACGGGCCACCTGGGTGACCCGAGTATGTTCGATGGAGTTTCGGACCCACCAAGTCTGTTGGATCTGAAGCGGAGTTCTGGAGTACATCTGAGTTGTCTGATTGATATGATCGGACGGTACCTGTAGTGCAACTCAATCTCCTCATCCGCCATTGCTCGACAACGATGATGGATCTCCGACAAGGTGGCTTTGGCTCCTCTGTCATCCTCTAAGCTTGCTAAAAATCCAAGGATGTTCCTTGACCTCAGGCGAAGATCAGGGTAGTCCCTAGATCTCCTAGAAAGGTTTGGATCAGAGGGGCGGTTCTCCCTCATCGAAGGATGAGCTCTAGATCAGAGCCTCCTCCGAATCTCCGATCATTGAAGGAATCGACCTGGAGATTGAAGATCGACACTGGACGAAGTGTAGCAGCTTGGGTTGAGGTTATAATGAACATCGGGTCATCACTTGACCTTCTCAGACATCAGAAGAAGCTTAGACAGTCAGATTAAGGTCGTGGCATGGCAAACCTAGACAGGGGTCTCACCAGAGTTAAACTCCAACATCGTGACTCAATTTTTCCTCCCCCTATCATGGGGGGGAGAAGAATGCTAGGGGTTAACTCTTGTGAAGGTTGATAGCCAGAGCGGTGGCGGAGGAGGTGGATATGAAGGGGAGGCTCAGTGGTTACAAGACTTGTACCATGCAAGTTTCAACCATCGAATGGTAGCCCTATGGGTTAGGATGTGGTGTCTACAAGTCTAAGCATGGAACGGGGTGAACGATCAATGGCATGGAGTGATCGGTACGTGGAGAGGTGGTCTGAGGTGGTTGGGAGAAGAGGGGAAGTCAGCGAGGCGAACGAGGGGAGGGGAGCGGTTATGGAAGAGGAAGATGATTCGATGGTCGTTGGATCTGGAGATCCAACGATAGAGGGGAGGGTACGCAAGTGCGGATCAGATACGACATGGTGAAGTGATCAAACTATGATGAATAGGTGCGGGCGTGGATAAAAGGGAACAATTAGATCCAAGGGGATCCAATGACTAGAAACGAGGGCGGAGGCTAAAGAAGGGTCGGGCATTTGGTAGAAGGAGGTGGTGCCACGTGACCCAATCAGAATTAAAAGAAAAGAAATAAACCAAAGAAAACTCAAAAACAAATATTTACACGTGTCAGATGAAATTGTATTGAACATAAAAGTTGTAGATCTTTTTTATATTTACAAGTTTCATGTTCAACCTAAAATCAAAATGGGTCATTTATAAATAGTTATATTTTTGTAAGTATTTTTAAAGAATTAAAAAACGCTTGTTTTTTTAATTTCATTTGAGATTTTTTATATTTTTTTAATTTATATTTAATGTCAAAACAAATATGTATAATGTTAATCTAATTTTTATAGGATTTTTATTGATTAATAAAATAGAAAAAAGGACACACTAATAAATTTATTTATATACATTAACTAAGGTTAATTATATGCATAGGGTCAGTTATTAATGTTAGCAAATTAGGGTTACCTTTTATTGAATAGTTTAAGTAAGACGGGTAATAAATAAGAGTTATGATGATAAATCATAGATTTATCAATGGGGTACTGATGAATCTCCATTTCATCACCTTTATTCTTTGATTTTGGCTTTTAAATCCTATCGAAATGCATGTAAATGGATTTTTTTGCATAAAATAACATATATTATTTATTGTATAAATATTGTATAAAATATTGTATTTAATGCCAAAATAAAAGAATAAAGAAAAAGAAATGAAATACCATAGGTATTGAATGACCATAAAATCCAGGACCTAGGCATCATGATGACCAGGTCGACAAGGAAAAGTAGGGGGAGATAAGGGTCAAAAATACAATAAAACCCTAATTATAATTCTTCAATAGGTCTATTTTGGGTCCTATTTTATTCTTTAGTATTTATACATCAAATCAATAAACTATGTACTTTAAAGTTGTAGATAAAAATATATAGAAAAATACAAAATTTATTTTACACGATGTGCTCTTCAAAATAAAAATCAAAACTCCAACTTCACAGACATGTATCTTCTCCATACGAACTCAAAATTCATCAAAATCAACTTTGATTGTATGTAACATTTAATTAGATATTTAATGAATGTGATTCCATTTAATTTGGAGTTAAGATGTCAAAGTTAGGTTTTGGACCCATATTGTATATTATACCTGAATTAAGTATTCATTTTATTTATTCTTTACATTCTTCACTATATCATATTTTTAGATTTTTATAAATAATATTTGAAATATATATATATGTGTCATTAAAATGAAAGAAAATAATAAAAAATACATTAAAATAAATATGTACACTAAAATATATAGATGAATTATACATACTTATAACTATATAATAAATACATATATTTATTTATTTGTACATGATACTTTAGATATAAGTGTACACTAAAATATATATATGTGTATGTATTTAAATAAGTTATAAATATACAAATATGTAAATAAAATAATAAGATCTAAAATAAAAATAAAAATAAAATACATATTACATAGGTAAATATACCTTTACTTGTACTTGTATAAATTAACCTATAATGAACAAACTTGTAAAAATAAATAAAAATCATAATAAAATACTACAAAAAATAATAAATATTTTTTATGTTTTACCATAAAATCAATATAACTACTTAATATTTTTTTGAATTAATCATGATTTTTCAAGTTGTTTTGTCGTATAGCCCACCTACGTGGACTAATAGGAGGGCAGTCTGAGTTGACCCCCAGTCAACACTTTGCCCCTCCCAAGGTATGCATTTGATCGGCCTATACCCTTGACTTCCTTGATTTTTTTCCAATTGCTACAGTACCCAACGAATCTTGATTTCTCCTTGAAAGTTGACCCTCAATCCTTTCTCTTTCATGCGAATGCATTGCGTCGATCGTAAGATCATCATCTCAGGCAGCATCAACTCGCCAACCTTGACTAGTACATATACCCCAACCTTGATCCTAATTGAATTTGATCACTCTTCACCCCTCAAAACCCTAACGCTAGTCATGCTTGAGATTCCTAGCGGCGGAAGGGATTTCGCCAAGGGTCCAGCGAGAAGGAGAGGATGCAAATTGAGCAGATCTAGCCTCGTCAAAGTTCCTACATCGCGTGGTTTCACCCGACCATCCCAGGTCAGGTAAGCCACTATTTCCTGTATTTTTCTACTCCTTGATCTAGCAGTAGAGTAGGTTAGCATTAGTTTTCATTTTAATTTACATTTTATTTTATAAAAATCAAAACCCGTAGTTCATCGGAGTTGAGCTCCGATGACCTTGTCCATAGAGAATCGATTATTCTCAACCCATTTTTTCATCCTCATCTCGCTTCTCCTCGCTTTTGCTTCATCCCTCGCATCTCCGTTCAACTTGATCTCGTCCAGATCATGATATCAGACCTCCAGCTCCGCCACCTCATCAAAGGTCACTACATCTTGCCACGCTGATTCACTTACCAATACGACCCCCAACAAACCCCTTTTGTACGTGTGAGCTTTTCTGCATATTCTAGAGGGTTCAAAGTCCCCTAGCGGGTTGGTTTTGATTCGGATCAAGCTACCTGGAGCCCCAAACTTTCATCAACCTTTGAGGCTTCAGTTGTCTTTGGAGCAACTTGAGCCCACCAGCAGGTCTGGGGTGCCTTCAGGAAGCTTCGTGGCCCTTTTGTAGTGCTGGAGATCACCGAAGGATGAAGCTACATTCGATTGAAGCTTGGAAGAACATGTGTTCTTCCCTATTCTTCAAGGCCACTTCTCAGCCATCCAATCGTTCCTGCACACCAGGTCTTCCAAGAGCCGTTGGATGCTTCCATCCTCGACTGTACATCCAGTGCCCCAGATCTAATATGGGCCTTTCATCAGCGAAACGTTATCCATCGCTAGGGAGGAACACGTGGATAAGTGAAAGCTCATCAACCGTCAGATCGCCCAGGAGGGGTATTTTGCACTTCCAACCCTCACATTTGTGTATTTTTATTTTTAGTACACGAACTTTTGTCTGCAATGTATTTAATTTTGTAAAATTTATATTGAGAAACATGTACTATTTATATTTGCATATAGATCCCTCATCTCATCACCTCGCATGCTTGTACGCGTGAGGGGGTGGGCATTTTGTAGGGGGCCTCGTCCTTTCATTAGTTCATTTTAGTCTAGTAATTTTAAATTCCAGTGTAAATTATTTTGGTTAAATTGCAAGTAGGACCTATCATTTTTTGTTATTTGTAATTATATCCCCACCAGTGTTGTTTATTTAATATAATGTGAGCATTTTGCATTATTGGATCTAGATTTCTTCCAAGGGTTTGGATAATAAGAAATACTTTTTTTATTTGCAAACAGGTCCATGCAAGTGCATACTTTTATTTCCTTGTAATTCCTTTATTTAAAAAATCATTTTACATTTTAAAATTTAAGGAAAAATACTTTAAATGCCTTAGACCTTATTAAACCATATATAATTTTATTGGGGTATTTAAAATATTTTCATATTTTTAAAAAATTAAAAATTTGCATTTAGTTCCAACTTGCATTTAAAAATACATAAACATTATAAAATCATTTTGAAAAATTCTAAAAATTATATTATGTTTATTACCCTATTCGTAACTATAGACCAAAAATCCTAAAAAATATTAAAAGAAAATCACCAAAAACTAAAAAGCTCCAAAATCCTTATAAAATCATTAAAAATTCTACAAAAAATCAAAATATTTATTTATATTTCTGAATTTCACTTATATCATATTATATATTAAAATTAGTTTTGGAAAATTTTCGGACTTTCAGTTATTTTTAAATTCCAAAATAATCTATCCTATTAATAGAAGTCACTATTTTGACTTTTTAACTCTATCAAAAATCCAAAAAATCGGCAAAATTAAAAGAAAAATACCAAAAATAGAGAAAAACATAAAAAAGACAATAAAACATTTTATTTTGGTATTTTTGAGTATTTATAATTGTATCTATAAATATAAAAGCATGCTATATATATAGTTATATGTAGTTATATTATTATTATTATCCTTATTATTAAAAGTAACAAAAACATATTTTAAAACCTTTAAAAAAACAAAAAGGATTGTACCTTAGGACGTTTTCCAGATTTGGCCTTATTTTGTACTTTGGTTATACTATTTATCTATATTATATTTATATAGTCTATATACTTGTCTTATATCTAATTAAAAAGAAAAAATAAATTAAAAATCATAAAATGTTATAAAAAATAAAAAAACTATAAAATAAAAAACATATAAAAAAGTTCTAAAAAATAAATAATTAAGAACCGCTAAAATAAAAAAAATCTTCACAAAAACCCCCCAAAACAATTGTTGTCTTTTTGCCAATTCTTGTTGTATATTCCCCTTGCTCCCTGCGTTCGGCCTCTATATAATTGCACCAATACATATCTTTTGTAGAGTTATAATAACTTTTACCTCTACTTTTATTTTCTTTGTTATATCTATTTGTGCGTTAATTGTTGTTGAAATTGGACTTCGTGAGAGTTCACCTCAGCAATATTGTATCTTCACTTTGCGGGGAAATTTTAGACCCTCGCAGAATTCGTGTCAACAGGTACGCATACGAATAATAAATACATAACTAAGATAAATAAATAATATTTCAATAAAAATAAATACAAACATTAACAAGCATAAAGATATATAAAGAAATGTTTTGCATTTAAAAATTTATTGTGGTGACATGAGATAAGATCTTGGATACTTAGCCTCTTCTTTTTTAAAAATTTTGTTTTGAAAATCATTCTTTCAATTCGATGAAAATATCCAAATATGTTGTAAAATTGCTACTAAAATCTTAGTCAATTAAACATGTTTGTTCTAAAGCACCTAAGGGACATTTCATAGAAAAATTTACTTCTGATTGCATTACTCAATTGATAAAGCAGTCTTTGTTTTGTTAAGCATATATAAGCATATGCTTACGAATTAGGGACATAATGTATTATTGTTACATGCATTGGATTTAGAGACATTGAGTACGCGATTGAATCATGCCACGATGAGGAACTGTACACATGGTGTGTCCGCGAAGGACCGAGATTGTAACGATGCAACTTGAGCGGTAGGACCCTAGGGGGAATGGGATGCAACATGTCCAAGAGAGCTGGGGTTGCGAGGGCGCCAGGGGTGCTGGGACATGCTCCTACACCTTGTCATGGCACGTCCGAGACAAGAGAGAGAAGTATGATAGTGAGGGAGTCTTGAGTACCTGGTGTCGAGAAATACTCGTACTCATAGCCATAACATGTCGGGGACTAGAGTAGGGAGGCAGAGTGATGGAATGCGGTATCACCGTGTGGGATGGGAGTAGGGAAAGTGCAGTAAACTAGAGGGAGCTGAGCCAGGGCTGGGGAGGGATGGAGGGCATGGGACACAAGGAGGGATGGAAGGCACTGTTCCAATTCAAAATCTCGGATGATGGAAGACATGGAGGGCGCATGCGGATTCCCGTTCCCGATTCTCGATGATGGATGGGCATAATTGCATATTGCCACATTTTATAAATTTTTAATGAGAAAATAAAGGAAATTTGATAAGTTAAGGGGAATTGCTGACTAAGGATCTTGGAGACATCATCGATTGAAGTGCTTCACTGCATGGGCAGAAGCACACATTTTGTTCGAGGTGATTGGAGTCTTGAATATATAGTTATTGGGTGTCCTTATCTTAGGAGATTGAATATATGGAGTGGCACTTGTATCTTCCTCAAAAGTGGGTGATAGGAAAAGGAGGCACTGAGAGGGATTCTGGGAGGTAAAGAGGCACTATACAAAGAGAGGATAAGAGATGAGGTCATTCATGTTGAAGGAAGATGTGAGGAGGAGCACTGTGAAGAACAAGGGATATGGAGAAGAAGGTTTGGATTGCATAGTTGAGGAAAAAAAGATTACTTAGGGAATAAGATTTGAAACATAATGAAATAAAGAGGAGGAAAAAAATTACTTGGAATAAAAGAGGATGAAGTGTGTTGCTTGTGGATTTGACCTTGTAACTCGATTAAGGACTCAACAAGTGGCATCTCACGAAGCATGGAATGGAGAACGTCCCCTGTAATGTCTTGGGCTTAGGTTCCCAATCTGTTATCGAGGAAAACTGACATAACAACTTGTTGGGTTCAAGGACATTGCGGATATAAGTAGGGGAGGTTGTAACATCTGAAACCCAAAATATAATCCCACATTTATAACTCATGAAGTTTAGGTATGGGTTATAAGTGCTGGAGATTACTACGTGACAACTTGGACTTAAGCATTTTGGGTGGTTGTCAATGAGTCCATCTGAGCCCGTACTCAACAAGTTGTTAGGACCAGTTTTCCTCGATAACGGATCGGGGACCTAACCTCGGGAGGTTACATCCCTGTTGCAAGAGGTTGTAGGCAGCCACGACCATACCATGATCGGGAAGGAAGTCTCAACCTCAACTTCTCCTTATATCCTAGAGGGGGGAACATTGATCTCAATACCTAAAATGGTAAACGAAGACATTTTTTATGATTTAGGATTCTATTCATAATTTGATGAAGCTTAATTTTGAATTTTGTTTGGGTTCGAGGCATCATGATAAGGTACAATATGAGGCGGTAATTCTAGTGGTTTTCACTGATCTCAAAGAATTGAGCCTAGAGGTCGGTGGATTTGGTGATCTTGGGAGATTTTTGGTTTATAAGGGATATGGGAGCTATAAGGACAATAATGAGAGGTTGGAACAAGACACGGGCATTGTTGGTAAGTTATGGGGATATGATGAAGAAGGATCGTGCCTAAAGTGGGGGTTGTCTATGTACAAGTTTGTAGGCGTGGCTTGTAGTAGAAGGTATATATGGAAATGGATGGTAAGGAGGCAGTTGGAGGTGTAGGAAGAGATGGGGTTCTTGTAGCTTCGAATGTTTCGAAAGGGGTGATGATATGATGGTGTTTATGGCCAATCGTGGAGATGGAGTTGACCAGGATGTCAATGGGAAAAGGTGACATGATGCCTTGTTGGCGGTGAGGGAGTGAACCAGAGAAGGGTTTGATTGTTCCATTGTGATCTTCAACGGGAAATAGGTCAACGAGTGCAAGTCGTGTTCCAACAGGAAGGTGTCAAGTGGCAGTAGAGGTCAAGAGATGGACATGGGACACGTGTCCCAACCTTGAAAATCACAAAATAGAAAATACAATTAAAAATGCATATAAATTAGTGGATGACCTCGAATCAGAAAAGACAGAATGCAAAAGTTGTAGATCTTGAGAAGATCTATAACTTTCATAAAGATTGCTTTCGTAAAATAGGTCAGATAAACATAGATATATATTTGGTATGCATTTTATAGTTATAAATACATGTATTTAATGATATTTTTTTTCTTTTTTTCTTAGTTGATAATCTACATATTATATTATATTATATTAATATATTACTTAATATATATTACTAAGATTTTTCTTGAGTTGGTTAATATTAGAAACATATTGATACATATTTACATATGTGGACAATATCATGATTCTCTTTTCCCAATTCTCATTGTTTTTTTTTTCTAATTTTTGTATTTTTATTCTTCTATATTTATTTAATGTGCGTAATATATTTATAAATGTAAAAATTACTGATTTAAAAAGGTTTTTTTATACCTAAAATGAGAAGGTTTTACGTATATATACATATAAGTGTATTTCTGTCTTTTCTTCTCTTTTATTTTTGTTTTTGATTTTTTTATACTTTCAATATTTCTGATATCAGTTTTCGATGCTTAAAAATGATTTTTATGTACATATGTATGAATAATAAGAATGCAATATAGTTACCAAACTAAAAGTGTTGCGGGGTCTATCTCAATTACCGACCCTTAGGTGCATGAAACATGGTTTCATCACTCTCCTATACTTAGACTTTGCTAGTACCTTAGTAAATACTTTTTCTAATAACAAGTACAAAACAAAAGTGAAATTAATTTGGGATACATATGAAATCCATGAATGAAGATAAAATTGAGCTTGATTAAATCTATAAATTAATGACTTGTTGGAACTTCTTAATGTTTATGATTCTAAGATCAACAGTTTCTACATTCCACTAGTCAATATTAAGGTTTGGTTCAAAACTCAATTTAGATCAAGAAACTCATATAATAAACTCTTTGAATAAGGAAATCATATGTATGATGTATGAAATGTGAGGATATGAACTACCATTTAATTGGCTTGGCACCCTTAGATTCCTCTTTTTAGCAACTCCTTCCTTGACAACTCTGGTATAGCCTTCTAAGGTCAAGTACTTTGAGAAATCAAAAATGAGTGGTTTGGAGTATAACAATTGTAGAAAGGCCTCATCTTCGGAAGCTTGACCATTGTAGTCAAGTTTTCTTCTCTCTACAGTCATCTTTATACCAATGTTGTCAAATCATGGTTTTGTAGTATTTTTGCTTGGCACCTCGATGTGAGTCTTTCTCCAATTATTTTTTTGGGAAGTTATGGTTCGCCTTCTATTTGATGGATGGGAAAAAATCAAAAATTGTGTGAAATGATTGCATTGACCCCCAAATCGACAGAATGGCTAAGTGCTATCATATTATTCCTCATCTGATTTTATGTTTCAACCCATTATTATGGTCATTAGATTTCTATGATACTAGAGGAAAGTTGGGAATGCACCGGTGTCTGTAGTTCCCAAGGTATCAGCCTTGACAAAGATTCCATGCATGTACCAAAAATATTTCTTTCAAGTGCTCATTTAGGTTAAGCTAAGTGTGAAGTGTATGGTGTTCAAAGTGGCTCATTATTCAAGAGTTATACTAATGTTGTGAAGCACTACTTAGACACTAAGGCCCATGGCATGGAAATAAGGAGGAATAAGGGTGGGGGATAAGGTGGAGTAAGACATTTATGTTCGGCTGGAGGATAAGAATAAGGGAGAATAGGGATGAATAAGGGTAGTGAAGGATATGGTATAATCCTCAAGCGCATCACGGAAGCGTGAGCATCGTATCGAATACGACGAAGAACGACTAGTCGTACTAGTTGTTCTATGCAGCGGAATTTAAAATTTTTCATGTGATGAAAATACATGATCCAAGAACAATTTTCGGATCATTTCATCTAAAACCACATCAAGTATAAAGGAATACCTCTTGTAGCGTGGTTGATCGAGTCTCTACGAAAAGAGACCTCCTATCTCAAGTCCGGTCGTCGGAGAAGATGCTTGCGAGCGCGGGGATGAGTCGCGTGATCCTCGCAATCCAAGAAGTTGATCCAAGCACGATAAACTCCTGAACTCATCGCACGAGATCGAACACCTTCTTCGTGAGCGTAACACTCCAAAGAAGATGGAGAACCGAGGAACGTCGTGGCAGTGGCGTGATGGCGAAGCGACGACGAGGCTCCTCCTCTAGGGCTTGGTGGACGACCACCAATGGAGAAGAGGAGAGGGTTGGCGTGTTGAAGGAGAGAGAGAGAGAGAGTTGTGTCTCAATAGCATAACCCTAGAGAGCAAGATATGCCTCTCTATTTATAGGATTTCGGGATCCATAGTTCACAATCCATGGGACACACAAAATCAATGGATGAGACTGATTTGTGTTTAATCCAATGGTCAAGAATGTTGTTGGTAAAAACCAACAACTAATAGTTTAATTTAGATCAAATATATTTGATAAATCAAATACAATTCAATCCTAAATCAAATCAAACAAATAAGGGGATAATTAGCATGGAGATAATATCTCCCCATAAAATAGGTGGGACGACCACCAATTCCATATAGGACTTGGTAGCCGTCCACTTATTTTCGTGGTGGATGCAATCTCTTGAAATCTCATGAGATTGCATATCTCCATGAAAATCTCCATTATTGTTCCAACTTTTGTTGTGAATTATTCTACAAAGTTAATTCATAATTAATTTTGAGAATATTGCAATCTTACCGTTGGAAATTTGTGAATCACATTCACAACCCAAAACAAAATATAATGTATATTTTCAATAATTATACAATGTGAATCCAATTCACACCAATAATTAATTAAAAAATATAAATCATAATTAGCTCTCTCTAATACATTATAAATCATATTTATAATATATTATGAATAATTATATATTGCTATCCATATTATTCTTATCCGCAACAATTAAATCACATTTAATAATATTGGATAATTATCCGCATGCATCAAGAATTAAATCACATTTAATTATCAATCTCTCAATGCTTAGATATAATTCAACTATGGAATCATTCTTGAACTCTTTCAAGAATAATGCGATTTCTCTGCAGATACTTGGAGATAAGGACAGGGCGATTGTATTGTTCCGCGTATAGTGACCTGAACATTGAGATCATATCTCAAATCCAGATCTCATGGACCTCTCACAGATGCTTGATTAAATCAAGGCCGTAGACATAATCTTCTCATTACATCTGAATCTCATTCAGATCAATGTCCAATACATGGATAAAGACCAGGTCACTTCTCTACTGAGAGGAGTCACTAAAATCCAAACCTCGTTCATCACTCCCTCGGAATGGAAGCGTCATGGTTATACAATCGTTTATGATCAAATCACCCTCAGGTATTCCTAACACATGTATATCCTACATATTGGAAGACCTATGATCATCTTGAAATATAGATCAATTTTATATTTTCATCTTCAGGGTTTGATTACCAAGTTTCTCAATCTTGGTCATTGGGAATTGGAATTGATCATATGCTTTCCCAAAGCATATATCATACCTTCAAATTCTTGTCATGCTTCCAAAACATGATGACCATGCATGGAATTTGATCAGCCCAATACCTCATGAGTGAGCTCGTGTCTCCCGGTTCGCATGTGAACATGTATGATCCCTTTGAGAGGTCGTATTACTCATATGCCCTTACATGTACACCAGCTCGCTGGTGTATAGACCTTGGTTAGGTCATCAACCTATTGGTCTGCCAAATATACACATTCATACATATAGTAACACATTTGTCTCTGGTTAGAGGATGTGTGCCTATGTTGTGACAACATTCAACATAGGTCTTTGGTTATCTCGATCTCATTAAGTCAACCCTTTGACTCAACTAATCTGACACCTCTGAATAACTATTCCCATGCAGAGGACCTGCATCAAGGGGTCGGTCATATATCTGCCAAATGAGAAAGGATTTACATCTCCTACTCAGGCTTGAGATCATCACTTAATAATCATTTGATGGTGCTTGATGAGTCCTCTATCTAACTCCTTAGATATTCATCCAAGCAACAACTTCTATGATTTAATCAATGAATCAATAGCTGTATGATTATCAAGTTGGCCATGGTATCTAACCCTTATTGTACAAAGGGACCTATTATGCAAATTGATTATTCTTCATTTCAGATCAGGGAATGATATTTTCAATAACAATTATTGCATAATGGCTCACCGTGAGCTCGCATGTCCAACAATCTCCCACTAGACCAAAGAGCCATTAATGGGCTAATCTTTTAAACCCATACTTATGTGACAATCATAGGCTATTTAGAAAATAGCTAGGTAAGCTGATCAGTCACTCTGTTTCCGAGAGACTACGTCAAGTCCTTTTACGGCACTTGCATATTCCCTAGTAACAGTGCTCACATCCTATGCGAATGTTGCATCTTATGTAACCGATACTCAATTTTGCCAGTTATAGTATCCTTGACACTATAGATTAATAATTATTGTAAAAGTATTTCCATAATCTTTATCAGAATATCCTTATTCCTGGACATCTCTATCTCCTAAGGTATCCACAATTAAGACCTTTTAGATCACTATCTATAAAGTCTTAGGTTCTTGAAGATAAGACTTTGAGATCACCATATCAAAAGTCTTTTCATCTTTGAAGATATTATTGTTATTGCAATCAAGTGTTTTATCTCCTTAGTAGGATTAGTAACAATTACTACTCCCAATGCATGACATATATCTAACTTTTGTACATATATAGCATACACTCGGCTTCTCGTAACTAATGCATAAGGGCAAGTAGTTCTAGCATTTACTTCCTAAACTCTTTGAGGATCCCTTTAGATAGGTCAGTAACATATCTTAGGAATGAAGCCTTTCGTGGAATTTTTCAGAAAATGGAATATATATCCAAGGTGTACCATTAATGCGACGGTTCCAATGTCCTCTTTTCTTTGCTTCTGAACATCTTCAGAACTAAGATCTAAGAGGTATCCTTGAGATCATATCTCAAGGTATGGAATAGCCAGTACATAAAACACTTATTATTATTATCCTTATATCATTCTAAATGATTAGGATATCATCTACATATAGCATGATGAATACAATGGCACTCCCACTAAGCTTCACATGGTACATCAAGATTCTATCTGAAATCACAACATTTATAATTTCATGAAATCTTATGTTACAACTACAAGAAGCTTATTCGAGTCCATAGATGGAGTTTCTTTAGCTTGCACACCTTGCTTTCCTCAACCATGAAGCCTTGGGGCTACTTCAGGTGAATATCCTCGGAGAGATATTCGTGGAGGAATGCAATCTTGACTTCCATCTTTAAGATGTCAAAGTTAAGTTGTGTAGCTATCGTTAGCTATATTCTGATGGGTTTAAGCAAGGTCACTGAAGAGCAAGTCTCATTGCAAGCAATGTCTTCTATTCAGTGTGTAGCTCATGACTACGACCGTGCTTTTGAAGGTCTCTACCTTATCATTAGGTTTCCTCTTTCTCTTAAAGATCCATTTACACCTTAACGGGTCTTACCCATAGAGGTGGATCCTTGAGGGTCTATATACAATACTTGTATATGAAGTCTATTATAGACTTTATTGCTAACATCCATCTTTCCATGACATGATCTTCAGAAGCTTCATCATATGAAGTTTGATCATTGTCAAATATCTCTGACACATGGAATTCATCCTCAAACTCATTTGAAGAGTTATTAGTGGTTCATCTTTAATTGTCCTTTTAGTTTCCGATTTTAGGAGCCTCGTTATCTTCTCAAGATTAAATGAGTTCCTTTACTTCATTTTCATCTTTATTCTCAAGAGAGTCATCCTCTAAGAATTATATCCTTAGAGATGAGATCTTCTAAGAATCTCAAGGTCATAAAGTAGGTATCCAATACCATCCTTTATTTTTCTAATGAAGTAGCATTCTTTGATGCTAAATTCCAGCTTACTAGCATGGAACCTTGTAAGGATATATAATGTAGTTTCTTCCACATATATATACTTGGAAACTAGGAGATAATTACACTAAGATTAATCATTGATCAAAATCATGTCAAACATGATCTAATTGTATCTTCCTACAACTCTTATTGAGTTTAGGAGCATTAGGAGGATTCGTATCTCCATAAGGTATTCCTTTGAATTCATCTAATAGGTACAAGCTACCTAGATTAGATCAAATTCATTTCAACTCCCTTCAATCTTTGATTTTAAATCAAAAATTATGAAATCTTTGAACATTTCAAAGTTTTCTTAGGTGAAGAGAAGAAATTTCATATCACAATTAATCATCAAATGATATCACATATCATCAATATTTATTATGATACAAATGATCCACATATATCAATATGTATTAGATCTTGAATACCTTGGCATCTAACACCATTCCCATAGAAGGGTGTATTGGACAATTTTTACTTTGAATACAATATTCATAAGTATGTAAGATTTGAAATTCTAGACATTCTAAAATTCATCTCTTACTAGTTTGTTGATCTTATCAACAAACAGATGCCCAAGACTCGATGCCAAATCATTGTCAAATGATCTCCATCCTCCTATTGATCTTTTAAGGATTATTTTTTTAGTATTAGAAATGTTAATGAAGCATTCATTAATTTCTAATTTCGTAGAGTCCTCTAGATATCAAAATATTATCTGAAATATATCCATCATAACTCTTTATGATATGTCTATTCTAGAAATCATGTCTATTTCCAACATTTAGAAATAAACTATGAGTGTTTTCTAATATGTAGGTAGTAGAGACATTCTCTAAGACTAAGGGCTCTCCCACTGAAAATATGAGTCTATCTATCCAACAGAGATTGTTGCAATAATTGCATTAATATCCATGGATGACTACTAAACCTTAAGATCAAATTTCAGTCTTCTAATACATATGCAACCAATTGCAAGTGTTATTAAAAGAATGAGATACAATTATTAGAATTTGATCTTATCAAATAAGAAAGTCAATTTCAATGATTATATGTAGATTATTCTGATGCACTATCCGAGTCCTTCTCTAAGGATTCTAGATAGACTTGATAGTCATACTATCAGCATATCAGCTTGTTGCAGTATTGGCATTCATCCAACTCTTTGGATGTCATATGGAAGTCATAGAAGTATAGTCAACTCTTTGACTTTCCTTCTCACATGGGTCAGACCCACGCTTCCATTGTGCTCCCTTCATCTATAAACAACCATTGCTTAAGACTAAGGATCTCTTAGGTTGAACTCAAAAGAATTCAATGTAAGAGAATTTCAACATTTATACATGCTTCATTTAATTCATACAATATGAATATTATGAAGCTTCATGAATGACTAGAGTATAGACATCAGAATGATGACGCTCATCACATCTACATACATCTTAAACTCTTAAAACATTGGTTCCGGTAGGTATCAAACATTTTGAATACCATCTCTTATAGAGCCACCATTCTGCATGATGCAGTGAACCATGTCATTCATGATTAAAATGTCGAGAGCACATATGCATGCCTTAAACATCTTCTTTGATTTTATAAGGATTATTCGACAATTACGATCATCATCGACATGTCACTTCCAAAGTACATTCGATGAGATCAAGACTATAGAGACATACAAAACCTAGGGTTGTAGTCCTATTGTCTATTTAATTATCATTCCTCATTATTATGAGGAAACTTACACATTGTAACCACCAACTGCAAGTATAATATTTTTATCATGGATCCAATCCATGATATTTCACTGATTAATTGAGTATAGTATTGAGTGGGTTTATGAAGGATTATCCAAAATAAGAAATTTGCATAAATATATATATATACACATTTTACTTTGATTTAGGAATTTCTATATAAAAGTTGTATTGCCTTGTCAACATTGAAAGTTCATTCCCTTAATCACTTTCAATGTAAGAGATATATTTACTAATATATCTCAAGCAAGATCTGGGATCTCCTTTCTTATCTTTGTTACATCCCAATAATATGAGAACCTGTAACTCGGATAAAAAGAAGCGGGAACACATTCCGCCTTGCAAGTCCAACTTGCATCTCCCAATTCGGTCTTTAACACCCAGGCCCACCACCCCTAAGGTGATGTTGACCCATCATTAATTGAACCAACCGTCAACAGGAATACAACTCGCTATATGCAATCCAATATTGCCCTAATAATATGAGGACCCGATATTGGGGTCACTACGCATCCTTACTCTTTCGAGAAGCGAAGAGCCCGATCCAAATGGATCGTATGCAGGAGCTGTCACTTTGGACATGCGTCTCCTACATACAATATCTGACGACAGAACCCTTCGCCTTGACAGGAGATCATGGATGTCACTTATGTGATCCTCCACCTTATATTCAAATTTTAATCAATTATTATGAATTATGTTCATATAATTAATTCTTCCAAGGGAAATACACATCTATTCATAATAGAGTGTTTTTAATTGGGTATAATTAACTTAATCACATTAGATTAATTATCAATCCAATTCAATCAACAAACTTGATTTTACTTGAAATATGGTATTATCTCAAATTACGTATTAATTCGAATTTTAATAATTAGAAAATACATCATGATCTCTCAGGCATCATTCGTTCCCTACCCGTTGTCATGGCGAGTACCAGCAGGAGTGGGACGGACCGCAACCGTTGCGACCGGCTACCCCAACGCTCCCCGACTAGACACCATATCTGCCTCGGGAAAAAAATAATACCGAGCCAATCATTTTGTACTTGAGACGGTCATCGGTTCTTCAACCAAAATTATACCATATAGTAATAATCAAAATAATTTTGATTATAAGGAAATTCGCTAACGAAATTCTCAATCCTATTCAAGCAAGTTGTTTGTTGATTGTGTTTCCAATTATGATCTAGATCAAATCTAATCATTTTATTGGTTGAGGCCAAGTCAATTTAAGAAATAATCATCATTAGATATTTCTAAAATATTTTTCATAATTATTTCATGAATTTAACAATTAGTTTCACTAATTGAGAATCACATGGTTCTTGATTAGGAATGTAAATTCAGCAGTGACCCCTACTTACTAAAATTAACATATCTCAATCAAATCCAAATTATGCATAATCAGTTTTCTAAGATTGTTAATTTAATTTATGACAGAACCTAAGTGATATTTCACACATTTCTAGGCGGAAATCCAAATTATGCATAATCAGTTTTCAAAGATTGCTAATTTAATTTATGACAGAACCTAAGTGATATTTCACACATTTCTAGGCAGATCAAAATAGTAATTAACTCATTAATCATGTTAAGTCGCAGTTCCCGCAACAGTGAATACATGTTCATTAAAACAACCATATCTCGAGCAAACGGAATCCAAATTATGTAAACTCAGATCCTATGGTTTCCTTATTTAATGGGGAACAAAATCCAAGGATTAATTCGTGTTTAAAATTTTTAAACAGGGCCGAATTTATTCACTAAACAGATGTGCGAAAACCAAATGTGACAAAAACTTTCACGACCTTAACGAACCCAAGTCGTCCTAGGTTTACGGATCGTATAAAAAAACCTAACCTGACTTTGATACCACTTGAAGGATATGGTATAATCCTCAAGCGCATCATGGAAGCATGAGCATCGTATCGAATACGACAAAGAACGACTAGTCGTACTAGTTGTTCTATGCAGCAGAATTTAAAATTTTTCATGTGATTAAACCACATGACCCAAGAACGATTATCAGATCATTTCATCTAAAATCACATCAAGTATAAAGGAGTACCTCTTGTAGCGTGGTTGATAGAGTCTCTACAAAAAGAGACCTCCTGTCTCAAGTTTGATCGTCGGAGAAGACGTTTGCGAGCGCGGGGATGAGTCATGTGATCCTCGCAATCAAAGAAGTTGATACAAGCATGGTGAACTCCTGATCTCGTCGCACGAGGTCGAACACCTTCTTCGTGAGCGAAGCACTCCAAAGAAGATGGAGAACTAGGGAACGTCGAGGCAGTGGCACGATGACGAAGCGACGATGAGGCTCCACCTCTAGGGCTTGGTGGACGACCACCAATGGATAAGAGGAGAGGGAGAGAGAGAGAGTTGTGTCTCAATAGAATAACCGTAGAGAGCAAGGTATGCCTCTCTATTTATAGGGTTTTGGGATCCATGGATCATAATCCGTGGGACACACAAAATCAATGGATGAGATTGATTTGTGTTTAATCCAATAGTCAAGATTGTTGTTGGTAAAAACCAACAACTAATAGTTCAATTTAGATCAAATATATTTGATAAATCAAATACAATTCAATCCTAAATCAAATCAAACAAATAAGGAGATAATTAGCATGGAGATAATATCTTCCCATAAAATAGGTGAGACGGCCACCAATTCCATATAGGACTTGGTAGCCGTCCACTTATTTTCATGGTGGAGGCAATCTCATGAAATCCCATGAGATTGCATATCTCCATGAAAATCTACATTATTGTTCCAACAACTTTTGTTGTGAATTATTCTATCAAATTGATTCATAATTAATTTTGAGAATATTGCAATCTTACCATTGGAAATTTGCGAATCACATTCACAACCCAAAACAAAATATAATTTATATTTTCAATTAATTATACAATGTGAATCCAATTCACTCCAATAATTAATTAAAAATATAAATCATAATTTGCTCTCTCTAATATATTATTAATCACATTTATAATATATTATAAATAATTGGATATTGCTATCCATATTATTCTTATACGCAATAATTAAATCACATTTAATTATATTGGATAATTATCCACATGCATCAAGATAATTAAATCACATTTAATTATCAATCTCTCAATGCTTAGATATAATTCAATTATGGAATCATTCTTGAACTCTTTCAAGAATAATGCGATTTCTCCGCAGATACTTGGAGATAAGGACATGGCGATTGTATTGTTCCACGTATAGTAACTTGGACATTGAGATCATTTCTCAAATCTAGATCTCATGGACCTCTCACAGATGCTTGATTAAATCAAGGCCGTAAACATAATCTTCTCATTGCATCTGAATCTCATTTAGATCAATGTCTAATACATGGATAAAGATCATGTCACTTCTCTACTGATAGGAGTCACTAAAATCCAAATCTGTTTCATCACTCCCTCTAAATGGAAGCGTCATGGTTATACAATCGTTTATGATCAAATCACCCTCAAGTATTCCTAACACTTGTACGTCCTGCATACTAGAAGACCTATGATCATCATGAAGATATAGATCAATTTACATAGTCATCATTAGGGTTTGATCGCCAAGTTTCTCAATCTTGGTCACTGGGAATTGGTATTGATCATATTATTTCCCAAAGCATATATCATACCTTCAAATTCTTGCCATGCTTCCAAAGCATGATGACCATGCATGGAATTTGATCGGTCCCAATACCTCATGAGTGAGCTCATGTCTCCCGGTTCACATGTGAACCTGTATGATCCCTTTAAGAGGTTGTATTACTCATATGCCCTTACATGCACACCAGCTCGCCGGTGTATAGACCTTGGTTAGGTCATCAACCTATTGGTCTACCAAATATACACAATCAGACATATAGTAACACATCTGTCTCTGGTCAGAGGATGTGTGCCTATGTTGTGACAGCATTCAACATAGGTCTTTGGTTATCTCGATCACATTAAGTCAACCCTTTGACTCAACTAATCTGATACCTCCGAATCACTATTCCCATGCGGAGGACCTGCATCAAGGGTCGGTCAGATATCAGCCAAATGAGAAAGGATTGGCATCTCCTACTCATGCTGGAGATCATTACTTAATAATTATTTGATGGTACTTGATGAGTCATCTATCTAGCTCCTTAGATATTCATCCAAGCACCAGCTTCTATGATCCAATCAATGAATCAACAGTTGTATGATTATCAAGTTGGCCATGGTACATAACCCTTATTGTACAGAGGGACTTATTATCCAAATTGATTATTCTTCATTTTAGATCAGTGAATGATATTTGCAATAACAATTATTGCATAATGGCTCGCCATGGGCTCACATGTCCAACATGTAGTAGGTGATATTATCCATTTGGTTGGCACATAAGGGATAAGGAATAAGGTTTGTAAATTAGTCAATAAAGAGGAATAAGGGAAGATGGGAATGGGAATAAGGGAGTGATAAGGAGGAACAAGGAAGAGGAGAATAAGGGAAGAGGAGAATAAGGGAAGCAGAATAAGGGAGTAGGTGTTGAAAAGAGAAATTGGGGGTTTTATTTTTAATAAAGAAAATTGAAGAGTTGATGTAACCCTAAATATCACTCAAATAAAAATTAATTTTATTCTCAAGACAAAAATAAATCAAAGAAATGTAAACGAGAGAAATTTGCTATTTATTTACCTGTATAGCATATATTATCGAACTCAGGGAGGCTACAAATCCCGAGGGTTATTAATCAATGAGAAAACAAAGAATAAAAAGGAATCTTTTTCTTCTTTAACTCTTGGTTTTTATGGGATTTGCGTCTTTTTATATTTTTATGAATTTTCAATTTTTATATTTTTTTGAATATTTTCTGGTTTCTAATTTTTTAATGTTTTTTAAATTTTGCAAATTTTTATATTTTCAATGTTTAAAACAAAATAATACAAAGAATAATGAAGAAATAAAGAAAACACTATTTTTTTCAAATATAGAAAAAATATGCAAAAAAAATCAAATAAAATTAATTTTCTGCTTTTGATATTGTTTACTATTTTGTGATTTTTAAGGTAGATTTTTTATGATTTTTAAAATTATTAGAAATTAGAAATAAATCAAACAGATGTTTTCGGGTTTTTAAAATAGAAAATAAAAGTAAAAATAAGGAAAATATACACAAATAGAAAGATAATTTTCATGCTTTTAGAAAGAATATTTTATGATTTTTTGTGAATTTCCTGTGATTTTATATTAAATTTTTAGTATTTTTTTGTTATCTAATTTTTTGGTTTTACAAATAGTTGTAAAATGAAATGTGTATAAAAAATAAAACAAATCAAAACACACAAATAAGATTTTTTATAATTTCTCAAAAAGTTTTTCAAATTTCTATTAATTATTTACAATAAATAAAGAAAATATATGTGGTTTTTGGATTATTAAAAATAATAAAACAAATTATTTAGGCAAACCAAAATTAGGAGTAATAGAGGTTATTGACAGGAGTCAATGAGATATTTTAGGGGATTTTTAAAAGTGATTAAGGAATTAATAAGATAGATTAACAAGGCACTAATTAATCAGTAGCACATGAACTGGAATGTAATAAAAACTTATTTGTTGGACTAATTAAATAACACAATATAAAACTGTTAGGTTCAAAATGCAAATATCCCACTAAAAGAGCGTGCTAGCGCACATGAGTTGCGTTGGCACGTGCCTAAATGTGATTATTTTATTTTCAAGGATCAAAACGTAATAGAAATGTACGGGACTTTTATTACAATAATACCAGAAAACACGTGCTAAGGCACATGAAGCCATTCAAACCTGACTTAAATGCGAATATTTAAATAACAAGGGCTTACGTGAAATTATTCAAACATACACAAGGAGACATGTGTCCACAAATGCACTTATGAACAAATAAAAGAAATTGTAGGGACTTGGGAGCAAATAATCACCATTTCACATGCAAACTGTGTGTAGATCAAACGGTATATGAACCTACGGCTCGGATCCGATCAATGGCTACACTTTGGGGCAAATTGGACGGCCTTGATTTCAAGTGGAATGGTTGTTCTAGATCTGATGGTGCATGGAGGGGTTGGATTGACTGGGAATAAGGACCTCACCGGCAAGCTTCAATCAAGTAGACCTCGATCGATCTCCTCCTGAGTCGAAGTCTGAAGGATGGTCCTCGCTCCTGCAATACTCCTGCATTGTCCAGATGTATCGATGGAACTCAAAAGATGGTCGATCCGAGATCTGGAGCTCACGTGGTCTGCAGCTCAAAGCTAACTTCCAGGTCTCGAATCCTCTCTCCAGAAGCACTCCAAAGTTGCAAGGGTTTTATTGCTCGGATAATATCATCCGGCCGAGTAATTAGCTGAAAATGAAGCAAAATGAGCGAATGGGAGACTCCAATGGTCGGTGGTCGGAGGTGGATTCGAATTCCCATATCTGGTATTTATCTGGAGGTATCGGCTATGGAAGAAGGTGAAGAACATGTCGGGTAATGTGTTGCGGGTATCAGAAGGATTAAGTGATGAACTATGGAGCTATGATCGAGCAAATTGGAGCTAGGATGTGGATGATCAGAACTAATATAAAAACTAAATTAAATGCAGAAATTAAAGCAAAATTAAATCTAGAATTACTGAAATAAACCTACGGATTGGGGTAGTGCACGAGGGTGATGCAGTACCAGTTAGGTGTGCCACACTTTCTGAAAACACAGCTACTACACAACGGTTCGAGGACAAGGATTCTGTTGCAGTACAGACGATGGAGGAGATTACTGCCACCGTGGATGCTCAGACCCAGAGATTGATCGAGTTCTCGTTGGTCTTCCAGCCAGAGTTCGAGTCAGTCCCGCACTTTTCAGTTGAGGAGTCTTGGATATCAGATCTTCTGATATTCCAGGAGATGGAGGAGCCCACACTATTACAGTCATCAGTCCAGCCGTTTCAGTTTCCATTCCCATCTCACTCACCTTCTACTCTGCAGAGGTACTTCTCTGATTCAGACTGACATTCACATTCAACCTAGCAGCTAGAGCTAGATGAGGGACCCATTTTGAGATACCAGATATTGAGTGTCCTGTATTTGAGATTTTTGTCCTCCAGATTGATGAGATAGATACATTTTATGAGGACCGTACGATTGTCAACACTGTCGCAGCTCGAGGATCATTTTCAGACACTTCGACAGCTTTCGCATTGTTGACCAGCATTATTTCCTATTTCCAGATTGTTCAAAGGCAGACTTTAGACGATGAGGGATTTTAGTGTGAGGAGTGGGTGCTTGACAGTAGCGCAGATTCCCAATTAGACTCTAATTCCTCGGTCGTTATCGATGATTTTACATTACTCCCCAAGGATTATCTACGGGAGGATGCTATATACACTGCGTACTTGGTTTCACTTTCGGAGAGTGTATCCGATCTGTCGGATCATGACACCAAGTCTCATGATATTTCTGATCTTTCTGAGTCTGACTTGTCTCACCTTGAAGACCCTCACGAGGATGAGTCGATCTTGGAGATATTCTATGATGTATCTGATATTTCTTCATTATATGCATCGGATATTGGTTCTTTTAGTGAGTCCCCTGATCTTGACTTTCCGTATCTTTCTGAGACATGATTAACGTGTTGGATTCCATGACTAGTCCTTCTTTCTCCACGTTCAACTTCTTCGGCTCTACCCTTCCACTCCATTCTAATCTTGAGCCGATGATTTCATGTGTATTACCGGATCCTGATTTCATCTTCCCATATCCTTGCCCGTTGCCCGGTAGCAGACTCCTGCCTAATTGCCTACTTGGGTGTCTTTGTTTACATTATTGACTTCGTCGTTGTTCTTCTACCACGACTACGACGACAGTACGACATTCGCCTTACATATGCCATCCTGAACCTTGATACTTCATTATCCTAGCCTTTGCGCCCAGCTAGGGGCGTAAAATATAGCGCTTGTTGAGAGGCACCTCAACATTGTCTACTTTGTATATATGTGTTTCATTTTGATCTTATCCTTGTTTCTTCCGTTCTGTTTTACATCCCAGGTCTCGTTTAGGGTTATTTTTTGTTATACTTAGGATGTACCTTATCCTAAGTATAGGGGTGTGTAAACACCGAGTTGTTCTACTTCGTTTTGTTTCATTACTCCTGTCGTTGCCTATACTTAAGGATCCTTCACCTTAAGTATTTGGGGAGTAATGTCTTTCCTTCCATCTTGTATATATTTGTTTTCATTTCTGCTATTCCCGCACTTGTCCTCCACGCTATTCATATTTCTTTCTATACTTAGGGATCTTTTTCCCTAAGTATAGGGGCAGGCAAGATGAATCATTGCTTACTTTGTACATCCTTCCACTCAGATTTCCCTATATGTACAGTCTGCTATACTTAGGATTACTTGATCCTAAGTATAGGGGGAAAACACCGAGATCCTTTTATTCTTTGATTCGTCGTTGTAGTACACCATTCCATTTCACTTCCCTATACTAAACATGACTTATGTCTTCTTCATCGCTCTTGATCCACTCTGAGGACATCGTTCCAGCTAAGTATAGGGGGTATCGTATATATTTCATATATACTTTAGCCATAACTCGTACTTTGTGTGAGTGTGTTAATAAATAAAATGGCTAAAATCCTTTATCTAAAAACCATAAAAATTTAAAAAAATTTCTTGTACATAAAATTCTTTCTTGCACATACATAGCTATTTATAAAATTATTTTTATACAAATGTTTGTAAAAATGTTTAATGTAAAGAGTTTGTAAATATTTTGATATCGAAATTATGTATATAGTACAAAATTTTTGTAAAATATTTGAAAAACAAAAAGTTTGCAAAAACACTTGTGTAAATGTGTGTAAATATTTTGCAAAACTTCTGCATTCATGCACTCATTCATTCAAACATTTTTCAAAAATCTTGCACGTTTTTCAAAAATTTGCATAAAAGCATTTTTGTATATACTTTTATAGTTTTTTTGAATCATAGTTGACATTTTAACTAGCCTGGAATTAAATTGAAAAATGGAGCTTGGTTAAGGCCTTAATCCACCTAATTCTAAGAGGAACCTTATAGGGCTCAGGGTTAAGACTTTTCATGTTCATTTGGGACTTAATTCTTTGAGTCCACTAGGCTATGATCAGATGTCATCTTTATGAGTGATGAATCCTCATTCATCACTCTTTATTCTTTTATTTTAGCTGATTATCTTGGCAAAGCATCATGTATATAGTTGCATATACAATAAATTTGCAATAAGCATGCATTTGTTAATATTCCATAGTTAGCATTTATTTGTGAAAAATAAAAGAATAAATAATAAAAGAAAAAAGGAAATATTTAGAATAAATATCGAGTGACCTAAACCAAAGAGAGGGTCCAGTATGGGCCTAATCGCCAAATAAAAGAAGTAGAGAGAGATTGGGCCACTCTACCTTGTACATATATACCCTTTATGTGTATAAATTATTTTTACAAAATAAAAAGGTGTTTTTATCTTCCATGTATATATTTCTAAAAATAAAATAAAAATTAGAAAAATAAAATAAAAATAAAAATAAAAATAAAATAAAACTCTCTATCTCACCTTGAACATAATACATGTAAATATGTATCTTCACTAATTTAATTTATACTTGTAAATAAATAATAAAAATAAAATAAAAATTATTTTATACACCAAAAATTATGTTGTAAATAAATAAAATACAAAATTAGAGTATTTGTGTATAAATAATAAAATAAAAATAAATGTATAAATACATACGTATTTTATACTTGTATTTATTATAATATATTGTATATACAATAAATTATTTTTCTAAAAAATAAATAAAAATCACAGAAAAATAGTTTGAAAAAAAATAAATAATTTTCATGTTGAACACTTTTTAATTGAAAATAATTTGCTATTTTTAATTGATTTTATAAATATTTTTGACTAGCTATTTTCTGATTGGTCCAGGAGGAATGTTGACCCCGGTCAACTACCCCTCCCGGACCTCTCCTTGCGCGGATCCGGTTTTTGCACCCGTTTCCCCCAATTTTTCCAACCGGATCCTATGCCTTCTCGCCTCGAATCTCAGCCCACGTCTCCCCAATGGATCGATGATCCTCGCGGATACCTAGGGAGTCGTCGATCGCCCTCAGTTCGCACGCCCCGATCCACGTCCTCCAGCTACCTAGGACGTGCTATATATCCTTCACTCGCTTCCCCAGCTCCGTAGCTCGCACCGCACCCTTCTATGATACCCTAGACAACTTCCCCTTGGTGACAGCAATCGGAGGCCACCTTTGGTCGTTAGAGAGGAGCTGTGCAGCCGACGCTCAAGTCTCGTGGCCGAAGCACCACCGCGACAAGCCTCCTCCGCCAGCCGCAGCAAAGTAGAGGCAACGACCCCGCCGACCGCATCCCTAGGAGCTCAGGATTCTCCTAGGACCATCAGGTAATCTTTCCATAGTTCCTAGCTCCTCTGCTTATTCAATCCTTTGTTCGTCTTCTGATGTACCTCTGCCCACTCCGACCAACCGATCGAAGCCTCGACCCAATCATTCACTCGTTCAGATCAACAGCCCTACTCATCCTTCATCCTCTCACGCCATCCGATCATCCTAATCTTGGCTTGGATTGCTAGGATTAGGCCATAGGTCTCATCCATCGCCTCTGCCGGAGACCCCCATTCCATTCACCACCGCTTCTTTGTAGTTTAGGCCCAATAACCCCGAACGGAGCCTTGCTTCGAGTCTAAGCTTTCTCCTGCAGGTCTTAGCGCGCGCGAAGACACCCCAGTTCATCTTCGACCACCCTCACCGGAGTTCGCCATGGTCCCAACCATCGCCACGGAGATCCGACCGTCAGCGACTGCATCAGCCTCGGCCATTCGACGCGGAGGGACCTCGCACTTTTCTTGGCACAGGCCGATCGTTCATCGAAGTCTCCGATCTCCCTTGGTGCTCTGTCGAAGCTCAGCTAGGCGTAGTTCTTCCAGAGCCTCTTTCCACCGTCTGATAGCCCACACTTCCCAGATACCATCCATGTTGTCCATTTCCTGGAGCTATCAGGTTGTTAGATGTCAGATCTAACGGCCCCCGTACTACCCACGTCACCGACACTCTGACAGTCGTTGGATCTGACACCTGACCTCTCTCGCACGTTCGCACCCAGCCATCAGACGCCATCTGTCCAGCCACGTGCAGCTCACGTGCTGCATGGGTAATTTGCTCAGTCTACCCTGCATTTATTTTAGTTTGGTGTTTCTGTAAAATAAAGTATACAGTTAGGCCATTTTGCATTTTAGCACTTGTAGTTTCTATATTTGTACTTTAGTCGTATTTGTGTGGACCCATGTGCTTCCTCACGTATTTCTGGGATATTTGCATTATTTACCTTGGATTTATCTGTTGTTATGAATTGAAGTTTTACTTTCTGTATTTGCAAGTATACCCTTGTGCGTACTGAATTGTGCTGATATCCGTGGAAAAATCGCAGCCTGGACCCTATATTTTTCACGATGTTATTATTTAGCCCCAAGACATGTATTCTTTGCAGATTGGTCCCTATATGCTGTGTGTTTTATTTTTGATTTAATATATAGCAAAAAATTATCCAAAAATCACGAAATTTTGACACATGGCTCCTGCCATGGTGTAGGAATTTTGGTTAATTTTTGGTTTTGTTTTGATTGATTTTGTTATTTTTTAAAATTAAAAAACCCAAAAAATAGTCCTGTTTACTTTAAGAAATCCATTAAAAATATTAAAAACCCTTGAAAAATTATAAAAAAATCATGTTTGCTTGTTTCATGTTGTTTGAATTTATATGCAATTTTCATCTTGTTTCTACTTATAAAAACCTAAAAATTAAAAAAAATTTAAAATCTTATAAAAATCAGCAAAAACTCATAAAAAATCAAAAAAAATGTATTTTTACAGTTTCTCATAAAAATACTGTTGGGATTTTATAGCCATTTTAAGTAATTTTAACTTGCCATTATATTCTAGCTGGACATTGGTCACTGTTTTTGACTTGATTTCATTTTTAGAAAATTAATTAAAAATAAAAAAACCCCATAAAATCCACAAAAACATTTAAATATTTTAAAAACACAAAAATGTTTTTGTTTGGAATGTTTGGAGTATTTTTGGGACTTTAAATAATTGTTGAAGTGTGGATTTTAGAGTTCTTTTATGCTTTTTCTCATATTTTAAAATCATAAAAAAATTTGAAAAATACAAAAGCCACCATTTCTTGTCTTTTCTTGGATTCCCCACGACTTCGTAGCTTTCGCATCACGTGCTCCTTGTGTTCGACCCTGGTTTTGTCTGATTGCTTGATCTCTTTATTGGTGGTCTTCTTTTCTGGATTGATTTCGCCTTGCGATTCAGGTCGCAACGACCTTATTTATTCCTTAACCCGAGTTGCAAAAGCATGTCATCAGAATGGCGTCGTTGCCGGGGAGCACGACTTAGTAGTCGGTTTTCCCTTTTTTCGGCTTTATTTTCATTTTTCTTCTTTTTATTTTCTTTTGTTTGTTTTCTTTTTCTTTTTCTTTTTGTTTTTGTTTTGTTTCTTTTTATTTTATTTATTTTCTTTGATTTTATTTTGCATTTATTTTATTTCATTTATTTTCCTTTTATTTTTTAAAAATAACTGTGGTCTGACATATTTTTTGTTTTCTTTTCTTGCGGGGGCCCGACGAGCGAGGGCGGCGATCTTCGGAGAGCTGAGGTACCTGCGTGACTTAGAGGCGAATCGTTTCTACATCGAGCCATGGGAGAGCGTAGGAGAGGAGGAGCAGGAATTCGGGAGTAGTTTAGCTTAGATTATTTTCTACTATAATTATTGTAATAAGACAGGACCAGGACTTGGACTCAGACTTGGTGTGATTTCGGGGTCTGTTTTGCCGAGCACCGGTGTGCTCCGGGGACCTCACCGCTGATTTTCACTGGTTTTGTTTTTTATCACATTTTTCTTTTATTTCTGATTCTCGAAGGTTTTGGCCCTCATACTTAAGACTTTTGCTTGCTTGTGACATAATTACTTACGACCCAACCCTAATTGCATTTCTGTTCCTATAGATCGTTAATTGGACCTTATTAA
Organism: Ottelia alismoides; assembly: GCA_037367405.1. NCBI lineage: Eukaryota > Viridiplantae > Streptophyta > Magnoliopsida > Alismatales > Hydrocharitaceae > Ottelia > Ottelia alismoides. Next base: position 1,268,433 of record JAZKJV010000158.1, read on the forward strand.
TTAATTCACAAAGAAAAAGTTAACTCGGTCACCTGAGGGGTCACGTGCCACTAGAGACCATATAAAGCGTTGGCAAGATCCATTGTGGCAGACACCGATCGACATCAGAGACCGAACCCCGACCCCTCTTGTTGACCCGTTAGCTACAGTTCTTTGCGAGTAGAAATTATTCGTCTAAGGCCGATTTCTTCTTGCATCATTGATGAATCCATGATTCATTAACTTTTATGTCGTATTTTGTCTTAAAACCCTTAACAAATGCATGTAAATATTCATTAATTCTCATCTTTAGATAGTTTAATCCTTCCTCTTAGACGCTCAATCGGAACACACATGCAAATCATTTCAACTTCAACTCAAATCGCAATTCATTTTTTGAGGTTTTTCACGCCTGTTCTCATTAAGTCTGGAAGCCATTGATTTGATCTTGCAAAAAACTAAACTTGTGGCCGATTTTATCATGAATCGAGCATAGAAATCTCTTATTTGCAGATCCATCTTGAATCTGGAGCATCTTCAAGGCATCTGGAACTTTCAATCTTCAACAAAACACAATTCAAACAAGGCTTAACAACCTAATCATCAGACGCCAGGATAGTAGACCTCTACCTTCGTCGATCTGTAGCAGCCACTTCGAGCCTTATCCGCCAGACGACCATTGCGTGCGAGCTCGAGGGTTAGAGGAGCTAACCCTCTGGACCTGCCGGAGGTCTAAAGTCACCGCCATCTGCTCGAGAAAATTCGGAGAAGGAGAGTCCGTCGTCAGAGGCATAACAACCTTAAGAACCGCAAGAACGCCCCGCGCTACAGGCTTGTGACGCGCGACGCGCGTGGAGTCGTCAGATCAACACCTACTCGTTCTAATCACAGCCGTTCAAATCGAAACGGTGGAATATTTGCAAAATAAACCCGCCGACTTCCAGAAATTAAAGTCCGCTCCATAAGGTTTTCAGATTTGCATTTAGGTCCCTTCGCAGGGACCTAAATGTAAAACTTCTTATTTTTCTTTCAAAACAGTCCATGTTAAGGACCTTATTGCAATATTTTTAGATACTTTTTCTTGCGCTTATACCCCTGGGCTGTAGGGGAATTTTAGACCTATTTTGACCTCGTTTTTTGTAGATTTTCTTAAGGTAGTTACACAAATACCTCCGCGCATTTTTCATTCATTTTTCGTGTGTTTTTATCGTGTTTTTATCGTGCTTTAATTCGTCGCAAATCGACTCTATTTTGTTTTGGTTTCGTGTGTAGTTCGAGCCCGTTGCTCGTCCCGTTCACCTATTATATACTACCATATATTTTCACCTATATTCCACATATTATACCATAAATAAATTTTGTGAGTAATATCCCTTTGAAAAATAAATAAAAATTGAAAAAGATTAAAATCAAATAAAAAATTAACAATAAAAACTCCATAAAAATCGTAGTTTTTCTTTGATCGCTTTAAGAAGAGGAAAAATAAATTGCAAAAATATTTTTCTTAAAAAATCAACATACTCTATTCTACCTCCTTGAGTTCGACCCAGGCACACTCACCTGATAAAATAAATAGTGTAGGTTTTTCTCTAAAAACCGAATTTGTTTGATCGGAGCAAGGATCCTTTTTACGGCTTTCTACATCGACAGCTTTATCTTCTAAAAGCCATAAATCGACCTTAGCGACCGCTATCAAATGGCGCTGTTGCCGGGGAGACGTTAGAGTATTTTGAGTTTTTACCTCTTTTGTGATTTTATTTTTTTCGCTTCTTTTCGTTTTGTATTTCGTAGTTTTTTGTACAGTTTTTCGTACGGATTTTCTCGACTCATTTCTCGATCATTTTCGTTAGCCGCTAATCAAGTTTTGCATGGCCTGCAGGATCAGCCGATTTCTTAGGAAGCTGAATCAGTTGAAAGAGCAGAGGCCGATTCCTTCTCTACAAGTCGGCTGCAGAGGGCAGAATTTGATTAATGTAATTTTGTAAAAGAGAGAGAAGAGAGAGAAACTGTATTTAACTATAGTAGAAGGGGTCCACTAAGGATATCTCGACGTGTAATTCCCCCCCCCCTCCCATTTCTTTTTCATGGTCTAATTCGCCAGATACCGTGTATTCAGGGGATCAGGGCACCCACCGCGGTTTTCTCGCCTTATCGATTTTTTCCGTGGCTTTTTCCGATAGATGCATGCTTAGGTTTTTTCTATCTGATTGTGCCTACGTAGTTAGTTTTAGGACTCGCAACCTAGGTGCATTATTTTAGGATTTTTATAAAAAGGAAAAAAATCGGTAGACGTTTGTTTGAAAAATCCAAAAAAAATACAAAACCACAAAGTAAAATCAGGACTGCTAAAGATATCTGACTTAAAAACCGTAATGATTCATCTGACTTGGGAGAGTAATCCCCGCACATCTTCTCGGAGTGCGCGAGCGAGAGCCGACCCATAAGGTTAGAGCCAAAACCCTGTATTTCCCACGAAATACTACTTAGTCTATACACCTGATCACTGTTCCTCAGTGGGTACGCTCGGGTAGCCGGAAACGGTCCGGGTTTACTTAGCAGAGTGGGAGGTTTAGAGTACACTGCGCAAGGCTCCGTCCTCAAATAACACGGGTAGCCGAAAACGGTCCGTACTTACTCCCATACTGGCTGAGTGCGAGTGATTTTATGTAAAAACTAGGGCCAGTGTTTCGGAGAAACTATCGGGCACCTATCAGCTCGCGATAATCGATCGGATTTGTTTGCTAACTACAACCCTAAAACCGACAAGATAAAAGATCGAACTCTTACAGTCTTCACCAAGTTGTGTTGGTGAAAGCGGGGTTTACTTTGTGTTTGCTTGCGGGGCGTGAGTTACCGCGGCTTTCGCATTTTTCCCTCTCCTTTGAATCTAAATCGTGCTCTCCCGATTAATTCTCTTGACATCGAAGATGACGTCTCGATGACTTTTCTGCTCAGACTACGTGAGCTTTCGACCGTCGACCGTCGATCGTACATCATCACAAGCTGGGGATGACCCTCTTCCCGAGCTGGTCCCATCTGATCTCGAGGAGAGTCAGACTCAGACTCCCTCGCCTCCTGGAATTAATATTGAGGCAGACCCTTGCCTCAATACATCTAGATCTCCAGCCAATTTTTTGTTGAGTTCTTACGAGAGCTTTTCTTTCACAGACAATCAGATGGCTCGTGGCAAAGGACCGACATATGAGAGGCCACCAGCTGGGGAGCATCAGGAAGGAAGACCAGACTCCGCATACATTACAACAGGGATTCTCGACATGCTCCAACAGATGAATATTCAAATTCGAGATCAATTCAGAGTTCAGAATGAATTGCGGGCTGAAATAGCCACGCTGCGAGCAGGGGCCGGGAACTAGTTACCGCCTATAGTGGTTCCTGCTATTTTACGGGATGAGTATGACCCAGGTGCGAGAACGCTCCATCATTGGATTCGGCTACCGCCAAATCAAGGGCCATACGAGTTGAGACCGTCCTTCATTTCATTGCTTCCCAAGTTCTACGGGAATGCCGCAGAGGAGCCGTTTACCTTTTTACAGCAATTCGAGATGATTTGCGGTACGACTTTCTATCCAGGAGTTACGTAGGAGGTTGTACGCCTCAAGGCATTTCCTTTTGCCTTAGTTGATAAGGCGCTTTACTGGATGAGTCATCTGGGGAGGGAAATTTCTACATGGGACGACCTAAAGTCCACTTTCCTGCATAAATATTTTCCTCTGGGAAGGACGAACATGATGAGGAGTCAGATCTCCAACTTCACATAGCTTCCGCATGAATCTTTCCATGAGGCATGGGATAGATTCAAGGACCTTACGGAGAGATGCCCGCATCATGAAATACCGATGAAGGTGCTAGTGCAGAATTACTTTGGAGGACTCCAGCCGAACATCCAGGGGATCATGAGTGCCGCATGTGGTGGCAACTATTTGAACAAGGATGCTGAGTCAGTCTGGGCCATCTTCGAAGGGATGGCTGAGAACTCAAGAGTCGTTGACTCTACTCGGGCATTTCAGAAAGCCCCACAACCACCACATCACCGAGAGCATCACAAGGTGGCTAATATTTCAGACTCTGAATCAAACACCAACATGGGATACATTAGTGAGAAATTAACGTTAGTGGGCGTGATTCAGAAGCAAGTCCAGGACTTACAATCGCTGCGAGAGTTGGAGAAACTCTCATTTCTACCTCAGCAGCTGAGTGATCTTTCGAAGAAGGTCTCTGAGCACTAACTTCAGTACCAGCAGAGCCAGTCTTCTTCGACCACACAACTAGCACGGGGATCTTATCCGCTCCACCCGCCCGTCAGGTTCATTACGTGTAGAGCGAGCCAGAGACTCCGTAGATTGATTGGCATGAGGATCAGTCTCATGCAAATTCCGGCCATATCACCAGTGTTGCAGAGATGGAGGTTGAGTCGCAATCCACTCTCGAGATTAATGGGATATGGTATACTCTGATTCAGCAACTGAGTACACCGCATCATCAGCAGCAGCCGTACGGTCATCCGCAGCCTGGACGTCCACATTTCCAGCACCGCTAGAATTTCACGCAGCAACGGTCTCACCCGAATGTTTATAATCAAAGACCACAATCATATCGATATCTTGCTCAGCATTCACAGATTTATCCTTATCTGCAGCCGCAACAATCTTCCTCTACACCTCAGAGATACTCTCAACCTTCCACCTCTCAGCAATACATGCCAAGGCAGGAGAGAGAAGTAAGCCAGGGCCACCATAATGAACCAGAGATGTCTTCACAGGCCCAAGCACTCAATCAGATCATGGATATGTTGAGTACGCTCCAGATTGCACATAAAACCGAGATGGAGCAGGTTAACCGTCGTCTGATTAACCGCACTGAAGACCACTCTTCCAGCCCAGCCTCAGATGAACTCGAACAACAAGAGGAGGCATCCAGATCAGGTAGATACTACAGGTAAGATCTCGTTTTTTGAATTTTTATCTAACTTCATTCTTCTCAGGAGCAGTAGATCACCATGAGTACCTGCTGGAGTAGAGGAGAGGGCACTAGAGGAGTAGGAGCAAATCCATGAGCCGAAAGATTCTGATGCCGAGGAGGAAAACCAGCACGATGATGAGGACCACTCTGCAGACTCAAGAGAAGGGAGCGATGCCGATACAGTAGATATGGACACTGGCAAATCAGACGATGACATCACGCCAGATCAGGCAGATAATCCCGAGAAATACATTTCTTCCTCTGTCTTAGAGAGTTTTGTACATAATTCTGAAACTCTCGATGTACAAGCTGATTCCAATATGAATAAAAAATCTGATTTTCTTACTCCTGACTTTGTTCCTTTTCCCGATGCTTTGTTTGGAAAAGGAAAGAAAAACACCAAAAAGAATGTTCTCACTCCAGAAACTGAGCGATTATTGAAAGATCACATCTTTCTGAAGATTCCACTTTACAATGCCTTGGATCATTTTCCTACACTCAAGAATCAGTTGAGGAACAAATGCACTACATGTAGGAAAAAGAGATCATGAGTTGAGAAGCATATATTGACCAAGGCAACTTCGTGTGCGATTCGAAACAAGGTACCCAAGAAGAAGAAAGATTCTGGAGCTCACTATGTCAATTGTCAGATTGAAGACACTACATTCCATCGTACTCTCTTAGATAATGGTTCCACGATCAATTTACTTCCATCCTCTTTGCTTGATAAGCTCAAGCTAGGTCCTCTCTACAAATCACGAGTGATACTTCAGTTTGCAGATCAATCTGTAAAGCGGCCTAGAGGTGTACTAAGGAATATTATCGTGACTGTTCAGGGCTTGCAGTTTCCAGTGGACTTTACTGTCCTAGACATGATATGCCTTGTACAGTTACACCTTGCTCCAATCATTCTCGGGAGCCCCTTTTTGCAGACAGCAAGAGCACTCTTTGATTATGACGTTGGGAGAGTATCATTCCGCACAGACAATGGAGAGATACACATTGAGATGGAGAGAGAATGTAGCAGTCTTAGATCAGTATTGTCATTTACTTCAGAGGACACCGGTCTTGCAGAAGATTGTCAGCACATAGATGAGACACAATTTCCTGATCTTAAGAGCGTTTATTTTGATACCCAAGATATCCTACACGAGGATAAGGTAGATCACTTGGTACCTAGTTCATCATATGATTGTTCACATACAGAGACAGATTTAATATCAGATTCAGATGAGCAGTCACCTGTAGTAGACATCTCAATACCGTAGATTGAAAGTACACATATTACGGCACAAGAGTCAATTGATTATATTGCACAGATCATACAGTCTATTCATCGTAGAGAGTCGGATGGTGTGATGCTTACACATATAGACACCTTCTGTAGTCCGACTCCAGAGACGCATATTTCAGAAAAGAGTGTTATGCCATGTACAGAGTTCACTTACAAAGGAGGCTCTACTTTTTCAGCCAACGATCAGTATGCACATAAAAAGCAGAAAATTCAGTATGATCATGGTTGAAGTGATCTATTTTGTACAGGAGTCATGATCATTCTTTCACTTCATCTCGTCTTGTACAAATTCTTTTGAGCCATTCGATTTCTGGAGATCCACAACACTTGTATATTCTTCGTAGACCATAATCATCCCTATTTTTGCTCGTCGTCTATGCTTAGGATACCAGATGCTAAGTATAGGGGGCACCGATTGTTTTGATTGACGTTTTATATTTTCGTTCTGATTCTTTTGTATATCCTTTCTTTTTCACAAATCACTGGTCTCCGATTTTTGGCTACACTCTTTTCTATACTTAGGATGCCTTATCCTAAGTATGGGGGGACCGAATGATTTCGATGATTTCGTATTCTTTATTCCTTTTGATCTTTCGTTGTATATTCTTTTTACTCTGTCACCTTGTTTTTGTTCTCCCGTTATACTTACGATGACCTGATCGTAAGTATAGGAGGGGTTGACTGACTTGTACTCTTTATTCTTCTTCACCCATTTTTACTTAGCACGAGTTATGTCCTCCTTTTTCTCTTTTGATGCTATGAGGACATAGCACAAGCTAAGTATAGGGGGGTGCGTATATATTGTATATATACTTTTGTCCATAACTCGTACTTTTACGTATTTTCTATATCTATAAAATTCATAAAAAGTGGGTAAGGGTTAATTTAAAATCCATTTATATATTTATTTATTACTTGTAAAATCCTTGTAAATAAGTAAAATATGTTTAAAATTTGTATTTAAAATCTGTAATTAAAATATGTATTTAAAATTTGTATAATACTTATTTAAAATCCTATTTATTAAAAAATGTGTAAAAATCATTTAATCCTTACAAAATCCCTTGTAGATAAAATCTATAAAACACATTGGATAATTAATCTAAATAAAATATATCTTGTAATATTCATGGCTAAATCTTGTTTATAAAAATCATAAAATCCATAAAAAATTTACAAAGTCCTAAAAGTCATAAAAATTACAAAATCCTTAAAATCCATAAAAATATGTAAAATTCAGAAAATGGACTTCACAAAAACATGGTTGCATTTGCATTTGCATTATTCAGAATAAGTTTGATTTCTGGAACTAAGGATTGAGTCTAGTCTGAAGGATGGAGCTTGATTACGGCTTTTAACTTTCGTTGTAAGGAGCCTAGTTAGGATCTAGAATTTAAACTCTTCAGGTCTTTTGACTTAAAATCTTTGGGTTCCGTAAGACCATATTCGGGAAATCAAGTCATATGTGCTTAAGTAGACCATTTGTTGTCATCCGTACAACTCTACACCAGTGAACCAATCTTGAACACATGCACTCTGCACTTAGCTCGACTCGCATGGAGTTACGAAGGGCATACATCTTGGTAGTGCGTTTCTATCCTTATCTTTGCGGCATTGACGTCTAAAGACGGGAGATATTGGGGTTGCGATAGTTGCTTCGGATGAGGAAAGGATATGCTGACACAATTTTTCTAAGACCTCAAAAAAGGGATGGAATAAAAAGATGCTATATCCGTCGAGGCATAAAAAGATGAATGCAGTGCAAGCAAATTACAAAGTCAACTCAAAGAAGAATCCACCAAATATGACCACAATGGTCCACACTTCCACCAAAAAAGCATGCACATCTTAGTGAAGACTTAGCTACACCGGTTGAGCTTTACAAGGAGATGCGTCTACACTGGTCGCACTCCACTTATTTTCCCATTCTTCTACTTTCTCTCTATACTCGATTGTGGACATAGCAGAACTGAACTCAGAAGGGAATACCTCCCTCCCCGAGGAAAGAGTAGCGGGATGAGGAAGCCATAGAAGTGTATATCCGGGATGGATGGTTTCTTCGTTTCTTTAAGCAGGAAGAGCTAAATCAATTCACACACTGTACAAATTGACTTCAAGGATGATAGAGTTTGCGATATGAATAAGTGAGTCTGAACTAGCCAATGAAGTGATCTTGAATAAGGATTTTTGTAACTTGAGGACTGTTGAGGATAAAATCCTAATCCTAATTAAGGCTCCGGCAAAATGCTTGTTTCAGGCCCGATCGAGCGCTGTCCTTTGTATGTTCTCATGAATTGGTTTAGGAAAACATTTCTTTCTCTTTCACTTACTTTTTCAAAATAAGTGTTTGCTAAGGGACTAGTAAGGTTTAAGTATAGGGGGTTGATGAATCCATGATTCATTAACTTTTATGTCGCATTTTGTCTTAAAACCCTTAACAAATGCATGTAAATATTCATTAATTCTCATATTTTAACAAAATCCTATTCATGAATAAATATTAACTTTTAAGCATAAAACTCATGTAAATAAATTAAGAACAAAGAAAGAGAAAAGAAGACAGATTGGATATATGTAAATATGTACAATATGACTTATAAATATAAATATAACTGCAAGGTATATTTATAGCCTAACCCTCGAGATTAAGTGAGCATGGATTGGTCGACAAACCAATAAGTAGTGGTAGATAAGGAAAGAAAACCCTAAAAATAAATTAAGACACACTTCATAAATCTCTCACTATTTATCAAATAAATACAAAACTTCAATGATTTTTAATTAAGTCATATGTACATATTTTTCACCAAACTCTTTTCCTAATTATTTCTAGATATATATATATATAAGTTAAAAATATTACCTTGTACATATACCAAGAAATCCTACTCATAAATTATCAAAATCTCAACTTCCGAACATCATAACTTCTTCATAAGAACTCCAATTTCACTCTACTCGCCTTTAAAGTTCATAAAATAATATTCACTAATTAATAAAGGTGGTTTCATCAAATTCGGAGTCTGTTTTCAAAAAGTCGGTTTTGGGACCAAATGACAACGGGGTTTCTGGGCTATTTATTTTAAGTAGAACACGTTATTTATAGTTTTCTTAATTTTATAATTTCTAATTATTTTCATGATCTTGTAGTTTAACCCTAAATATTTCAGAATTTTTGAAGCCTATTTATTATTTTAATAAAATCAAAAACCCTAAATTATAGGTAAAAATGAACTGACTAGATAATACATGTATTTATTAATATATGTAAACTAATTTATTAAAATCCCTAAAAATTCACATAATCTTTATTTATTATTCTAATAATTACGAAAATATAAAATTAATATTTATTTATTTATTAAATTAAAAATCCAAAACCTATTTATCTATACATATTTATTAATATAATATTTATATTTCAATAATAATTATTTTTTATAAATAGTAATTATTCCATAAATTAGATAATTAATTTAGTTACATTTCATGTATTTATACCTATTTAAATAACATTATTTATTATTTAATATTGAATTTACAAAGAATTTCGTGCATCTGGCCAACCAGGTGCCGACACGTGTCAGCAACTGGTTCATCTTCTTCCAAGAAGGCTGAACTGACAATCTGTTCCAACCAGCCAACTTCAACCATTTATATAGCACGCCTCTTAACCCTTCTGGACAATCTAATCCATTGATTCAACCCTCCTAACTACCTTCTCCACCGCCCACCATTCGATTCGACTTGGAGCTCACGAAATCTCATTATATAAGCTTCCAAAGTTGGCGTGAGCCAACTAACTTTCCAACCACCTGAAACACTCTAGTTCCAGTGGCCGACTCGCATTCTTCATAGCCTCGCTTCGTCGGATTTGGAGGTGACAGCTCCGCCCAAGCAAGACCGCGTGGAGGAGGGATCATGGGAGGAGGTTCCAAGGCTCTGGCAGCCTTGAATCGCAGCTCAGAGCCACGTTCAGCTCCGACGAAGGTCGACCGTCGAGCAGCAACTAGAGGTAAATACACTTCTTCTTCACAGACTTATTCCTCCACCTTCACCAAATTATTTCTCGATCGTCGTGCCACGATTAGCATGGCTAATCCATCTTCAGATAGTTTAATCCTTCCTCTTAGACGCTCAATCGGAACACACTTGCAAATCGTTTCAACTTCAACTCAAATCGCAATTCATTTTTTGAGGTTTTTCATGCCTGTTCTCATTAAGTCTGGAAGCCATTGATTTGATCTTGCAAAAAACCAAACTTGTGGCCGATTTTATCATGAATCGAGCATAGAAATCTCTTATTTGCATATCCATCTTGAATCTAGAGCATCTTCAAGGCATCTGGAACTTTCAATCTTCACGAAATCACAACTCAAAGAAGGCGTAACAACCTGATCATCAGACACCAGGATAGTAGACCTCTACCTTCGTCGATCTGTAGCAGCCACTTCGAGCCTTCTCCGCCAGACGACCATTGCGGGTGAGCTCGAGGGTTAGAGGAGCTAACCCTGTGGCCCCGCCGGAGAGCCAAAGTCACCGCCATCTGCTCGAGAAAATTCCGAGAAGGAGAGTCCGTCGTTGATAAGCGATCCGAACGACTAAGGTAAAGGTACAAAAATAGGGTCGTTGCGACCTCGGTCGCTCAGATGCGCTAAATCAAGAAAAAATGAACCACTCGCGAAGAATAAAATCAATCAAAACGAAGAAGCGGTCCTGCTATGTGATTAACTTGGTATAGCACCCAGGGTCGAACTCAAGGAGCACGGATTGGCCGAAGGCCTACGAAGTAGTAAAAACAAATAAAAAAAAGAGGAAAATATTTTTAGTAGTTTTTAATTGTTTTTATATTTTTTTGGATTTTTAACTGATTAAGAAATTAAGAAAAGCAAATACAAGCACAATTCAACAAATTATTTAAAGCAACAAAAATCAACCAAAAATTAAAACAAAAATATTTTTATGTGTTTTATATTTTTTATGTTTTTGGTGAATTTTTGATAATTTTCTGATGTTTATTTTATTTTCTAAAAATCGAACAGTAGCTAACAACAATGGCACTGTCCAGCCAGGCCAAAAGTCCCTAGATAAAATATCTAAGGGTCTCAAAATGGCCTTGAGGTAATTTTCCTGTAAAGTAGGTAAAATAAGGAAAATTTAGGTACCAAGTTTATTATTTTTGGGTTTTCAATTTATTTACTAGAATTTTTATTGGTTTTTGAGTGTTTTTAAGTTTTTAGTGTTTTCCAGTGGTGAAAAATAGCCAAAATTGGCTAGAAAATCAAGAAAACAAAACTAAACAGTGAAAAATTTTTATAGCATTTTTCGGGGAGTTTTTATATTTTTTGTGAATTTTCAAGCTAAATAGTAACAAAAATAAAGGTTTTTGAATTTTTAAAAATAGCAAACAAAATCAGAAATGTCCTCAAAAATCCGTGAAAATCCTACACCATGGCAGGAGCCATGTGTCAAATTCTCATTGGATTTGGAGGTGATTTGATATTTTATTCAAAAATAAAGATAGGGTACTGTGCACAGGGACTGAAATGCAAATACCCAAAGTTCTGGGGGTCCCGGTGCAATTAACCCAGCAAAACACGCGCCAAGCGCGTGCCTGGGGCACTCAGGGACCTATATGTAACAAAAATAAGTTCCAAGGACTTATTGGTAACAGGTACCAAAAGTCCAGGGAGCTTAGTTGCAAATAACCTACAAAATATCGCACATGGGGAAATAAAACACGCACAGGGGTATAACTGCAATTATCTGAAAACTTTCCTTCATTTCATAACAACCAGAACTACAAGGGCATATACTGCAAATAACCCAAAATAACAGGTGACGAAGCACGTGGCTCACAACAGGCAGGGGTATAAGTGCAATTATCTAAAGCTCAGGGTCCGCTATGCAAATAAACCTAAAACTAAACAACGTACTTAAATATTTACAGGACTAAAGCTAAATAAAAATAAAAGCGGGGCCTAAGGGTAATTTACCCTTTATTAAGCTGGGTCGTTGGATGCACGCCACGTGGCTGATCGGATGGCGTTGAGGCGAGGTGGCTGGCGATCCAACGGCTGAGGTCGATCCTCCAAAGATCGGGCGGTGTATGCAGCTCCACTAATGGACGGTCAAGATGCAATCTGGAGCGGGCGGAGAAGATCGACGGTGACTGGAGGCCCTGGATGAACAGGCGGCCGACGAACTTCGCCGGCCTCGTGAAGGCGCCTCCGGCCTCCTCTGCTGCGCCTGAGTATCGGAGAAGCTCCGGCGTGAAGGTGCGCAGCTGCTGATGGCCTCCGATGCCCCAACCGAGCTCAGGGGAGCTCCGACGAGGGTGGCGGAGGTGAAGCTCCTGGTCTGAATGTCGAGAGGCCTCAGATGGCCTCCGCTGGACCTGCAAAACCTCTCAGGAGATTCGCGGGTCGAGGGCAAAGTGCCTCGACCCAGTTAGGCGAAGTGGGGATGGCTGGTGCGTCGGGACGGTGGGCTCCGGCGAAGGTGGTGGACGGAGAAGCCCGGTTCCCAGCTCCTGTGCAAGCTGGGTTGCGTGAGCGGGTGGAGAACGTGCGGCGGAGGAAGGCGAACGTGAAGGTCGGGTCCGATGGTCGGATGGTGGTCGGAACCGGGGTGAATCGAAAAAGTACGACGGCGAAGCGATTTGGGGGAAAACTGGAATTAGATGAAATGGCGGAGCTACGAGGTTACCTGGATGATCGGTGAGACTGGGGAAGAGCAAGGGGTGCTCCTGGTCGTCGCCTCGAGGGTCGTCTCGGCCCGAGGCTCGAAGCTCGCTCAGGTGGCGGAGCTACGGCGGCAATGTCGCCGGATCAGTGGATTCCTCCTCCTCTCCTCGCTGCAACAGGTGGAATCGCTCACTGTCACTCTCGCGGTCTCTCTGGAGCTCACAGGGAAGGAGGTGAATGACCAAAGATGGCGTGGGAAGGTGGCGGAGCTGCAGCTATATACGGTGGAAGGGTCCGAGAAGAACGGCTCGGGTAGGGTCGTGGAAGCGCGCGGATCCCGAGGTGGATACCCGGCAAAGGTGTCGGATGTGTAAGGGTCAAAATGGAGCCGGGGTTTGGCGAATTGGGTGTCGGGTCGAGCGGGTAGAATTAGGAGAAGTCGGGTCCGGAGCCCAGACCCGTGGGAAGTGGTCCTGGGGGGGCTAGTTGACCGGGCGGTCAACATCCCCAGGACCCAATGGGGTTCGGCCACGTGGCTGGATCTTGAGGTGACAAATCAGGGTAGCTAGGGGCCGAATCTGCAAAAACTCCAAACATGAAATATTTTTATTTTATTTTTTCCTTTTTTTGGTGATTTTTAATTAATTTTTAGAAATAAAAATAGGCTATATACATAATATGTACTAGATATAGGTATATACAATAAATATAGGGTTTTGATTTTTTGATTTTTATACATTATTTTTATACAATTTTATCCTTATTTTATATTTTATTTATTTATAGAATAAAATAAGGAATAAAAAGGTATTTTATTTTATTTTTATTATTTATGTGAATAGATATATACATATATATACATGGTATATGTACAATGTATTTTTGTATTTTTGATTTTTCTATTTTTATTTTGTTTTAATTTTAATTGTTTTTATTTTATTTATTTACAATATATAATATAGACTATTTACAAAAATTATAAAAATTACTTTTATATATTTACACAGCTAAATAAATATATAGGTGTGGTTTATGTACATGATGAAAGGAGGCACTTTTGATCTTTTTGATTTTTAACTTTTTATTTTGTTTTTATATATTTTTATAAATATGTACAAGTATTTACAAGCATATTTTTGGGTGAGGAAAATATAGTTTTATTTATTTACACAAATATTTACACATGAGCCCCTATCTCCCTCTACTTTGGCTTTTATGCGGTCAGGCCCATGCTGAGCCCTCCCTTGGGTTAGGTTTCTCAATATTTATTCTAAATATTTCCCTCTTTTTCTTTTTAATCTTTATTCTTTTATTTTTGCACAAAAACATGCTAATTATAGGTTTTTACACAATGCATGCTTTTGGTAATTATTCCTATTTACACATATCTACATGCATTTGCAAAGGTTTTTGTAGCTAAAATATAAGAATAAAGAGTGATGAATGGGTATTCATCAGTCGTCAGAGGCATAACAACCTCAAGAACCGCAAGAACGCCCCGTGCTACAGGCTTGTGACACGCGGCGCGCGTGGAGTCGTTAGATCAACGCCTACTCATTCTAATCGCAGCCTTTCAAATCGAAACGGTGGAATATTTGCAAAATAAACCTGTCGACTTCCAGAAATTAAAGTCTGCACCAGAAGATTTTTAGATTTGCATTTAGGTCCCTCCGCAGGGACCTAAATGTAAACTTCTTATTTTTATTTCAAAACAGTCCCTGTTAAGGACGTTATTGCAATATTTTTTGATATTTTTTCTTGCGCTTATACCTCTGGGCTGTAGGGGATTTTTAGACCTTTTTTGACCTCATTTTTTGTAGATTTTCTTGAGGTAGTTACACAACTACCTCCGCAAGTTTTTCATTCATTTTTCATGTGTTTTTATCGTGTTTTTATCTTATTTTAATTCGTCGCAAATCGACTCCGTTTTGTTTTGGTTTCGTGTGTAGTTCGAGCCCATTGCTAGTCCTGTTCACCTATTATATACTGCCATATATTTTCACCTATATTCCACATATTATACCATAAATAAATTTTGTGAAAAATATCCCTTTGAAAAATAAATAAAAATTGAAAAAGATTAAAAGAAAATAAAAAAAATAAAAATAAAAACTCGATAAAAATCGTTGCTTTTCTTTGATCATTTTAAGAAGAGGAAAAATAAATTGCAAAAATAATATTATTAAAAAAATCAGCATACTCTATTCTGCCTCCTTGAGTTCACTCACCTGGTAAAATAAATAGTGTAGGTTTTTTCTCTAAAAACCGAATTTGTTTGATCGGAGCTAGGATGCTTTTTGCGGCTTTCTATATCGACAACTTTATCTTCTAAAAGCCGTAAATCGACCTTAGCGACCGCTATCATATAGATAGGTTTATTTCAGTCTTTAATTTATTTGCAGATTACTCTGCATGTAGAGAGTTGGAGTCAGGTACGCATTTCTTACTCTGCATGCTCATAGTTTACAAATATTTACAACATATTTTTGGGTGAGGAAAATATATATAATTCATTTATTTACAAATATTTACACTAGAGCCCCTATCTCCCTCTACTTGGCTTTTATGCGGTCAGGCCCATGCTGAGCCCTCTCTTGGGTTAGGTTGCTCAATATTTATTCTAAATATTTCCCTCTTTTTCTTTTTAATCTTTATTCTTTTATTTTTGCACAAAAACATGCTAATTATAGGTTTTTACACAATGCATGCTTTTGGTAATTATTCCTATTTACACATATCTACATGCATTTGCAAAGGTTTTTGTAGCTAAAATATAAGAATAAAGAGTGATGAATGGGTATTCATCACCCCCCTATACTTAACTTTGCTAGTCCCTTAGCAAACACTTATTTGAAAAAGAGGTGAAGAAGAAAGAAAAAGAAAAAGAGGATGTACATGGATCAAGGTTGATTATTAAACTTGCCTTCATTAAATTGGGGTATGGAGCTCGATCAGATCTTTAGATTATTAGTGTGTCGGAACCTTATTTAGACTTAAGCTTAAAACTCAACAGTCTCCAAGTTCCACTAATCTATAACCAAGACTCCTCAATGCTCCAGATCAGAACAAGTCATCAATCACAAACCCTAAAGACCATGAGTCTTTTCTTGTCCTGTGAATGTGAAGTCTAAGCTCTCCACCTCAGAAATGGCAACTTGACAACCCTCCCCAACAAGGTAACTCTATGACCTCAATCTGGCCACTCTTTCCTCGAGGAGCGGGGTATTCCCTTCTAAGTTCAAGTTCAACCGGCTCAAGAAGAGGGGGAAGAAGAGAATGGGTCAAGGCCAGTGTAGCCAAGTACCCTTGGGAGCTTGACCAGTGTAGCCAAGTCTCCCTGCTGCAAGCTACAACAGGTGGATCATGAAACCAAGCTTTGCTTATTGCACTCTATATACATACTCCGGTGGGATTATCATTTTCTCTCAGACCCACCACTTTTTTGGAGTTCTTTTCTTTTTGCACATTTTTTTTTCAAGTGCATCTGTACAACATATACGTGTGCAGCATATATACAAGGAGTTTTTCCTCTTGAGCCAGTAGACCATCCCTCTTTTGAAGCTTTATTGCAACCCACAACTCCCGTCGTTAGACCTCATGGCAACCAGACCAAGTTGAGACGCACTTCCTTCACTAAAAGAAGAAGAGAGGTTCCGCCTAGAAGTACTACCCTCATATGCTACCCCAAGTCAAGGAAGACTGCCTCCTCACCACCTCCTCCGTAGAGAGCTCGGTGCATAGTGCTGGTGTCCAAGTAAAGCCATAATCTATATGAGTCATGTGTTGTTGTTAAGTGCTCTACTTAGTCTCATTGAGATGACATGTGATCATAGCCTAGTGGACTCAAAGAATTAAGTCACCATGGACCTGAAAAGCCTTAAACCTAAGTCCTATAAGGTTCCTCTTAGAAATTAGGTGGATTAAGATCTTAATCAAGCTTCATTTCTCAATTTGATTCCGGGCTAGTTTAAATGTCAACTATCATCCAGAAAAACTATATACATATGTACAAAAGATGCTTATTTACACAAATTTTACAATCATGCAAAATTTTTGAAAAATGTTTTGAAATCATGAATGGATGATGCATGAAGTGCAAGTTTTGCAAAAAGATATTTACACACATTTACACAAGATTTTTGCAAACTTTTGATTTTTAAAATATTTTGGAAAAATTTTGTACTATATACATAATTTTGATACGAAAATATTTACACAAGCTTTACACAAAAGATTTTTGAAATCATTTTTACAAAAATAATTTGTACACTAGCTATGTATGTGCAAATAAAAGAAGATTATGTACATGGAAATTTTTTAATTTTTGTGGTTTTTAGCCATTTAGTTATTAACACACTCACACAAAGTACGAGTTATGGCTAAAGTATATATGAAATATATACACACCCCCCTATACTTAGCTCGAACGATGTCCTCAGAGTCAAGAGCGATGGAGAAGACATAACTCGTGCTAGGTATAGGAAAGTGAAAAGGAAGGCTATACAAAGAGAAAAGATAGAAGTCAAGAGGTTCTCAGGTCTTCCCCCTATACTTAGGATCAAATAATCCTAAGTATAGCAGGCTGTATACTAAGGGAAAACCTGAGTGCAGAATGTACCGGGTCTACCCCCCCTATACTTAGGGTGAAATATCCCTAAGTATAGGCAACAAAAGCAGGGTAAACAGAAACAAAAGAAATACTCAAAAGGTCTCACATCCCCCCTATACTTAGGGTAAAGTGCACCCTAAGTATAGCATAATCACAAGATGAAGGAAGGGATGTGGGACTAAAGAATGTGGTGATATGGACATCTGGATCTATACAAGGTGGAAGATCAGTGAAACTCAGGCGTGAGATGCATTAGATGTGAGTCAAAGACCACATCTCACGCAAAATGAATAGGGGCAAGATCAACGACCCGCGGCTCATGATCTAGAAATGGCTTGAGTCGCTGGTCGTTCACTCGAAAGGTACTCTCAGAAGACAACTCAGATATGTCAATGCTACCATTGTCGTGTACCTTTCTAACCAGATAAGGTCCCTTCCATTTGCTCTGTAGCTTCCCTGGAAATAATCGTAGTCTCGCATCAAATAGCCATACTCTCTGTCCAATCTCAAAATGCTTGTGGCTGATATGAGAATCATGCCACTCCTTCACTTTTTCCTTATACTGTAGGCTGCTTGAGAAAGCTGCATCTCTAAGCTCCTCCAGGGCAGCTAACTCTGCCCTCCTCTGGTCTCCCATACCATCTGGATCCATGATAATCTATGTGACTGCCCAAAGTGACTTGTGCCTCAGCTCAACAGGTAAATGGCATGGCTTGCCATATACGAGGCGAAAGGGAGATGTGCCCAAAGGTGTCTTGAAAGACGTCCTATATGCCCACAAGACCGAGTCCAAAAGTTGTGACCAATCCTTTCGGTCAGGGCGGACGACTTTCTGCAGAATAGTCTTGATCTCCCTATTCGACACTTCGGCTAGACCATTCGTCTGTGGATGGTAAGGTGTAGGAACACGATGGTCTATGCCGAACTCGCTAGCAAGTGCCTTCACCTGGTCGTTGATAAAGTGAGATCCCCCATCAGAAATCAGAACTCGGGAACCCCGAACCGCGTGATGATGTGCTTCCTCAAAAATCTGCAAACTATCCTCGCATCAGCGGCTCGGGCGGGGATAGCCTCCAACCAACGACTCACATAATCAACGGCCAACAGAATGTACTCAAATCCCTGACTCTTAGGGAATGGATCCATGAAATCGATGCCCCGTGCGTCAAAAACCTCACAGAAGTGAATGGGCTGCATCGGCATCATATCACGTTGTCCACAAGTGCCCATCCTCTGACAGTCAGTACACCTCTTCACGAACTCATCTGAGTCCTTGAAGAGGGTAGGCCACCACAAGCCGGATTGAAGCACTTTTTGTGCCGTTCTCCTCCCAGAATGATGTCCTCCTGCCTCAAGCTTGTGGCAATAAGTGAGGACGCTATGGTGTTCCTCCTGAGGAATACACCGACGCCAGACGCTGTCCCCTCCTTCGTGGTAAAGGATGGGATCCTCCCAATGGTAGGACTTGGCCTTCGCAAGGAAGGTCTCAAGCCTCTGCCTGGGCCAATCTTGTAGGACTTTCCCAGCAACGAGAAAGTTCACAATATCGGCGTACCACGGGAGTGAGGCGATAGCAAGGATCGCCTCATCTGGGAAGGTATCTCTAATAGGATCAATCTGCTCAGTCTCCTCAGGCTGCTCTAAACGGGAGAGATGATCCGCCACCACATTCTTGACTCCAGGCTTATCTTTGATCTCAATGTCGAACTCCTGGAGTAGAAGGATCCATTTAGTCAGTCTGGCCTTGGCATCCTTCTTTGCCATGAGGTACCTGATGGCGGTGTGATCTGTAAACAAAGTCACTCTAGATCCGATGATATATGATCTGAACTTATCCAGGGCAAACACTACGGCTAGCATCTCCTTCTCTGTGACTGTGTAATTCCGTTGGGCGGAATCCAATGTGCGGCTAGCGTAGTGTATGGCAAATGGAACTCCATCCCTCCTCTGTCCCAGCACTGCCCCTACGGCAAAATCGGAGGCATCCGTCATGATCTCGAATGGGAGAAACCAATCGGGCAGCTGGAGGACAGGAGCCTCAATAACACACTGCTGGAGAGTCGCGAACGACGAAAGACACTTGTCATCGACAAGGAACTCAGTGTCTTTCGTCAAGAGGTCAATCAACGGTCGGGCAATCCTGCTGAAATCCCGAATAAATCTCCTATAAAATCCAACGTGCCCCAAGAATGACCGTAGCTGCCTCAGATTGGACGGCGGTGCGAGTTTCCTAATGACATCAACCTTGGCCGGATCAACCTCCATGCCCCTGTTGGAGATGATATGGCCAAGCACCGTCCCTTGAGTCACCATGAAGTGACTCTTCTCCCAAGATAAAACCAAATGATACTCAATACATCGCTGGAGTACCCGGTCTAGGCAGTCAAGACAGGAGTCAAATCTGTCGCCGTAGACCGAGAAGTCGTCCATGAAGACCTCCAAACACTCCCCTACCATGTCCGAGAAGATCGACAGCATGCACCTCTGAAAAGTCGCACGGGCATTGCATAGCCCAAATGGCATGCGTCGAAAAGCATATGTGCCGAAGGGACAGGTAAAGGTGGTCTTCTCCTGATCCTCAGGAGCGATGGCCACTTGGTTGTAGCCCGAGTACCCATCCAGGAAGCAATAATGGCTCTTCCTTGCCAGTCTCTCAATGATCTGGTCAATAAAAGGCAGGGGGAAATGGTCCTTCTTGGTGGCCTGGTTGAGTCTCCTATAGTCAACACAGACCCTCCAAGAGGTGGGTACTCATGTAGCAATCTCCTCTCCTGACTCACTAATCACAGTCGTGATGCCCGTCTTCTTGGGCACCACATGCAAGGGGCTGACCCACTTGAAGTCGGAAATGGGATAAATAAAATCTGCACTCCACCATTTTGATATTTCCTTCATCACAACCTCTCTCAGGTTGGGGTTCAGTCGCCGCTGGAACTCTCGCGACGGCTTTGCCCCTTCCTCGAGATAGATATGGTGGGAGCACACTGATGGACTAATCCCATGGAGATCTGCTACGCTCCATCCGATCGCCTTGCGGTTCTTTTCAAGAACCCCCATCAAACGGGATTCTTGCTCTCCAGTCAACTCGGCGGAGATGATGACTGGGTACATCTCTGGCTCGCCCGCAAGGAATCGATACTTCAGCGAAGTAGGGAGCGACTTCAGCTCTGGAATGCTGGGTGCTGGCAAATCTGGCTGCGGAAGAAACTGAGTGAATGCTGCTAAGTCTGCCAAATCTGCCTGGGAGAAGTGAAGCGAACTCTCGCAAACTGGATCGGGAGAAGGCTGCTCAACTGCACTGTCTCTGCTCTGCTCTGTATCTGCCTCCTCCTCATCTGTAGGCTCAGGTGGAATCAGGTCTGGCATCTGATCATCACAATCGACCCAATCAGACTCTGAATCCGAGGGATCTGTATCAACCGCGGTGGCATCAGCACCACCGTAACTCAAGGTGGCCTCAACACCACCATCACTGAAATCCGTGTCACGATCAAGGACCGGCTCTGCTGCCTCTATGGTATCCTGAACCAAGACTGTGCTCTCCAGACTCTCCTCTGCTATCATCTCGACATCAGCTGTATCTGAATATGAGAGGATGGTCTGTGCTGCAGGATCTGCCCAAGCTGCCTCATCGTCTGTGATCACAAAATCACAGTCTTGGTGGATGTCTGGCTCTACGTCTGTCAGCTGCTCTGAATCTGTACTCGCATCTGAGCGGGCTCTCTCTCTAGCTCTGTAGTCCTCGACCGTCTCTATTTGTATACTCTCGCCCTCGACGTGAAAGTACACCTTCCCGCTATCATGATCAGTCACCGCCTTGGCTGTGGCCAAAAACGGACGACCAAGGATGATGGGGGTATCGGCCACTGACTCAGGGATCTCCATGTCCAACACTACGAAGTCCACGGGGAATTTCAGGCCCTGAATCGTGACGATAACGTCTCGTAATAACCCCTTCGGCCTCTTGACAGATCGATCAGCGAACTGAAGGACTGTCCTGCTCTGTCGAAGAGTGCCCAACTCGAAGCGGTCGAGAAGGGCTGCCGGAAGAAGGTTGATCGACGATCCGCTATCTAGTAAAGTACGGTCGAACCTCTGCTCACTAATCTGGCATCTGACATACGGGGCCCCTGAATCTGGCCTCTTGGCTGGCAGTCGGTTCTGGATCGCAAAACACATGGCTTTCGTCAGCACATGGATCTCTGAAGTGTGGTTCCTCCTCCTCCTCCTGACTGTAGTCCTATCTCTCAAAGATCGCTGGAGAAGGGGGATGTGCTGCAAAGCCTCCTGGAGGGTCAGTTGTATGTGGAATCTATCAATCATGCTCTGGCTGAACTCCTCCTGCTCTCTCTTTTTGGGACTTTTTTCTTTTTTCTTCCCCTTCCCCATCTGAAGGGCTCTAGGGAAGGGGATCACAGGGTCCTTCGCAGATGAAGGACTAGGAAAAGGCCTAGACGGTTCGACGACCGGATCCACACATACATCATGCACCACAGTGGGACCAGAAGAAACTAAACCTTTTCCTTTATTCAAATTAAAGTTCTGAGATGCATCGAGGCGGGGAAAGACAACATCTCTACAAACACCGGTGGCCTCAGTACCACCTCTGGCTGGCTCTGCTGCTGCTGCTGGTAGACGTCTCGCGGCATCAGTACCACGGGCTGGCTCGGCTAAACGGGTGGCATCAGTACCACCTTCTCGAACTGGTGAAGCGGCGGCCTCAGTACCGCCGGTGGGATCAGCATCCTTGGTGGCATCAGTGCCACAATCATCATCTGGAGCGGCCTCAGTACCGCTCTCCTCCTCCTCATGTGGCGCCTCTGAAGTATCCTCGTGGTGAAGCTCAGATGAGGCGCCGCCGCCTGCTGGGGTCCTACCGCTCCTAAGTGTGACACAATCAGCATCAAATAGATCCGAAGATGTATCAACAAATGGGTCACTAGGAGTGGCAAACTCAGTGTGTACTACCTGCTCAGATTTCCTCTTGAGGTTATTCGGATTTGGCTCGATCTGGGCTGGAATGGCGGCCTTCCCTCTCACCAAGTCCCGCATCTCCTGGCGGAACTCGTCCATCTCCCGTCTGAATGTGGCATGCTGGTCCGTGAGGAGGCGGGCGATGTCATCCAAAGCGGGGCTCTCGTGGGAACCCGACAGGTAGCCTCTCTGGGGGTGAGGCTGCTGGAACTGCTGTTGGTGGTAAGAGGGGTATGAGGAAGGATGCTGCTGCTGAACTGGGTGAGCCTGCTGCTCACGTCTCCACGACTGTCCCTGCTGCTGATAGGGACGAGGACCGAAGGATGATGGCTGGTGCTGATGGTATGCTGGGGGCTGCTGCGGCTGCTGGTGATCTCTCTGCTGGGAGTACTGCCCTCCCTGTCCTGACGGTTGCTGCTGGGGCTGGGCACCACCACTCCCCCACCTGAATCTGGGATGGTCTCGTCGGATCCCAGGCTGGGGGCGGTCATACCAAATCCCGTTGACATCCATCAACAGCTCGGCATCGTAGGGGGCTGGCGGGAGTACTGCCAGAGGCTGGTCCGGCTGGTAAACCACCATCTGCATCTCTGGAGATGGTGGGGACTGGTAGGTGGGCTGCGGCTGCTGGTACGGCTCCGCCTGTACAAGGTGAACCTGTCTAGGCTGCACAAGGGTGCTGGAGCGCTGGGACGAGCTGCTGCTGCTGCCGGAGTCGCCTCGCGACTGAAGACGGGGCTGAGGAGCCGTATGTGCCTCCTGAAGACACATGAGCTGGGTCTTCATGTCGCTCAGAACCTGTGCTATCTGTTCCATCTGAGTGATGCTCTGGCACTGCTTCTTCTCAATCAGCTCCATGCGGTCCAACTTCTCGCTGATAATGCCCATGTCCGCAGCTGTCGACTCTGCCTGTGCTACTGTGACTGCGGACGAACTGGATGAACCTGCATCGACCCGTGCTATCCGCTGGTACTGCACAGGTCCTGGTTGCTGTGGCTGGGGTCTCTGTGTGTACAGCCGGGTCTGGGACATCACCATGTAGTTTTCGGCCATCTCCTTGTAGATGGCTCAGACCTGGTCGTGGTCCTTAGCGAAGTAGGACCCGCCGCAAGAAGCGTTCACCAGACCCTAAAGCTCTGGCGTCAACCCGCTGAAAAAGCTCTGAACTAGGTTCGGCTTGGAGATGTCGTGGTGCGGGCATCTGTCTAGGAGCTCTCGAAACCTCTCCCATGCCTCATGAAACTGCTCGTTGGGGAACATGGAGAAGTTGCTGATCAGGGCCCTCGCTGCATTCGTCCGCCCGAGTGGATAGTACTTGTTCAAGTACTCGGTGCGGAGCTGCTCCCAAGTGTAGACAAACCTCCCGAGATGCTTCAGCCAGGTGGCTGCTCTATCTGCCAGGGAAAACGGGAAGGCTATCATCCGGATCGTGTCTTGGTCCACGTGGCGATCGTGGATAGTGCTGCAGATCATAAGAAACTCCTGGAGGTGGAGGTGGGGCTCCTCAGTGGTAAGTTCGTGGAAACGGGGCAGTAACTGCAAAGTGTTCGGGGGGAACTTGAAGTCCCCCACGATCGCTGGCACTACTACCCAATGATGCATGAGTGTCGATCCGGGGTTGTACAACTCCCGCATTGGTCGTGGTGGTCCTCCTGCCGCGGCGCCTCCCGCTGCGGCGGCGGCGACGGCTGCTGCTGCTGCTGCGGCTGCTGCGGCTCGTGCCTCTGCATCAGGTATCTCCTCAGGCTCGCTCTGCTGGTCTCGCTCTCCTCTGAGCCTCTCCAACTCTCGCCTCATCTCTATCATGAATGCCCCCTGATCGCGTAATTGCTGCTGGACTGTCTCAAGTGATGCGATCAGGGTGGAGTTGATCGCTCCCTGGTCAAGTACAAAATGCTCGGGCTGACGAGAGTGATCATCTGAACTGCTGGCCATAGCAACGTCTGCAAAATCAAATGAGCCCAACTCAGGTGCTGTCAAATCAATCAGTCTCTCCTCGGGCTCGTGTCTCTCAGGCAGGCAAGAAAGGGGGTCGAGGGGGAACAGGGCGGAATCGTACTCGGTCTTGGAGAGCTGGTCTCGGCTCTCGCGAGCCAACCTAGATGATGAGGTAGACGTGCCCGAAAGCGGTGCAGCCAGAGGCTGCCTAAGAGACCGTCTACCCATCATCTCGATCTGCCGAGTAGTGCGGATGAGATCTGGAGAAACTATGATCACAAACAAACCCCTGATTCACCAACGCAACGCGAGCTAAAGACCGTGAAAGTTCGGTCAAATTATCTTGTCGATTTTATTTGGTGAACACACAAAATATCAGAGCGCTTACGTGACCTGTTAGGATACCCGATGCTATCCCAACCGACTGGCCCGTACGGAAGAGTCGGTAATCAGTCGGGACTAGCACTAGAGGGATCTACCTAGGGTGCGGGTCACTCTCTCGCGCATCCAAACCATACAATGAGGGGATTGCTCTCCCCAAGACAAGATTTTTAGGGTGAGCGGTTTTTAAGATCAATAGTATTAGCCAGTCCCAATTTTATGGTTTCTCTTTTTTTAGTCTTTTTCAAATAAAAACAAACGTCCTAACGAATTTTTCGGTTCTCCTGATTATTAAGTCCAAAACAGGGGGAGAAGACGAAAAAGCCGATGCGCGATGAAATCAATGATGCATGCTGAGTAAGAAATGCGTACCTGTCTCCAGCACTCTACATGCAATATGATCCGCGCATAAATGTAAAGACAGAAAGGAAACTACCTATATGATGCAACGGGGAAGCCGAGTCCTAGATGAGCAATTCTAGCGAAGAACCGTCTAACCGGTCACCGACCTCCAAGCCAAAGAGTCCGGTCTTGGCCCGTCCCTCCTCTGTCCGACAAATCGGGGGTAGGAGAAAGCGCTTTACAGGACGGGTTGCGGCACGTAGGCTACGAAGGCAAATTAGTCGGTTATTTTTATTAATGATTTTTAGTAGGTCCAATTAACGATCTATAGGAACAGATAAGCAGTTAGGTGTGTGGATCCTACTAATTACGGCACAAACACCAGAAATTCCTAAGTCTAGGGGCTCGAGCAAAAACTGCGTAAACAACGGAAAAGGCAGAAAGAAAAGAAAATAAAACCGCGAAAAATCGCGAAAAACCGCTAAGGTCCTAAGGGTCCCCCGAGCACACCGGTGCTCGGCGAAACAGACCCGCTACGGCAGTCCAAGTGTCCAAGTCCAATGTCCTGTATTATTACAATAATAATGGCATGAAATAAAAGTCTATCCTAATCCTCACCCACTCAGCTCTCTCTCACTCTCTCCTGCGACTCCGTACAGAAGGGGGCCGCCTCCGAATCCCGCGGTTGCGTCGGCTTCTCGAAATCAGCCGCCTCGGTCCTCGGGCCCTCGCAAGAGAAAACAAAGTGGTCAGAACCAATAATCAAATAATAATAAGAGAAAAATAAAGGGAAATGAAAAATAAGGGTATATGTGCAAAAACGTAAAATAAAATAAACACACAAAAGAAGACAAAAACAAAAATAAAAGAAAAAGAAAATAAAGCAAAATAAAACAAAAAGAAAATATAAACAAAAGCCGCGAAGAGCCGCGAGCTCTGAAAGAGCCGCGAAAATAAAAACGAAAAGAAAAGAAAAACTACTAAGCCGTGCTCCCCGGCAACGACGCTATTCTGATAAGCGATCCGAACGACTAAGGTAAAGGTACAAAAATAGGGTCGTTGTGACCTCGGTCGCTCAGATGCGCTAAATCAAGAAAAAAAGAACCACTCGTGAAGAATAAAATCAATCAAAACGAAGAAGCGGTCCTGCTATGTGATTAACCTGGTATAGCACCCAGGGTCGAACTCAAGGAGCACGGATTGGCCGAAGGCCTACGAAGTAGTAAAAACAAATAAAATAAAAGAGGAAAATATTTTTAGTGGTTTTTAATTGTTTTTATATTTTTTTGGATTTTTAACTGATTAAGAAATTAAGAAAAGCAAATACAAGCACAATTCAACAAATTATTTAAAGCAACAAAAATCAACCAAAAATTAAAACAAAAATATTTTTATTTGTTTTATATTTTTTTATGTTTTTGGTGAATTTTTGATAATTTTCTGATGTTTATTTTATTTTCTAAAAATCGAACAGTAGCTAACAACAATGGCACTGTCCAGCCAGGCCAAAAGTCCCTAGATAAAATATCTAAGGGCTTAAAATGACCTTGAGGTAATTTTCCTGTAAAGTAGGTAAAACAAGGAAAATTTAGGTACCAAGTTTATTATTTTTGGGTTTTCAATTTATTTACTAGAATTTTTATGGGTTTTTGAGTGTTTTTAAGTTTTTAGTGTTTTCCAGTGGTGAAAAATAGCCAAAATTGGTTAGAAAATCAAGCAAACAAAATTAAACAGTGAACAATTTTTATAGAATTTTTAGGGGAGTTTTATATTTTTTGTGAATTTTCAAGCTAAACAGTAACAAAAATAAAGGTTTTTGAATTTTTAAAAATAGCAAACAAAATCAGAAATGTCCTCAAAAATCCGTGAAAATCCTACACCATGGCAGGAGCCATGTGTCAAATTCTCATTGGATTTGGAGGTGATTTGATATTTTATTCAAAAATAAAGATAGGGTATTGTGCACAGGGACTGAAATGCAAATACCCAAAGTTCTGGGGGTCCCGATGCAATTAACCCAGCAAAACATGCGCCAAGCGCGTGCCTGGGGCACTCAGGGACCTATATGTAACAAAAATAAGTTCCGAGGACTTATTGGTAACAGGTACCAAAAGTCCAGAAAGCTTAGTTGCAAATAACCCACAAAATATCGCACATGGGGAAATAAAACACGCACAGGGGTATAACTGAAATTATCTGAAAACTTTCCTTCATTTCATAACAACCAGAACTACAAGGGCATATACTGCAAATAACCCAAAATAACACGTGACGAAGCACGTGGCTCACAACAGGCAGGGGTATAAGTGCAATTATCTAAAGCTCAGGGTCCACTATGCAAATAAACCTAAAACTAAACAACGTACTTAAATATTTACAGGACTAAAGCTAAATAAAAATAAAAGCGGGGCCTAAGGGTAATTTACCCTTTATTAAGTTGGGTCATTGGATGCACGCCACGTGGCTGATCGGATGGCGTTGAGGCGAGGTGGCTGGCGATCCAATGGCTGAGGTCGATCCTCCAAAGATCGGGCGGTGTATGCAGCTCCACTAATGGACGGTCAAGATGCAATCTGGAGCGGGCGGAGAAGATCGACGGTGACTGGAGGCCCTGGATGAACAGGCGGCCGGCGAACTTCGCCGGCCTCGTGAAGGCGCCTCCGGCCTCCTCTGCTGCGCCTGAGTATCGGAGAAGCTCCGGCGTGAAGGTGCGCAGCTGCTGATGGCCTCCGATGCCCCAGCCGAGCTCGGGGGAGCTCCGACGAGGGTGGCGGAGGTGAAGCTCCTGGTCTGAATGTCGAGAGACCTCAGATGGCCTCCGCTGGACCTGCAAAACCACTCAGGAGATTCGCGGGTCGAGGGCAAAGTGCCTCGACCCAGTTAGGCGAAGTGGGGATGGCTGGTGCGTCGGGACGGCGGGCTCCGGCGAAGGTGGTGGATGGAGAAGCCCGGTTCCCAGCTCCTGTGCGAGCTGGGTTGCGTGAGCGGTTAGAGAACGTGCGGCGGAGGAAGGCGAACGTGAAGGTCGGGTCCGATGGTCGGATGGTGGTCGGAACCGGGGTGAATCGAAAAAGTACGACGGCGAAGCGATTTGAGGGAAAACTGGAATTAGATGAAATGGCGGAGCTACGGGGTTACCTGGATGATCGGTGAGACTGGGGAAGAGCAGGGGGTGCTCCTGGTCGTCGCCTCGAGGGTCGTCTCGGCCCGAGGCTCGAAGCTAGCTCAGGTGGCGGAGCTACGGCGGCAACGTCGCCGGATCAGTGGATTCCTCCTCCTCTCCTCGCTGCAACAGGTGGAATCGCTCGCTGTCACTCTCGCGGTCTCTCTAGAGCTCACAGGGAAGGAGGCGAATGACCAAAGATGGCGTGGGAAGGTGGCGGAGCTGCAGCTATATACGGTGGAAGGGTCCGAGAAGAACGGCTCGGGTAGGGTCGTGGAAGCGCGCGGATCCCGAGGTGGATGCCCGGCGAAGGTGTCGGATGTGTGAGGGTCAAAACGGAGCCGGGGTTTGGCGAATTGGGTGTCGGGTCGAGCGGGTAGAATTAGGAGAAGTCGGGTCCGGAGCCCATACCCGTGGGAAGTGGTCCTGGGGGGGCTAGTTGACCGGGCGGTCAACATCCCCAGGACCCAATGGGGTTCGGCCACGTGGCTGGATCTTGAGGTGACAAATCGGGGTAGCTAGGGGCCGAATCTGCAAAAACTCCAAACATGAAATATTTTTATTTTATTTTTTCCTTTTTTTGGTGATTTTTAATTAATTTTTGGAAATAAAAATAGGCTATATACATAATATGTACTAGATATAGGTATATACAATATATATAGGGTTTTGATTTTTTGATTTTTATACATTATTTTTATACAATTTTATCCTTATTTTATATTTTATTTATTTATAGAATAAAATAAGGAATAAAAAGGTATTTTTATTTTATTTTTATTATTTATGTGAATAGATATATACATATATATACATGGTATATGTACAATGTATTTTTGTATTTTTTATTTTTCTATTTTTATTTTGTTTTAATTTTAATTGTTTTTATTTTATTTATTTACAATATATAACATAGACTATTTACAAAAATTATAAAAATTACTTTTATATATTTACACAGCTAAATAAATATATAGGTGTGGTTTATGTACATGATGAAAGGAGGCACTTTTGATCTTTTTGATTTTTAACTTTTTATTTTTTTTTATATATTTTTATAAATATGTACAAGTATTTACAAGCATATTTTTGGGTGAGGAAAATATAGTTTTATTTATTTACACAAATATTTACACATGAGCCCCTATCTCCCTCTACTTTGGCTTTTATGCGGTCAGGCCCATGCTGAGCCCTCCCTTGGGTTAGGTTTCTCAATATTTATTCTAAATATTTCCCTCTTTTTCTTTTTAATCTTTATTCTTTTATTTTTGCACAAAAACATGCTAATTATAGGTTTTTACACAATGCATGCTTTTGGTAATTATTCCTATTTACACATATCTACATGCATTTGCAAAGGTTTTTGTAGCTAAAATATAAGAATAAAGAGTGATGAATGGGTATTCATCAGTCGTCAGAGGCATAACAACCTCAAGAACCGCAAGAACGCCCCGTGCTACAGGCTTGTGACACGCGGCGCGCGTGGAGTCGTCACATCAACGCCTACTCATTCTAATCGCAGCCTTTCAAATCGAAACGGTGGAATATTTGCAAAATAAACCTGTCGACTTCCAGAAATTAAAGTCTGCACCAGAAGATTTTTAGATTTGCATTTAGGTCCCTCCGCAGGGACCTAAATGTAAACTTCTTATTTTTATTTCAAAACAGTCCCTGTTAAGGACGTTATTGCAATATTTTTTGATATTTTTTCTTGCGCTTATACCCCTGGGCTGTAGGGGATTTTTAGACCTTTTTTGACCTCATTTTTTGTAGATTTTCTTGAGGTAGTTACACAACTACCTCCGCAAGTTTTTCATTCATTTTTCATGTGTTTTTATCGTGTTTTTATCTTATTTTAATTCGTCGCAAATCGACTCCGTTTTGTTTTGGTTTCGTGTGTAGTTCGAGCCCATTGCTAGTCCTGTTCACCTATTATATACTGCCATATATTTTCACCTATATTCCACATATTATACCATAAATAAATTTTGTGAAAAATATCCCTTTGAAAAATAAATAAAAATTGAAAAAGATTAAAAGAAAATAAAAAAAATAAAAATAAAAACTCGATAAAAATCGTTGCTTTTCTTTGATCATTTTAAGAAGAGGAAAAATAAATTGCAAAAATAATATTATTAAAAAAATCAGCATACTCTATTCTGCCTCCTTGAGTTCACTCACCTGGTAAAATAAATAGTGTAGGTTTTTTCTCTAAAAACCGAATTTGTTTGATCGGAGCTAGGATGCTTTTTGCGGCTTTCTATATCGACAACTTTATCTTCTAAAAGCCGTAAATCGACCTTAGCGACCGCTATCATATAGATAGGTTTATTTCAGTCTTTAATTTATTTGCAGATTACTCTGCATGTAGAGAGTTGGAGTCAGGTACGCATTTCTTACTCTGCATGCTCATAGTGTTTGATCACGCATCGATTTTTTCGATTTCTCCCCATATTTTTGGACTTATCAGGAGAACTGAAAAATTCGTTAGGCGTTGTTCGCTTTGAAAAATACCTAAAAAGAAAAACTATAAAATTGGGATTGCTAAGACATACTTGATCCTAAAAGACACCTCACTTAAAAATTTGTCTTGGGAGAGTAATCCCCTCATTGTATGGTTTGGATGAGCGAGAGAGTGACCCGCATACTAGGCTAGAGCCATATCCGACCTCTCCTCATACTATTGATTTCAGGTTAGTCATTCTCTAATGAGGATCGCTCCGGTTTCTGGTAAAGCAGGCTGCGATATCCTTAACAGAGCGAGTAGATCGGGTAGCTGGTAAACGGTCCGCGACTTGTACTGGCTGGGAAATATCTAGCCTTGGGATCAGGACAGTCTTCTGGGAGTGTTGGATTCCCAACAGCTTGCTTAATTGCTCTGAAAGACTGTTTAATCACCTAATAAAATTGACAAGATAAAAGACCGAACCTTTACGGTCATTAGCTCTGCGTGAGTAGGTGAATTGGGGGTTTGTTTGCCCGATCTTGTGCATTTTTCCAGATCTCATCCACATTTACTCGCCACATCAAGATGATGGGCCGGAGGTCCCTTAGGAAGCCTCTGGCTGCACCGCTTTAGAGCACTCCGGTCCGATCATCTAGGTTGGTTCGTGAGAGCCGAGACCCACTCTCCGAACCTGAGTTTGACTCTGCCCTGTTCCTCCTCGACCACCTTTCTACCAGTTCTGAGGTGCCCGAGCAGAGACCGCAGAAGACAGTTGATGATTTATCGGCACATGAGTTTGGGTCTTTTGCCATTGCAGAGACCATGGCCAGCAGTGCGGAGCGCACCGATGGACCCAGCGGGAGCCAGACTTGTGTACTTGATCAGGGTGCCATCAACAATACCCTGATAGCCTCCATAGAGACCATGCAGCATCAAATCAGGGACCAGGGGGCTTTCCTAGTGGACATGCGCTGAGAGATGGAGCAGATGAGAGCCGACAGAGAGCAGTGCAGAGCCGATGGAGGAGGAAACAACCTTGATGGAGAGCCTGAGGAGCCAACACAGCTAGCAGCACCTGCACGATCGATGAGAGAGTTGCACAACCATGGTGCAACTCTGACCCATAGATGGATACAGCTGCCAGCCATTTTGGGAGATTTCAAGCTCCTGCCTCAGACCATCCATCTTCTACTCCGATTCCACGAACTCACCACTGAGGAGCCACACCTCCATCTCCAAGAATTCGAGATGATATGCAGTACTGTCCACGATCGACTCATGGACAAGGACACCATCAAGACGATGGCATTTTCGTTCTCCCTCGTAGACAGAGCAACCAACTGGCTGAAGCGCCTAGGGAGATTCATCACATCATGGAAATAGATCCGGAACGAGTACTTGAATAAGTACTATCCACTCGGCCGAACGAATGCAGCTAAATCCCTGATCAACAACTGTTCCATGCTCCACAATGATCAATTTCATGAGGCATGAGACAGATTCAAGGAGCTCATAGACCGGTGTCCTCACCATGATATATCCAAGCCCAACCTTGTTCAGAGTTTCTTCTGCGGGCTTACATCAGAGTTACAGGGGCTAGTCAATGCATCATGTGGGGGTTTCCATTTCGCCAAGGATGAAGATCAAGTCTGGGCCATCCATGAGGAGATGGCAGAGAACTATACGGTGATGTCCCAGACTCGATTATATGCACAGGGGAAGTCCACACCACAGGTTGTGTCCTATCAGAGGATAGCACAGGTCGATGCCGGTCCATCTACATCATCATCAGCCGCAACACAAGCAGAGTCGACGGTCGCTGATATGGGGATCATCAATGAGAAGTTGGACCGTATCGAGCTTATTGAGAAGAATCAGTGTCAGGGCATGACTCAGATAGATCAGATAGCACAGATCGCTGAGAGACCTGAAGACTAAATATTGGCCCCATCTCATGTCACGGGAGATCCCAGCAGCAACAACAGCTCAACCCAGCACTCCACCCACTACCGACAGGTGCATCAGATTCAAGCGGAGCTGTTCCAGTAGCAGCAACAGTAGTATGTCCAGCCACCACCATCTCAGGACAGCCAGATGGCGGTCTACCAGTCGGATCAGACCCTGGCGTTCTTCCCCCACTCACTTACGAGCAGGAGATGTTGATGGATGTCAACGGGATTTGATATGACCGACCTCGGCCTGGGATCCAACGAGACCATCCCGGATTCCGTTGGTCGACCGGAGGTACCTCTTCCTAGTAGCAACCTCCAGTTCAGGGTGGCCAGTTCAGCCAGCAGCAGCCCCAGTTACCATAGCCACAACCACATCCACCTTACCAGCATCATGGTCCTCGTCCCTATCAGTAGGGATAGTCATGCAGGAAGCAGCAACAGCCTCAACAGTTTCATCCCTAGTATCCCCCTCATCCATCTCAGCAGCAGCCTCACTTTTAGAGAGGCCACCCATATGGTTCTCATGGTCCCACCTATGAGAACCCAGCTTTAGATGATCTAGCCCGCCTCATCTCCGAGCAGCAGGCTACCTTCAGGTGGGAGATGGACGAGTTCCGTCAGGAGATGAGGGAGATAGTGAAGGGCAAGGCCGCCATACTAGCTCAGATCGAGCCGAACCCGAACAACCTGAAGAGGAATTCTGAGCAGGTAGAGTTTACATAGATTACCACAACTAGTGATTCACTTGGCGATATTTCTGCATACACTTTTGATGCTGACTTTGTTACACTTAGGAGTGGTAGGATGCCAGCCGGTGGCGCCTCGTCTGAGCAATGACCACATGCAGACTCAGGAATGGTAGATAAGGAGGAGACTGGTGCTGATGCCACTCATGATGATGTTGATGATGGTGGTGTTTACACCACCAAGGATGTTGATCTAGCTGATGGTACGGAGGCCATCACTTCACCAGATGTAGGTGGTGGTGCTGATGCTACCAAAGATGATGCTAAGCTAGAGTGTGGTGCTGATGCTGCGAGTCCAGATGCCGCGGGTGGTACTGAGGCCATCCGTTCTATTCCTGTTGCATTTCCTTCTATTGTTGTATCTCAAGACTATTCTGGAAAATGTAATAAAGGAAAGGGTTCTTCATTTGTGAGTCTATCTGTGATGCATGGAGATGTTTGTATGGATTCTACTTTGCCACAGCAGCAGGGACCCGATCCTAGCACCCCATTTGAGGAGGGCCCATCCATCCCCTTCCCTCAAGCACTCCACTTGGCGAAGGGGACTAAAAAAATCCTAAAAAATCTCAGCAGCTAGAGTTCAGCCAATAGATGATAGACAGATTCCAGATACAACTGACTCTACAGGAGGCCTTGGAGCACATCCCTCTCTTCCAGAGGAACCTTAGAGAAAAGACCACTATTCGCAGGAAGAAGAGGAACCATCACTCAGAGATCCACGTGCTTACTCGTGCCACCTGCTTCTCCATCCAGAACCATCTGCAACCAAGAGGCCAGATGCAGGAGCTCCCTATGTCAGATGTCACATACATGAGCAGAGATTCAATCGGACTCTATTAGATATCGGTTCTTCTATCAACCTACTTCTGGCAGCCTTACTCGACCGATTCGAGTTTGGCCCTCTTCGACAGAGCAGGACGGTCCTTCAGTTTGCTGATCGATCTGTCAAGAGGCTGAAGGGGTTACTGAAGGACGTGGTCATGACAATTCAAGGCCTGAAATTCCCTGTGGACTTCGTTGTGTTGGACATGGAGATCCCTGAGTCTGTGACGATACCTCCATCATTTTAGGATGCTCGTTCATAGCCACAACCCCAATTGGTAGAAAAAACCTATGACCCCTTGGGGTTATCCTACACTTGGAAGAAGAAGTAGGAAAAGGAAAAAATATAGTGATAGTTTGATTCTTCGTTACCGTATATAAGAATTAAGAATATTAAAAATAGAATTTTTGGAATTTGAAATTGTTTATGATATTTATATTTTTACAAAAAAAGGAGTTATCAATTGTGGCACGTTCACTAAAAAATCCTTTTGTGGCTAATCATTTATTGGGAAAAATCGAACAACTCAATATGAAGGAGGAAAAAGAAATAATAGTAACTTGGTCCAGAGCATCAACCATTATACCCACAATGATCGGCCATACAATTGCTATTCATAATGGAAAAGAACATTTACCCATTTATATAACGGATCGTATGGTAGGTCTCCGATCATGATAGTGGGAAGGTATACTTTCGCATCGAGGGTGAGAGTATACAAATAGAGACGATTGATGAGACCAGAGCGCGAGATTCAGCTTGCTCAGAGCAGCTTACAGATTCAGAGCAGATGGCAGAGGCAGAGCGAGATGTCTACCAGGAGTGCGATTTTGTGATCATAGACGATGAAGCAGCTTGGTCAGACCCCGTTACAGGAGCCATCCTTTCACCTTCAGATCCCGTTGATGCACAGATTCCAGCAGAGGAGAGCTTGAAGAGAGTGCATTCTTTGCAGAGGACACCTTTCAGGCAGCAGATCGCATTCAGGAGAGCGAGGCAGTAGTTATTTCTTTTGATTCGGATTCAGATCCCTCGGAGTCAAATATTGATTAGGAAAAGTTTGATGAGTTGATTCCATATATGATTCCTACAGAGCCAGCAGCTAGGGTGGAGATTGATCCCATTCAGAGTGCAGATACACCAACAGAGTAGTCTTCACCAGATTTTCATGTTCGATGAGAGTTCTCCCATGCAGATTTGGTCTCTTTCACTCAGACCTTCCAGAGACCAGATTCGCTAGCTCCCAGTTGTCCAGATCTGAAGCCCTTGCTGCAGTCGCTGAAGTATAGGTTCCATGCGGGCGAGCATGAGATGCACCCAATCATTATCTCAGCGGATTTAACTGGAGAGCAAGAATCTCATTTGATGGAGGTTCTTGAAAAGAATCGCAAGGCGATAGGATGGAGTGTAGCTGATCTCCGGGGGATATGTCCGGCCCTGTACTTCCACCATATCTATCTCGAAGAGGAGGCCAAGTCGTCGTGTGAGTTCCAGCGGCGGCTGAACCCGAACCTTCGAGAGGTTGTCATGAAGGAAATCTCGAAATGGTGGAGCACCGATTTTATCTACCCCATCTTTGACTCCAAGTGGGTTAGTCCATTACATGCGGTGCTCAAGAAGACGGGCATCACTACAGTTGTGAGTAAGTCTGGAGAGGAGATCGCTACCCGGGTACCCACTTCTTGGTTGGTTTGTGTGGACTACAGACGACTGAACCAGGCCACCAAGAAGGATCATTTCCCGTTGGCTTTTATTGACCAGATTATAGAGAGGATAGCTAGTAAGAGTCACTATTGCTTTCTTGATGGGTACTCTTGTTACAACCAGGTGGCCATTGTGCCTGAAGACCAGGACAAGACCACATTCACCTGTCCCTTTGGGACATATGCTTTCAGATGGATGCCCTTTGGTCTATGTAACCCCCAGCGACATTCCAAAGGTGTATGTTGTCCATCTTTTCAGACATGGTGGGTGAGTGCTCGGAGGTATTCATGGACAACTTTTCAGTCTATGGAGATGGGTTTGATGCTTAGCTTGACTGCCTAGACCGCATCCTTCAGTGATGCATCGAAGTCTATCTTGTGCTGTCTTGGGAGAAGAGTGACTTCATGGTGACTCAAGGGATGGTGCTTGGCCATATCATCTCCAATAGGGGCATGGAGATTGATCCGACTAGGTGGATATCATTAGGAAACTCATTCCACCGTCCAACTTGTGACAGTTACGGTCTTTTCTGGGGCACGTCGGTTTCTACCGATGCTTCATTCATGATTTCAGCAGGATTACCCGACCATTGACTGATTTGCTGACCAAAGACACCGAGTTCATTGTGGATGATAAGTGTCTTGCATCGTTTGAGACTCTAAAGAGTCTAGTTGTTGAGGCTCCTGTCCTCCAGCCGTCTGATTTGTCTCTCCCATTCGAGTTCATGACGGATGCCTCTGATTTTGCCATAGGGGTCGTGCTAGGACAGAGGAAGGATGGAGTGCCATTTGCCATAAACTACGCTAGCCGTACATTGGATGCCGTGCAACGGAACTACACTATCACTGAGAAAGAGATGCTAGCTATAGTATTCACCCTAGTTAAGTTCAAATCGTACATCATTGGATCTAAGTGACTATCTTTACAGACCATACCGCCATCAGGTACCTCATGGCAAAGAAGGATGCCAAAGCGAGACTGACTAGATGGATCCTTCTACTCCAGGAGTTTGATATTGAGATTAAGGACAAGCCTGGAGTCAAGAATGTGGTGGTGGATCATCTCTTTCAATTAGAGCATCTTGAGGATTCTGAGAAGATTGACCCTATTTCTGAGACCTTCCCAAATGAGGCGATCCTTGCTATCACCTCGCTCCTGTGTTACGCTGACATTGTGAACTATCTTGTTGCTAAGAAAGTTCCACAAGGTTGGCCCAGGCAGCGACTTGAGACCTTCCTTGCGAAGGCCAAGTTCTACCATTGAGAGGATCCCGTCCTTTATCATGAAGGAGGGAATAGCGTCTGGCGTCGCTGCATTCCTCGGGAGGAGCACCATAGCGTCCTCACTTACTACCACAAGCTTGAGGCAGGAGGACATCACTCTGGGAGGAGAACGACACATAAAGTGCTCTAATCCGACCTATGGTGGCCTACCCTCTTCAAGGATTCTGATGAATTCGTGAAGAGGTGTACTGACTATCAGCAGATGATCACTTGTGGACAACGTGATATGATGCCGATGCAACCCATTCACTTCTGTAAGGTTTTTGACGCATGGGGCATCGATTTCATGGGTCCATTCCCTAAGAGTCGGGGATTTGAGTACATTCTGTTGGCCGTTGACTATGTGAGTCGTTGGGTTGAGGCCACTCCCACTCGAACCGCAGATGCTAGGACTGTATGCAGATATTTGAGGAAGAATATCATTTCACAGTTCAGGGTGCTTAGAGTGTTGATATATGATGGGGGGTCTCATTTCGTCAACGACAAGGTAAAGGCCCTTGCTAGCGAGTTCAGCATTGACCATCCAGTAGCCACTCCATATCATCCTCAGACCAATGGTCTTGCTGAAGTGCCGAACAGGGAGATCAAAACTATATTGCAGAAGGTCGTCCACCCTGACCGAAAGGATTGGTCACAACTTTTGGACTCGGTCTTGTGGGCATATCAGACTTCCTTCAAGACATCTTTGGGTACATCTCCCTTTCGCCTCGTTTATGGCAAGCCCTGCCATTTACCTGTTGAGCTTAGGCACAAGTCACTTTGGGCTATCACATACATACTTTTGGATCTAGTGAGTGTAGGAGACCAGAGGAGGGCAGAACTGGCAGCCCTGGAGGAGCTTAGAGATGCAGCCTTTTCGAGCAGCCTACAGTACAAGGAGAGAGTGAAGGAGTGGCATGATTCTCATATCATCCACAAGCAGTTTGAGCCAGGACAGAGAGTATGGTTGTTCGATGCCAGGCTTAGATTATTTCCAAGGAAGTTGCAGAGCAAATGGAAGGGACCATACCTGGTCCGAAAGGTACATGACAATGGAAGTATTAACATATCTGAAATGTCATCTGATTCTACCTTTCGTATTAACGGGCAGCGGCTCAAACCCTATCTAGATCATGAGACACTGGTCGTTGACGTCGCCCCAATTCATTTTGCGTGAGAAGTGGTCTTTGACTCACATTTATTGCATCTCACGCATGATTATCACTGTCTTCCACTGTGTATAGATCCAGATGTCCATATCATCCCATTCTTCAGTCTAACACCCCATTTGCATCTTTGATTATACTATACTTAGGGTGCACTTTACCCTAAGTATAGGGAGGGTGTCGGACTTTTAATTTCCTTCTTGATTCTTTTTACCTCTATTTTTGTTGCCTATACTTAGGGATATTTTACCCTAACTATAGG
Source organism: Ottelia alismoides (assembly GCA_037367405.1). Classification (NCBI taxonomy): domain Eukaryota; kingdom Viridiplantae; phylum Streptophyta; class Magnoliopsida; order Alismatales; family Hydrocharitaceae; genus Ottelia; species Ottelia alismoides. The sequence continues at coordinate 1,307,140 of JAZKJV010000158.1, forward strand.
GGAGGTAGACCCTGTACATTTTTTCACTCGGATTTCCCTTTATGTACAGTCTTCTACACTTAGGATTACGTGATCCTATGTATAGGGGAAACATTGAGATCCTTTCATTTCTATTCTTTGATTCGTCATTGTAGTATACCATTCCTTTTCACTTCCCTATACTAAGCACGAGTTATGTCTTCTTCATCGCTCTTGATTCACTCTGAGGACATCGTTCGAGCTAAGTATAGGTGGGTGTCGTATATATTACATATATACTTTAGCCATAACTCGTACTTTGTGTGAGTGTGTTAATAAATAAAATAGCTAAAATTCTTTTATCTAAAATCCATAAAAATTTAATTTTTTTTTCTTGTACATAAAAATTCTTTATTGCACATACATAGCTATTTATAATTTTTTTTGTACAAATGTTTATAAAAATATTTTGTTAAAGAATTTGTAAATATTTTGATATCAAAATTATGTATATAGTACAAAATTTTTGTAAAATGTTTGAAAAACAAAAAATTTGCAAAAACCCTTGTGTAAACGTGTGTAAATATTTTGCAAAACTTCTGCATCCATGCATTCATTCATTCAAGCATTTTTCAAAAAATTTGCACGTTATCAAAATTGCATAAAAACATGTTTGTTTACACTTGTACAGTTTTTCTGAATCATAGTTGACATTTAAACTAGCCTGGAATTAAATTGAAAAATGGAGCTTGGTTAAGACCTTAATCCACCTAATTCTAAGAGGAACCTTATAGGGCTTAGGGTTAAGACTTTTCAGGTTCATAATGACTTAATTCTTTGAGTCCACTAGGCTATGATCATAAGTCAACTTGATGAGCCTAAGTAGAACACTTAACAGTGCACACATGACTCTCACAGACAATGTCTTTGCTTACACCAGCATCTTACACATAGCTCTCTGCGGATGAGGTGGTGAGGAGGCAGTCTTCTTTAGCTTGGGGTAGCATACGAGGGTAGTACTTCTAGGCAGAACATGTCATCTTCTTTTAGTGAAGGAAGTGCATCTCAACTTGGTCTGGTAGCATTGAGGTCTAAAGATAGGAGTTGTGGGTTGCAATAATGCTTCAAAAGAGGGATAGTCTACTGGCTCAAGAGGGAAAACTCCTTATGTATATATGCAGCACCAGGTAGATATGGTGTACATATGCACATCAAAAAAATGTGCAAAAGAAAGAAAAACACCAAAAAAATGGTGGGTCTGATAGAAAATGAAATACCCACCAGAGTGTATATAGCCAAATAAAGCAAAGCTTATGTTACCCATGCCCATCTCATGAAGCTTGCATCAGGGAGACTTAGCTACACTGGTTGGGCTCCCTAGGATACATGGCTACACTGGTCATGGTCCATTCTCTTCTTCATCCTCTTCTTGAGTCGGTTGCAGTTGAACTTAGAAGGGAATACCCCGCTCCTCGAAGAAAGAGTTGCCAGACTAGGGCATTAGAGTTACCTTGTTGAGAAGGGTTGTCACTTTGCCATTTCTGAGGTGGGGAGCTACATAACACTTACACAGTACAACAAAAGATTCATGGTCATTAGAGTTTGTGTATGTAGACTTGTTCTGATCTGGATTATTGAGGAGTCTTGACCATAGATTGGTGGAACTTAGAGGCTGTTGAGTTTTAAACCTAAGTCCAAATAAGGTTCCGACAAACTAACAATCCAAAGGTCTGAATGAGCTCCATACTTCAATTTAATGAAGACAAGTTTAATGATCAACCTTGATTCCCCTTCTTTTTCTTTTTCTTTTCCTTTTCTTTTCACTTCTTTTTCAAATAAGTGTTTGCTAAGGGACTAGCAAAAGTAAAGTATAGGGGGGTGATGAATCCTCATTCATCACTCTTTATTCTTTTATTTAGCTGGTTATCTTGGCAAAGCATCATGTATATAGTTGCAAATACAATAAATTAGCAATAAGAAATCATTTGTTAATATTCCATAATTAGCATGTATTTGTGCAAAATAAAAGAATAAAGAATAAAAGAAAAAGAAGGAAATATTTAGAATAAATATTGAGTGACCTAAACCCAAGAGAGGGTCCAGTATGGGCCTGATCGCCAAATTAAAGAAGAGAGAGAGATAGGGCCACTCTACCTTGTACATATACAACCTTTATGTGTATAAATTATTTTTACAAAAATAAAAAGGTGTTTTTATCTTCCTTATATATATTTCTAAAAATAAAACAAAAATTAGAAAAATAAAATAAAAATAAAATAAAACTCTGTATCTCACCTTGTACATAATACATGTAAATATGTATCTTCCCTAATTTAGTTTATACTTGTAAATAAATAATAAAAATAAAATAAAAATTATTTTATACTCCAAAAATTATGTTTTAATTAAATAAAATACAAAATTAGAGTATTTGTGTAAAAATAATAAAATAAAAATAAATGTACAAAATACATAGGTATTTTATACATGTATATAATATAATATACTGTATATACCATAAAATATTTTTCCTAAAAATAAATAAAAATCACAAAAAATATTTTGAAAAACAATAAATACTTTTCATGTTGAATACTTTTTAATTTAAAATCATTTGCTATTTTTAATTGATTTTATAAATATTTTTGACTAGCTATTTTCTGATTGGTCCAGGAGGAATGTTGATCCTGGTCAACTACCCCTCCCGGACCTCTCCTTGCGCAGATCCAATTTTTGTACCTGTTTCTCCCAATTTTTCTGACCGGATCCTATGCCTTCTCGCCCCGAATCTCTGCCGGCATCTCCCCAGTGGATCGGTGATCCTCGCGGATCCCTAGGGAGTTGCGGATCGCCCTCGATTTACGCGCTCGTCCCATTTCCTCCATCTACCTGGCACGTGCTATATATTCTTCTTTCGCTTCCCCAGCTCCGTATCTCGCACAACACCCTTCTCTGATACCCTAGACAGCTTCCCCTTTGTGACAGCAATCGGAGGCCACCTTTGGTCGTTGAGGAGGAGTTGTGCAGTCGACGCTCAAGTCTCGTGGTCGGAGGACCGCCGCGACGAGCCTCCTCCGCCAGCCGTAGGGAAGTAGAGGCAACGACCCCGCCGTCCACATCCCCTGGATCTCAGGATTCTCCTAGGACCCTCAGGTAATCTTTCCGTACTTCTTAGCTCCTCTGCTTATTCAATCCTTTGTTCGTCTTCCGCCGCACCTCTGCCCGCTCCGACCAGCCGGTCGAAGGCTCGACCCGATAATTCACCCATTCAGATCGACATCCCCGATCATCCTTCATCCTGTCACGCCATCTGATCATCCTAATCTTGGCTTTGATTGCCAGTATTAGGCCATAGGTCTCATCCATCGCCTCCGCAGGAGACCCCCATTCCATTCACCGTCGCTTCTTTCTAGTTTAGGCCCAATAATCCCGACCGCATCCTTTCTCCGAGTCTGAGCTTTCTCCTGCAGGTCTTAGCGCGCGTGGAGACACCCCAGTTCACCTTCGAACATCCTCACCGGAGTTCTCCCAAGTCCCAACCATCGCCACGGAGATCCGACCGTCCGCGACTGCATCAGCCCCGGCCATTCGACGCGGTGGGACCTCACGCTTCTTTTGGCGCAGGCCGATCGTTCATCGGAGTCTCTGATCTCCCTCGGTGCTCCGTCGAAGCTCGGCCAGGCGTAGTTCTTCCAGAGCCTCTCTCCACCGTTCGATAGCCCGCATTTGCCAGATACTATCCTTGTCGTCCATTGCCTAGAGCTATCAGACCGTTATATGTCAGATCTAACGACCGCCGTACTACCCACGTCACCGACACTCTGATGGCCGTTGGATCTGACACCTGACTGCTCTAGAGCCGCACGGTCGCACCCGACCAGCGGACGCCACCTGTCCAGCCATGCGCAACTCACGTGCTGCATGGGTAACTTGCTCAGTCTACCCTGCTTTTATTTTAGTTTGTCGTTTAGTTTGTAAAATAAAGTATACAGTTAGGTTATTTTGCATTTTAGCACCTGTAGTTCCTATATTTGTACTTTAGTCCTATTTGTGTGAGCCCACATGCTTTGTCACGTGTTTCTGGGATATTTGCATTATTTACTTTGGATTTATCTACTATTATGAATTGAAGTTTTACTTTCTGTATTTGCAAGTATACCCCTGTGTGTACTGAATTGAGACATGTGCTGATATCCGTAGAAAAATTGCAGCCTAGACCCTATATTTTTCATGCATGTTATTATTTAACCCCATGTTTGCAGATTGGTCCCTGTATGCTGTGTGTCCTATTTTTTATTTAATAAATAGCAAAAATTGTCCAAAAATCATGAAATTTTGATACATGGCTGCTGCCATGGTATAGGAATTTTTGGTTCTATTTTAATTGATTTTATTATTTTTAAAAATTCAAAAACCCTAACAATAGCTCTTATTTGCATTAGAAAATCCATTAAAAATATTAAAAACCCTTGAAAAATTATAAAAAATTCTTGTTTGTTGTTGTTTGAATTTCTATGCAATTTTCATCTTGTTTCCGCTTATAAAAACTTAAAATTAAAAAAGAGTTAAAATATTAGAAAAATCAGCAAAAATTCATAAAAAAAATCAAAAAATTGTATTTTCAGTTGTTGTAGTTAGGTTTTATTTTATAGGTTCTCATAAAAATACTATTGGGATTTTATAGGCATTTTCAGTAATTTTAACTTGCCTTTATATTCTATATGGACATTGGTCACTTTTTTTATTTGACTTCATTTTTAGAAAATAATTAAAAATCAAAAAAACCACATAAAATCCACAAAAATATTTGAATATTTTAAAAACACAAAAATATTTTTGTTTGGAATTTTTGAGTATTTTTTAGTCTTTAAATAATTGTTGAAGTGTGGATTTTAGAGTTCTTTTATGCTTTTTCTCATATTTTAAAATCATAAAAAAATTAGAAAATACAAAAACCACCATTTTTTGTCTTTTCTAGGATTCCTGACTACTTCGTAGCTTTCGCATCACGTGCTCCTTGTGTTCGACCCTGATTGCTATACCATATAAAATAAATTAGCGAGACTGCTTGCTTTGTCTGATTGCTTGATCTCTTTATTGGTGGTCTTCTTTTCTGGATTGATTTCGCCTTGTGATTTGGGTCGCAACGACCTTATTTATTCCTTAACCCGAGTAGCAAAAGTGTTTCATCAATGAGCCAAAGTAGAACACTTAACAACACACACATGACTCTCAGAGACAATGGCTTTACTTGCACCGGCACCTTACACATAGCTCTCTACAGATGAGGTGGTGAGGAGGCAGTCTTCTTTAGCTTGGGGTAGCATACGAGGGTAGTACTTCTAGGCGGAACCTCTCGTCTTCTTTTAGTAAAGGAACTGTGTCTCAACTTGGTCTGGCGGCATTGAGGTCTAAATAAAGGAGTTGTGGGTTGCAATAATGCTTCAAAAGAGGGATAATCTACTAGCTCAAGAGGAAAAACTCCTTTTGTATATATGTTGCACCATGATGATATGTTGTACATATGCACATCAAAAAAAATGTGCAAAAGAAAGAAAGACTCCAAAAAAGTGGCGGGTCTGTTAGAAAATGAAATACCCACTGGAGTGTATATAGCCAAATAAAGAAAAGCTTATGTTACCCATTCTCATCTCATGAAGCTTGCAGTAGGGAGACTTAGCTAAACTGGTTGGGCTCCCTAGGATACATGGCTACACTGGTCATGGTCCATTCTCTTCTTCCTTCTCTTCTTGAGCCAGTTGCACTTGAATTTAGAAGGGAATACCCCGCTCCTCGAGGAAAGAGTTGCCAGACTAGGGCATTAGAGTTACCTTATTGAGGGGGTTGTTACTTTGCTATTTCTGAGGTGGGGAGCTACATATCACTTATACAGTATAAGAAAAGACTCATGGTCATTAGAGTTTGTGTATGTAGACTTGTTCTGATCTTGATTATTGAGGAGTCTTGACCATAGATTGCTGAAACTTAGAGGCTGTTAAGTATTAAACCTAATTCCAAATAAGGATCCGGCAAACAAATAAACCAAAGGTCTGACTGAGCTCCATACTTCAATTTTATGAAGGCACGTTTAATAATTAACCTTGATTCTCCTTCTTTTTCTTTTCCTTTTCTTTTCACTTCTTTTTCAAATAAGTGTTTGCTAAGGGACTAGTAAAAGTAAAGTATAGGGGGTGAGGAATCCTCATTCATCACTCTTTATTCCTTTATTTTAGCTAATTATCTTGGCAAAACATCATGTATATAGTTGTGAATACAATAATTTAACAATAAGCATGCATGTGTTAATATATCATAATTATCATGTATTTGTGCAAAAATAAAAGAATAAAGAATACAAGAAAAAGAATGAAATATTTAGAATAAATATTGAGTGACCTAAACCCAAGAGAGGGTCAAACATTGGCCCGATCACCAAATAAAATAAGTATAGAGAGATAGGGCCACTCTACCTTGTATATATATACCCTCTATGTATATACTTTATTTTATAAAAATAAAAATAAAAATGTATTTTTATTCCCTTATATATCTTTTTAAAAATAAAACAAAAATTAGAAAAATAAAATAAAAATAAAACTAGAATAAAACTCTCTCTCTCTCCTTGTACATAATACATGTATATATGTATCTTTCCCTATTTAATTTACACTTGTAAATAAAGAATAAAAATAAAAAATTATTTTATACTCCAAATATTATGTTGTAAATAAATAAAATATAAAATTGGGGTATTTGTGTAAAAATAAGAAAATAAAAATAATCGTACGAAATACATAGGTATTTCATACATGTATATAATATAATATATTGTATATAGATTAATTTATTTTTCATAAAAATAAATAAAAATCACGGAAAATTCCTTGAAATATAATAAACATCTTTCATTTTATTTATTTTTAAATTTAAAATCATTTATTATTTTTATCTAATTATTTTTGAATTTTCTGCTATTTGGTCGTCTAGTCTATTTTGTCATCTTCCCCCATCGCACCTTATTGGTCCAGGGCGGATTGTAGACCCCGGTCAACTGCCCCCTAGACCTTCGTTTCGCACGGACCCGGTTTCACCCGATTTTCTCCTAATTTCCGCAACCCGATTTGACCTCCATTTCCTTCCATTTGCTGCTCCGATTACTGAGGAATGATCCACGATCCACGCCCGACGAAATCTCTAGGGATCCATCCCTCGGTTCTTGTGCCCATGTCCCATCCTTCTCGGACCCTGCAACATATAAAGCCTCCTGGAGCCCCATCATATTTTTCATCTTTGGCCGCCCCCTCGTCTCCGATGACCTCCACCCCTTCCCGTGAGTGACAGCGTGTGATAGAGCGTGTTGCAGTGAGGTTTCGAGCCCCGTAGCCCTAGATCCGGCATATACTCCACCATGCTCCACCGCGAGGTGAGCCCAGCCTCTGGGCCCGTCGACCCATTGAGGCAATGAACCCCGGGGTCCCTGACCTCCGACACAGACGACTCCAGCCATTAGGTAACTTAGTTTTCTTCTTTGCTGCATTTGATTCGAGTTGTTAGGATTTTAGTCAACCTTAGTTTCTTAGTTCCGTTCACCTTGGTCGGAGCCTTCACTTGTTGTCCCAACGACCCAACCACCTTCACCAGCCTTCTCCCCATCTTCTTCGCCCACCCATCCAATCCGATTCATCCAGGAAAGGGGTTTGGATCGTCCTCCTTTGTCGCTTCGCTGGAGGGTCACACCATGATGCACCAGCCATCCCTTTCGTGCTTTAACGGGTCGAGGCACTTTGCCCTTGACCTCATGATTTATCTCTGCAGGTTATAGCGTCGAAGGACCTCATATGGAGTTCGAATACCCGAGCACAACAGCTCCAGGTCTTCACGATTCGCTAGGTCGTTCTCGTTGGTCTTGGCCTCATCGGAACATCACCACAGCTGCGGACCATCGCTAGTAGCGTTTCCCCCATCCTAGTAGCTCTGGAGGACGTCCGTGCCACGCGTATTGATTGATTGAAGTTCGCCGGAGGCGAGTTCTTCGTTGTTCTTCCAGGTGTCGTCTCCACCTTCAGATCGATGTCCCCTCCAGTTCTAATCGTAGCCATCCATCATTCAAGGAGCCTCCACCGTCCGATCCATCTGAGGATCCTCCTACAGCCGTCCATCGTCGAACCAGTATCCCTTGCTCTCAACCGTCCGATCATAAGTAGGCGCCATCGACCATCGGATTGTTGATGATAAAGGGTATTTGCACTTAGGCCCTTCTGCCTTTTTGCATTTATTGGTTAGTCCTGTAAATATTTTTAGCAGTTGTTTTTATTTTGGACAATTTACATCTAGGTCCTCGTGCTTTTAATATTTGCATTCCAGTCCATCTGTTTGTGTAGCACGTGCTTTGCCACGTGACTTATGGGTGATTTGCATGACTAGTTCTAGACTTTATGGTTGTTAATGAATGAATCTTTATTAAGAGGATTTACATTTATACCCCTGAGTGACTGGTTCACGTGCTGTTCATGTGTAGAATTGGACTTTTTGCAAGTTAAGCCCTGAACTATTCACACGTGTTATATTTTGGCTTGAAACTTTTCAATAATTGCATTTTGGTCCATGTGAGCTGTGTGTTTTGTTTATAATTAAATAAATACCATTTTTGCTCCAAAAATCATGAAATTTTGACACATGCTCCCTGCTACTGTGTAGGAATTTTGGTGATTTGTGGGTTGTGTTTTGATTTCGTTTATTATTTTCTAAAATTCAAAAACTATAAAAATTATCTCTGGTTTCTTTTGAAAATCAGTTAAAATATTAAAAAACCTGGAAAAATTCTAAAACAAATCGTGTTTACTTGTTTTGTGTTGTGTCTGTCCAATTTTCATTTCATTCTCATTTAGAAAACCCATAAAAATGTAAAAAGAGTAAAAATCTTACAAAAATCATTAAAAAATCATAAAAAAATAAAAAAAATGAGTTTTCTTCTTCTATAGGTAGATTTATGTTGTAGTTTCTCATAAAAATATTGCTAGAATTTTATAGGCATTTTAATTAATTTTAATTTGCCTTTAGATTCCAGTTATACATTATTTTCTATTTTTGACCTTCTTTGATTTTTAGAGAACTAATTAAATCACAAAAATCAAAGAAAATTCACAAAAACATTTTAATATTTTAAAAACACAAAAACATTTTTGTTTTAATTTTTTGAGTATTTTTGGACCATTAAATAATTAGTTGAGTATTACTTTTTGGGTTGTCTTTATTCTTTTTCTTATTTTAAAATCATAAAAAAATTAAAAAAAATTAAAAACCACCATGTTTCTTTCCTTTCTTGGTTTTCCGACTACTTCGTAGGTTTTCTATCCCGTGCTCCTTGTGATCGACCCTATTAGCTATATCAGGTAAAACTAGCAACACCGCTTGCCACATTTTGATTGCTTTATTTCTTCGTTTAGTGGTCTGATTTTCTTGATTGAGCCCGCTCCGTCGGTTGGGGTCGCAACGATTGGTCTGATTTTCTCAGACCTAACCCTGATCGGTTGAGATGCTGATGTATCCACATTTCATCATCTTTATTCTATCATTTTGGCACCAAAAACCCTAGCAAATGCCTGTAAATATCATTAATATCACCATCTTAGCATTAATGCATGTGCATCTATATAGTGTATAAAATACTGTAATTAAAGCCAAAATTATAGAATAAATAAAGAAAAGAAAAAGAATAAAATATTGTAAATATTTTATGACCCAAAACCCCGAGACCTAGGCATCTTGATGAATAGGTCGACAATTTATTCATTTTGGGACCTATTTTTGGTTCCACTTTTTACACAGCAAATAAAGAAACTTTGTACATGAAAGTTGTAGATAATTTTATAAAGAAAAATACAAAATTGATTTCACAGAAAAATAATACACAGATAAAAAGTTGTGGTCTGGATAAAAATCCAGAATCCCAACTTCCCAGACCCGTATCTCATAAATAAAAACTCCAAATGCAGCATACTCACCTTTAATTGTATATAGAAGAAAATAAGCTATTTAATGGCGGTGGTTTCGCATTTGACGGAGCTACGGTTTGAAAGTTGACTTTTGGACCCTCATTGTACAGTGTACCGAATAAAATATTCCATTTATTATTTATTTATTATTTTTATAATTTTATATTTTTATAATGTTGTAATTAATACTTATAATAATTATGTACATTAAAATTGGAATAAAAACCTAAATAAAACTTAAAATAAAATACATACATATTTGATACATAGGTATTATACCTGTACTTATATCTATATAAAATATACTTCTATTTTATTAATTATAAAAATTATATCAGAAAAATAAAATAAAAATATATATGTGTATATAAAAGTATTTTATGATTTTAGAATATAATAAATAAAAATAATAAAATCAAAATATACAAAATAAAAATAAAAGTATACAATATATAGATAATATACCTATATAGGGGTATAAAAGCAACTTGTAAAAGTATAAGTCATAAAAAAATTAAAAATCATAATAAAATAATTTATAAAATTTTAAATATTTTTTATTTTATAACCAAGATTTAATTAATTCATTTTCTATTTTAAAACGAATTAACAAATCATTTTTCCAAGGTTTTTCTGGTTGGTCCACGTGGACCAACCAGCTTCAGCCCTTGGTTGACCTTGGTCAGCTCTCTGACCGAGGTCTGTACATGGCAGACTTGCGTTTTCTTGGTATCTTCTCTGAATTTTGGAGGTCGTGCCATGCATCATCTCATGATTCTTTCTTCACGAAACTTGTTCCCCTACCATCTAGCTACCACGCCCTAGCTTGATCTCGAGCCGAGCACCATCACAACACCCGTGACTCTCCCTCGAAAATCGTCCCCCGCCATTGCTCAAAACCGAACCCTCAACCTTCATTCACTTTTTGAACCGGTTTTTGGCGAGCTGTTAACATCCGAGTGCGGCAAGGTGGGCACCCCGGTGACAGAGGAGAACCCCAGTACCCTCGTCGAGGTGCGGCGAGGCTCGCCGGCTGCGTTCCAACCCCATCTCCGGCCTCGCGGCCGTGAGGTCTCTTCCTCGTGGTACACGCCACTCGAGGGCATTTTCCTTCTTGTTTTTCTTGTAGTTAGCTAGCTGTTAGTCTTAGGAGTTATTTCGTGTTTTTCGTCATTGATTTGATCGACAACACGCCGCCATCATCCCCCTCGCCGGAGCAAGCTCCGGCGAGCTTCATTTTTCGCCTCACCAATCCCGCATTCACACGCTAGGACCTTGGGACCCTCTACTGTCGTTCTTGCGCTTCCCTTGCAGGTTCCAGGATCGACAGAACCCCACTTGGGTTCGTTTTTGCGGAAACACATCCCACCTGGAGCAGTCCTCGACCACCCACGCCGCGACGGTTTGCTGGCCTTTCCAGGCCATTTTTGAAGCCGTCGTTCCATCAGGGAACCTCCCAGGAGCTTGTCCGGGCTGCTAGAAGGGAAAAGAAGCATCGGATATCGGAGATCTAGCCAATCCAAACTCGCTCCCAACGAGTTCTTCAGCCGTTCTTCCTCATCGCTCCATCATCGTCCGAATGGGTGGAGTTCTTCCAGCACTACAGCATCCGTAGGATCTCCTCTGACTGCAGCCGTCCATCGCGCAAGGAGATCTAATCCGAGCCGCTTGATCGCGAAGGGGCATCGTTGCCCCCTGTGCCGACACGTGGTTAAGTGGGTTTACACCCACCGTCCGATGGCGCCCCTTCGACTGGGCATTTTGCACCGTAAGCCCGGTACCTTTTTGTATTTAAAAATTAACACTTAATCTTTCATTAGCAGTTAGTAACTTTTTGTAATATTTGCTAAGACCCCCCTCTAGTTCTCGAAATTACATTGCATCCCTTGCCAGCCAAGCGCGCGTGCGTGGTACGTGTGCGTGGGTATTTTGCGGCAAGGCCCGCGCTGTTTTGGCATTTTAATTTTCAGTCCAGAGAATATTATATTCGATATATATTTTGTGGGGAAAATTACACTTTTGCCCTGAGCTTTTGAATATTTGCTTATGCATCCCTGCCAGGCGCGTGCATAGGCGCGTGACTTGGGGATTTTTGCATCGAAGCCCTAGCGGCTTTTGGTTTTATTGTCTGGCCCAGAAACATTTTATTTTAGTTATCTTTTTGTATGAAAATTGCAGGCGTACCCCCATAGTTTTGTCTATTTGCAGAAAAGCCCCCGCCAGGCCTTTGCTTTTTGCTCACTTAATCTAATTATTTGGAGAATCATTCTAACTCCCAAAATTCTCAAATTTTGAACTTAAGCTCCTGTACATGTGTTCTTCCAGCCAACATTTCAGTTTTTGATTTTCTTTTATTTTTATATTTATTAAAATCAAAAACTTGCTTTTTATGCACTGTCTAGCTTAGAAAATACCAAAAAAATATTAAAACACTTCAAAAAATTCCAAAAAAATTACCTAGTGTCTATTTTAACCTATTTTAGTGTCAGTCCAAAAATCACTAAAAATCTCAAAAGAAAAACACTAAAAATTTAAAAACACTCAAAAACTTCAAAAAAATATATAAAATCAAGGAAAACTCCAAAAAAATATAAACTCAGATCCTGTTTGTTCTCTATTTTATTCTCTTTATTTGAAAATTAGTGTGAAAAATTTTGATTGTTGTTTGCTAATTTTAAATTGCATCTTCCTCATAGCCAGCACATTTTCCACTGTTTTCCTTTATTTTAGTTTTTAAAAATATCAAAAACACCTTGAAAAATCCCCAAAAATCACAAAAACAGTAGAAAATCCTAAAAATATCAAAAACATTTTATTTCTTAATTTTTGGTTATTTTTGCACATTTTATAAATATTGTATCTTGCCTTTCATTACATTGTTTTTAACTTCCAACATTGAAAAAGAATTAAAAAATATAAAATATAAAATTTTTAAAAATCAGAAAATTAAAAATCAAAAGACAAAATTAAAAAAATTAAATTAAAATAAAAAAAATTAAAAATTAAAAATCCACAAAAAAAATATCTTTGATTGCTTACTTAGTGTAGACACTTGACATACACATTCACTTGTGCACCAATTTTTGAATTACCCTGTTTGCTCCATGTGTTCGAACTCTCTGCATACTTGTCACTATACACGATTTGTGCAGAGTTAAAAATAAATTTTAACTCCACATTATTTCTAATTTATTGATCTTTAGTGTGGGTTAATTGTTGACTTTAGTCCAGATTGAGAGTGGTCAATACACCGACTGAGTTCACGCTTTGTGTTGAACTTAAGACCGCCTATTTTTGGCTAAATCAGACGCTCATCAGCAGGGCGTGCCCACTTGTCACGCATGCTTCCAGGGGACGTGATGATGCTTCGCACAACCAACGGAGATTAGATCTCAGTCCTCATTCTGATGGCTGAGCCGACGTGCATCCAACGACTATTGTTCCATCTGGAAGCGTCTCTCAATCAAACGACAGCTAGGTCCTCCCGAAGAACACGTGAAGACACCAATTGGATGGGCTTTGTTCAGCAAAATCTCGAGGTCGATGATTCCTTCCCAGCTCTCTATGGCTTCAAAAGAATCCTTAGGGCCCTTCGTACTGGACGACGGTGTCAAAATACCTTGTAGGGCTCCGAAGGTGTCGGATGGTCGAGCAAGAGCTAGGAGTGCTCCTATGAGTCAATGAGCCTCGGAGAGGCTCCCTTCCTTAGTCTTTCTGGCATGGGTTAGCTCACAAGAATGGGGTGAAGCTCCGATGAGCTCCAGAGGTCAAAATGAGCGAGGGATGTGTGATATGAAGTCCCTCCAGCGAGCGACGGAGAAGAAGGGACATGATCGCTCTTTCAACACAAGAACGAGGTGACCGAGAGTGGTCAGGCATCGAGGCAACGGGGAGGAGTGAGATGACAGTGGTAGGTAATGCAGAGCTGGATAGAGGCGGCAGGAAATAGGTAGCGGAGCTGGAGCTCCATCGACTGACTGATCGGGGATATACATGAGAGTAGACAAAATCACATAATAATAAATGCTAATTTACACTACTGCTAACTCAAGGAGTAGAAGGACGAAAGGGAAATAGAAGCTTACCGGCATAGGATCCCCCGGAGTAGAACTCCGGTGAATGCAGCGGTGAGCTAGGACCTCTTTAATTCGACACCAGAACGCATGTAAAAGGAGTCAATTGAACTCCTATTGTCACTAGGGGCACAAATCAAGACTCAATTCTAGAGTTTTTAGGTGGAAGAAGGACCAAATCTGAGTTTTGGATGGAGGTGCTATTTTATACAGGTGGTGGAGCGGGGTCCAAGAACGAGGTGTATCATGCGCGCTAGTGATCCATAGCTCGAGGAATGACTGGCGTGTGATGGAGGGATACTCGATGAACGAAAGTGCAAAAGGAACTAAATCAGATAGGTGAAAGGATTGAGCTCCAAAAGGGGGAGAAACCGAGGTCAAAATAAGGTTGTTAGAGCAACATGAACTAGGGTCAGATAGTTGACAAAAGTCAAGTATCAGAGCAACCTCGTTGGTCCACGTGGACCATTCAAGAAAAACCAGTTCTAAAAATATTTAGAAATTCAATAATAATTAATAAATGACTTTATTAATTTTGGGTTATAAAATAAAAATATTTATTATTTTCTATATTATTTTATTATGATTTATATTTATTTTTTCAAGGTATTTAATTACAAGTTACTTTTTAGGGTTTCCTTTATAGATATATTTACCTATGTTTTAAGTATTATATTTTTATTTTGTATTTTTTATTTTATTATTTTATTTTTCATTTTTATAAAATTATTATTTATTTTTATGTACATAATTATATTTTTATTGTACTTTTTTGATATATTATTTACGTTAATAAATAGGTATATTAAATATATAGGTATAAGTATATGTATTTCATCTATGTGTTATATATAATTATTTTATTTTAATGGTTCATTTATGGTTTTATTCTAGTTTTAGTATTTAAAAATATTATAAATAATGTTTACAAAAATTATAAAATAATAAATAAAATGATTATTTTAATGGGGTGTATTGTATAATAGGGGTCCAATATCTAACTTTCACATCTTAACTCCAAAAAATATGAAACCACCTTCATTAAATAGCTTATTAAAAGTTATATACAAATAAATAGATTTTTATATATTTTGAGTTTTTATTTGAGATAAATGAGTCTGAAAATTTAGGATTTTAGCTTTTTCTTTAGAGTATAGAAAGTACATTGTATATTATTTTTGTATAAACTCTATTTTGTATTTTTCTTCATTATTATCTACAACTTTCATGTACAAAGTTTCTTTATTTGAGGTACAAAAAAGTAGAAAATAAAATAGGTCCTAAAAATGCAGTATTGATGAATTAATAAATGGGATTTTTATTGTATTTCTGGCCCTTATCTCCCCTACTTTATTCCTTGTCGACCTAGTCATCAAAATGCTTAGATCTCGGAGTTTAGAGTCATAAAATACCTTGACATTTTTATTCCTTTTCTTTTCTTTATTCTATAATTTCGGCATTAAGAACCGTATTTTATAATGTATTTATACAACAAAGATTGAATGTTAATTTGTATAAATTAACGGTATTTATATGCATTAGCTAGGGTTTCTAAGGCCAAAATGATAGAATGAAGGTGATAAAATGGAGATTCATCACCCATGGAGTTCCTTTCCATCATGACAATTAGTGTTGAAGTCTGAACCTGCAACGTTCATAATCATTTCTACGATTGGATTAATGTTGTTTGCATCATTTGACTCATTGATCATGCATTGATGACTTTTCCGTACCTCCACCAAATGAGATATCCTTCCATGAAATCATTTTTTAAATACTACAGTTGAATTTCATCCTTAGATCTCTTCTTGAGTAAATGACACTTTTGACACGGACACAAGATGGTGTACCATCTTAATCCACCACTCGAGAACCTTGGGCATAAGCAAATTTCGCAAATTCTTGAACACTTCTTTGAAAAGTCTCTAATGTATGACCATAACTACACACTTGTACATCCACTCTCTATTGGTCATCGTTGTCACCTGAATGTAGCAGTTCGAGATGTCTAATGAGAGTAGAAGATTTAACATTGATTTTAGTTAAAAAAATAGACCTAAAAAACCAAACCCCAACCGATCGCTGAGCTAAACCTATTTTACTAATTTATGAGATGAGAAGAGAAGTTGTTTCATTAAGTTGTCACCTGAGACCATCGATAAGGATTCAATATCACTATAAGGTGATCGTTGTCACACGCAGTTTATATCTGAGGAAATTTGGTAGCATAACCTTGCACCCCTCCAGTATACCCCATAAGTCAATCACAATCAACTATTAAAACTATCACTGTATTGACAATTAATAGTTGAGTATGATTGGTTTGGTATACCGAAGAGGAAGGGATTTTGCATCTAAATTTTTATCAGATATAAACTACATGTAACAACGATCGTCTTATAGTAATGTTTGAATCTTTATGGACCTCCTTAGTTCGAAACCTCCAAACTAAAGAAATCCAATAGAAATTTATATTTTACAGTCACTTTACATCATACATTTGTATATGCTACAAATGAGACTGTAAAATGCTCTTATACTATTTATTCATTTATTTTTTATTGGGAATTTGTTTCCAACGTAAAAGAAAACCAATTCAGATTCATGCCAGGTCACTTAACTATTGAAGCCATCCATTTGCTGAGGAGAACAATGGAGAATTATAGAGCTAAAAGGAAGAACCTTCATATGATCTTTACTGAATTGGAGAAGGCTTATGATTCTGTCCCACAAGAGATATTGTGGAGAGTTTTGGAGAAGAGACAAGTACATGTCCTATACATTAACCTCATAAAGGACATGTATGATAGGGCTTTATCTTGTGTAAGGACCTCGTCTGGGAAGATTGATTATTATGACATCAACATTGGTTTACATAAAGGTTCATCTTTGAGTCCATTTTTTTTACTTTGATTAGGGATGAGTTGACAAGTAACATTCAGGATGAGTTACCTTGGTGTATGTTATTTACTGATGATTTTGCTGATTGACGAGACTAGAGATGGAGTAAATGAGAAGCTTGAGGTCTGGAGACATGCATTGGAGACAAAAGGATTCGTATAAGTAGGGCTAATACGGTATATATGGTGTGCACCTTTGATGGAAGCAATGGTGAAGGAATTGAGGTGAAGATTGGTGACAATAACATTCAGAAGAGAGATTCTTTTAGATATCTAGTATCTATTTTGCAACAGGATGGGGAAATTGATGGAGATGTTACTAATAGAATAAATGTAGGTTGGCTAAAGTGGTTAGGAGCCTCTGATGTTCTCTGTGATAAGAAAATTCCTTTAAAAATTAAAGGAAAGTTTTACAAAGCAGCCATGAGATTTGTTATGCTCTATGGATCTGAATGTTGGCCTGGGAACCATAGACATGTGCAGAGAATGGTTGTAGCAGAAATGAAAATGCTAAGGTGGATGTGTGGACACACACATAAAGATCGAATTCGGAATGATGCAATCAGAAAGAAACTTGGTGTAGCTCCAATCGAGGATAAGATGCGAGAAAATCGCTTAAGATGGTTTGGTCATTTGCAAAGAAGATCAACGGATGCACCAGTTAGGAGATGCGAGTGTTGGGATGTTGAGCCGAATAATAGAGGGTGAGGATGACCCAAGAAGTGTTGGAAAGAGATTATTAATGAATCTACGTTTCATCATCTTTATTCTATCATTTTGGCCTTAAAAACCCTAGTAAATGTGTGTAAATAGCATTAATTCATGCATTTTAACATTCATGCATATGTGTGTAAAAAGTGTACAAAATACAATTTTTAAAGCCAAAATTATAGAATAAAGAAAAGAAAAGAAAAAGAATAAAATATTGTAAATATTTTATGACCCGAAACCCCGAGACGTAGGCATCTCGATGAATAGGTCGACAAGGAATAAAGTAGGGGGAGATAAGGGCCAGAATACAATAAAAATACCTTTTATTTAACCCATTCTTTATTCATTTTGGGACCTATTTTTGGTTCCACTTTTTATACTTCAAATAAAGAACTTTTGTACATGAAATTTGTAGATTTATAAATAAATAAAAATACAAAATTAATTTCACTCAAAAATAATGTACAGATAAAAGGTTATGGTCTGAATAAAATTCCAGAATCCCAACTTCCCAGACCTATATCTCGCAAATAAAAACTCAAAATGCGTCAAACTCACATTTAATTGTATATAATTTTAAATAAGCTATTTAATGGCAGTGGTTTCGCATTTGGCGAAGCTACGGTTTGAAAGTTGAGTTTTGGACCCCTATTGTATACTTGTACAGATTAAAATATTCAATTTATTTATTATTCTTTATTTTCATAATTTTATATTTGTATAATTTTGTAAATGTTATTTATAATTTATGTGTACATTAAAATCAGAATAAAAATCTTAAGAAAATACAAAATAACATACTTGCATATAACATACCTGGGTATAATACATTTATATATACCTATATAATTACTACTTATATTTTATTAAGTGTACAAAAAACATCAGAAAAAGTAAATAAAAATATATTTAAGTGTATAAAAATATTCTATAAATTTATAAAATAATAAACAAAATAAATAAAATTAAATTCATAAAATAAAAATAAAATTTTAAAATGCATAGATATATATACCTATATAGACCCAAAAAGGTAACTTGTAATTATAAACCTTATAAAAATAATTAAAAATCACTATTAAATAATTCATAAAATAATAAACATTTTTTATTTAATAACCTAAAATTAATAAATTCAATTATTATTTTTAAATGAATTTCGAATTATTTTTTAGTGGATTTTCCTGGTTGGTCCACGTGGACCAACCAGGTTGGTCTGACAGTTGACCTCCGATCAACTGTATGACCTCCTCCTATAACCCTGTCAGAATTAAGTTTTGACCCTTCTTTGCGGTTTTTTCGAGACAAATCCTTGCACTATCTTGTGATTCTTCCTTCTTGACTTTTTTGCCTCGTTCATCCGCCAATCACGCCCTAGGCTCATCTTGGGCTTTGGATCATCACAGCGCCTGCTACACCTCGATCTTCGACGCCACTCGGCCATCTGTACAAAACCATCCCAACCTCCATTTTTCAAACTTGACATCTCTCCCTCCACTCTAACCTCCTCCTAAATCGTCGAACCTCTTCCTGGTGACAGCAGGAGGCGTTCCCAGGCATCGGAGAGGTCGGAGAGGCGTCGAATAGAGCACATCCCTTCGCCGGAGGTCACGTCGGAGCTCGCCTCCAGTGCCACCATAGTGAGGTCTTTTCCCCTTTGCTCTACTATTTATTTTGCTCTTAGAATAGCTATAAAACACCCCCGTGTCTCGCCCTCAATTATCCCTCGCTCAAACTAGCGAAAAGTCCCTCGGATTCTTCGTTGGCCGACATCGAGTTTCGTCGGTCAACGTCGAACCAGTTCCACACCACCACTCGAGTTTTTCCACCTTCCGCGGGGTCGAGGCAACTTGCCTTCGACTCCTTCACCTCTTTTCTGCAGGTTTTGAGCCACAAAGACAACTTAGGAAGATTTTGACCATTCGTCGGAGTCATCTGGAGCTTCTAGCTCCGCCGCCTTTTGGCGCGAACACCACTGTGCTCCGACGATTTTTTGCGACTCCAGCAGCTAGAGGAAGCCCCCAGGAAGGTCTTACAGTCATCGGACGAGAACATCTCGTTCTGAGCATCGAGATTTTGACACTCCAAACTCGCCCCGACCGTGTTCCTTGGCTGTTCTTCCTCTATGCTCCAGAACCGCACGATTGCACCTCGTTCTTGACACGCTACAACCACTGTCAGATGCAACACTCGTCAGCCATTGGATCCATTTGAGATCTTCTAATCTCAACCGTCGGTGGGTGAAGGGGTATCATGCCACAGGAGCCTGCCACGTGTTAAGTGGTAAAGATCCCACCGTTCGATCGCGTGCAGTGAGGGGTATTTTGTGCTCAAACCCCCTGCCTTTTTGCATTTATTTTATAGTTCTTAAACTTTCATCTGCAGTTCAAAAACTTTTGTAATATTTAGGAACTAGCCCCCGAACTTCCTTTAATTGCATTTAGGTCCTCCACCACGTCACCTCACATGCCTGTGCGCGTGAGGCGCGGGCATTTTGCAGGGGACCCCATGTGAGTTTGGCTATTTCATTTTAGTACCGAAACATTTTATTACAGTGTAATATTTTTGAATAAATTGCAGTTGGACCACTAAGGTTTTTGTTAATTTCACTTAGGTCCCTGCCTGTCACGTGTTCAGTGCACGTGGGGGTGGCATTTTTGCACGGAAGGACCTTGTACTTTGTGTATTTACCTTTAGTCTTGGAATATTTTTGTACGTTGTAAATTTTGTGTGAAAATTGCATGTGGGCCCTTCAACTTTCTGCTATTTACAAATATGTCCCTGCTAGTAATGCATTTTCTATTGGTTGCCTTTATTTATTTAATGCATTTCTAAATTGCTAAAAAATCCACAAAAATTACTTTAAGCTCTCGTTGCATTGTAGTATGATGCTATATTTTTATTTTACACTTTTATTGAATTTTAGTATTTATAAAAATTCAAAAATACGTCTTTTATTCACTATTTGCATTATAAAATCCATAAAAAATATAAAAACTTCTTGAAAAATTCCCCAAAATTTTTTTGTGCCTTTTAGTGTTATTAATTTCAGACCAAAAAACATTAAAAAATATAAAACATAACTCTTAAAAATTAGAAAATTCTAAAATCCTTTATAAAATCTTAAAAATTCCTAAAAATATCATAAAAATACAATTTTGGTCTCTGAATTTTCTCTGATTTATTATATCTCAATTAAATTAGTTTGAGGATTTTTGAACTCTGATTAGTATTTTTAAGGGATATTTACACCCATAACCCTGAGTAATTTTGTAGTTACCTTGGAAACCTTCTATAATCACGAATTACACTCATGACCTTGAATAGTACTTAACTCTTACACTCATAACCATGTGTTAATTTCCACCTAATTTTCTGTTAAGTATGACGGTATCTGTTAAGTATTTTACACTTTATACCCTTTAAATTTCTTTTATTTACGAGTTCAGCCCCTTGTCCTGGCAACCCCTTCCTCCCTCCACCGAATCCCTCCTATCGGAAGCCAGACCCCACCAGGGCAACCCCCCTTCTCTGACCTCCTCCTCCTCCAGGCAAGCCCAACCCCCACCATGCAAACCCCATCCACCGACTTCATCCCTGTCCATTGTCGAATTCCTCTCCTCCGGTGGAAGCTTGACCCTCACCCCTGCCTGCCAAGCTCCGCACCCCCGACTCCGACCACAATCGAAGCCCCATCCCACGTGTAAGAGCCCTCCAACCCTGCCATGGAAGCCTTTGCCAGCAAGACCCCCCCGACCCCCGCCTACGACCACAATCAAAGCCCCCACAATTGAGAGACCCTCAATATGTCACAGAAAGAAAGAGACATAGAAAGACAATCCAAATCGAGAAAGAGATCCAATCGAGAGACCTTCACTCGATGGCCAATGGAGCAACATATAAGAGCAGCACGTCTGTTGGATACAATAACACCATGACTCTCAACAGCGATCTCCTGCTACCAAAGTCTACGTCCTTGGCTTCTTCATCCTCTCCACCGCCATCATCCAATGTCGCCACGTGCAGCACATGCGCTCTGAGTTGCTCGATGTTGTCGGTGCCCCGCTACAGCTCAACGGGCACACCCCGTCTCTCGATCCCTCCGTCATTGCTGCCGTCCCCACAGTGAAGTACACGTCAAGCCGGTAGAGGATGACGATGAGAAGGCGCTACTACAGGAGTGTGACGTCGCATCTGACCATAATCGAAGCCCCCTCCCCTCGGTGGAAGCCTCCGCCCGCAAGACCCCCCCGTACCCCCGCCTTCGACCACAATCAAAATCCCCCTGCCGTGGAAGCCCCCCATCCCCCCACCCCTCCCCCCGACCCTACAAGAACCTACCCTTGGCGCCGATGCCGCCTGCAAGGCCCGCGCCTCGCCTGAAACCCCCCCCCCCCCCACGGGGGTGCGGCTGCCTGCAAGTCCCCCTCCGCTGAAGAAAATTCATTTTCTTTTCTTCATTTTTTTCTTTTTATTTTTGATTAATTCAAGACATTAGATTATAGATTGGTTAGATAAACTCACTCGTATGGTTGATAATGAGTTAAACTAACGGAAGGTTATGGATGTAAAACGGAGTATTTATTCGGGGGTCTAAGTGTAATTCGTGATTATAGAGGGTTTCTGGGGTAATTACGAAATTACTCAGGGTTATCGATGTAAATATCCCTATTTTTAATCCTCAATTTAGTTTCAGCCAGCAACTTGTTCATTGTTTTCTAGTATTGTTTCCTTTAAAAATACCGAAAAAATTATAAAAAATCTAGAAAAATCACAAAACACTAGAAAAATATAAAAATAACAAAAACATTTTATTTCTTGTATTTTAAGTGTTTTTATTCCCATTTTGTCTCCCTCTTATCTCTCTTGTATTATATATTCTATATAGATTTATATCTTATTTCAAAATGAAAATATAAAAATATAAAATATAAAAAGAAAATAGAAAATTAAAAAAAATAAAAATAAAAATACAAAAATATAAAATTATAAATAATTAAAAAATTAAAAATTAAAAACCCACAAAAAAGTCCAAATTGGCTAAGTATTTCACAAGTCATAGGGCTTGACTTTTTGTCTGCTTGCTTTACTCCTTTGCTTCCTGTGTTCAACCCATACTTGCTTGCCACTATACATTCTTAATAGGGTATAATAAATTTTGATCCTTGCTCTTGATTGCTTAATTGATTGTGTGGGTTGATTGTTGATAAACGTGAAGGCTTGAGTAGTCACCTCAGCGATAGTGAGTCTGATCTGTCAAACCATTATTTAGCGGCTCTCGCTTTTCCGTTTTTCAACTATACAAAGGGATCTTAATTTTTTGGACATAAGCATGAGATTGACCCAAGATAGATTTGAATGGAGGCGAAGAATCCATGTTGCCACCCTACTTAATTGTGGGAAAAGGCTTTGTTGTTGTTGTTGTTGTTGTTTTTACTGGCATTTACATACATATTTGGTTGGTTAACATGGGGGATATGGACCTGTGTGACCTTAAATTAGTGCTTAAATATGGTGTTTAAATGGTAATTATTGGAAGGGTACCTGTAAAAAAAATTCTTCCACCTACACATATCAAAATCCATGACCATTGGATCGAGATATATCATTCTGAAGTGAGTACAATAGTACTAGGAAAAAATAACACATTTGGACGTGATGAAATCCTCTAATATGTTGCACATGCCTCCCAATGTGCAGGACCACACACCAACCGATGTGGAGGGATACACTATGTGTGATTGATTTTGTATGATTTAATAATAAATTAATATTTTAACCTTATTATATACCTAACTATAAGTTAATGTGACACACTTAGCCACATTAACAGAAATTTAATGTGATAACAAAATTATCACAATGTAAATATTGGTGTTTGTTAAACAAGAAACATGACCCTACCTTTCTATTGATCACATATACACCTACACTGAACTTCACATTAACTCCATATCACCAAAGATATATCCCAACATTTATACATCTAATTCTTCGTCCAAACAACATCACATAAATTAACCCTCAGCACTTTATCATACACCTTATAATGAAATGTTGACATAAGTTTAACCCTAACAAAAAATTACATCCTAAACACATTACATAAGTTAACACTAAACAACATTAGATAAGTTAACACTAATCACCTTCTTCACACACCTTTAATGAGAACAATGCTAATCTAGTTTAATCTATAATACCAATATAGCTTTATCTATAATGCTAATCCGAAATGTGTAATATAATTTAAGCATTTCACCATACACCTTACGAGCAATAAGATTTTGGTCAAACTATACTAATACGAAATCAAATCAAACTTCATTGCATGTTAAACCAATGATTATGCATTTTGAAAAATAACATGTAACTAGCATAGATTGGTAAAATAGTATCAAAATCATAAGAAACCCTAAATCATTCATTTCTCTAAAAATATACAACAAAGACAAAAAAAACAAGTGAAAGATTATTAGATATGCCTCAAGGAAGGAGATATGAGGCAAGAGGGAGGTGTCGGAGACTCGTAGGCGGTGGAGGCGCTTCCTGGTTCATCGGAGACGTTTTGAAGGGAGGAGGCGAACCAATGAAATGAGGTTGGAATCGGGCAAGCATTCTGTTTACAGATGCCGACGAGCATATTTAAGTGCTCTCCCAGTGCTCCTGTTGTGCTTGCATGAGTTTGGACACGTGAATACCAATGTGGGCGAGCACTTGTGATAGCCCACAGCTCGTACAAACGAGTGAGCAGTCTAGGCGTGCATGTGTGCTTGCCAAGTGCAAACATGTTTGTGCATGTCAATCTCGCCTTTTTCTTGCAGTGCATCGAGTGGTCGTGTCGAGTGGGTCAACGAGTAAGGAATAATGGGTTCAACATCATGGTGGTGTCAGCAATGCTCAAGGACAAGGAGGGAGGTCAAAATTCAAGGTCAAAAGGCATGGGTCAGCATGGTGCAAAGCACCCAATGATGCGAGAGGGGTGGAAAATGACAACGTCTCACCTTCGTATTGGTCCAATATTCTAAATCATTGTGAAAATTATATAGACTCAAACGTAAAAAGCGACAAATAAAGTTGTTCTAAATTTTGACATCTACAACTTTTAGAAGGCGATGTTGCAATACTACATGGTTTGAAAGATAGAAATTAGAGATCGTTTTTATACGTATTTTATACCATGGTTTTCGGATTTTTCATTTTTTTCTCTCGTTAGTATTATATTGATTATATATTTTTGTTATACATCATTAGACATATATACATATTGTTGCTGATCTTTGCTTTTATTTCATGTATAGCAATGTTATGGTCCCCAAGTCTATAAATGTTGTATTTCAAAGAATTGGATTTGCCATTCAAAAGGGATTGGCGGCGCAGCTTCTGCCCGTCTCCCATCAATTTCTATGTAACTCATCCGATTTTAATATTTGATAACAATAAATAGGAAACCAAAACTTCAGTCAAAAGTCAATTTGATCTTTATATTACCTATATATTTTGTATCTTGTTAGTTTTGCAATTTTTACTTTACTTTATATTTTTAGATGGCAATGAGGGATAAAGGGGATTATACAAAATTATTACCAAATTAAAATATGGTGATGTGTATTCTGTACAAATGTAGAAGTCATAAATTATGTTATTTGTAAATACAAAAAGGGGTCTAAAATCTAATTTTAACAGATGATCTCCTCTTACTCTACAGTACTTTTAAGATTTAAAGGACGTTAAACATGAATTTTAAATATGTGTATAGTGAAATTGAAATTCATATGAAATGGTTATGAATCTCTGAATGTATGCATAATTGAAAAAAAGGTTTGATTTTATCCTTATGTGTGCAAGTTGATAATTTTTAGATAATTTCTATATTTTTCTATATATTTTTATTAAGAGTTTACAAAAAGCATTAGTCAATCGGAGTTAATATGAAAAGTTAGTTGTATTTTAAGTTTTAAATACTTATATGATAGTTGTACAAAGGGGCCAAAATGCTGAAAACTCACACCTTACGTGGATATTTTCTTATTATTTTTAGATTCAGTATTTTTTATAATATAAAGTTCAAAAATGTGTTCGATCACTTTGAAGTCGTATAAATATAGATACATGTGTTTGAAGGTATGATTTCATACAATTAGATTTGTTTTTCTTTCAAAGTTTTAAAGGGTCTGTTTGGTTACTGAGTTGGGGTATCCTCTTGTGAATAGTAGCTGTTTGGAGGGTTGGGATGATTGGAATGATAATTGTGATGTAATGTGACATTGATTATGTGTTATATTAACTTTGTTGATGATTATAATATATTTTTATGTTAATAAGTGTATTTCAATAAGGTTAAAAACCGTTATACCGAGAAATTGTAGAGTCAATACAACTATTCCCAACCCAGGAATGCAGGGTTGGAGACAGGGATATGCCAAGGTACCCTGGGTACCGTGGCAACCAAACAGGCCATCCGGGTTGTTTGCTTACTGAGATGGGGTGGGTTGGGGTAACCTCTTGTGAATAATAGTTGTTTGGATGGTTATGAGGTTGGAGAGAGTTGAAATAAAGAATGTGATGTGATGTCACAATGATTTGTGATGTAATTCAAACCTAGGAATGCACGGGAGTAAATCGGGTTACCGCGGGGTAACCGGTAACCAAATGGACTCTAAGGGTATGATTTGTGATGATTTGAGTGTCATATAAAATTCAGCTAAATGCATGGTAGCCATATACGTATCATGTCAACAAATGTGTTCAAAATGCCTTTTACTCTATGGCAACTACAAGTTCATTGCAAAAATAATCGTAGCTAACATTTTTTGTTAATACTAGAGAGATTCATGTTAGTACTATTTTGGTTGTTGATTTGAATATCATTAAGCAAAATGCGAACGATAGTGGGGCATATTTTTTTACGATCAAATACGTATTTTGTACATACCGAAAAAACATATGCTTTATATAAAGTCGGGAATGCCTACAACAATGTGTACTTCACTACGACAAATTACTATACTAGCAATGGATTGATGCATGGAAAATTTTTAACAAGGGGTTATTTCTTTTGTAACGAACACTACAAGAAAAACAAGTTGTAGCTACAGAACTATGACCACGGATATGGGATTTGTGGCCACGGATTGGGCTCTGGCCACGACACGTCGTGGCCAGTAGCCGTAGCCACAAGTCTCGTCGCGAGAGTTCTCTAGCCACGAATATGCCGTGGCCACTACAAGTGGCCACAGAACTTATCGTGGCCACATCTCTTATATAAAAACTTTGGCCACGGATTGTGGCTACGAGAAACTAGTGGCCACGGAACTATCGTGGCCATAAGTTTCCGTAGCCACATTCCGTGGCCACAACTCATTTTTCTTGTAGTGGAAGTTTTGGTTTCCACAAATTAAGAAATATTTTAGCTACAGATTCGTTAGACACTTATATGCAACAAGTTTTCCATTGCCAGAGTAACGACAATAATACGTTGTTGCTACATATTTTATGTAACAGTTAGACCGTTACAAGTTAAAGTATTTTTTTGCCATAATTGTAGAATCCGATGATATAGAGTCGTCGGTACAACAATTCTTTGAAATATGTGTATAATTTCATGTTTAATTATATTATGATTTCCTTTATTGATTGATAGATAATATTATTTTTAGATGAAAGTACTCATACGCCACACATTTTAAACTAATTCAATATATATTCAGCTTATATTTTATGAAGTTTTGTTTTCATAGAATTTTCCCATGTTGCGGTGACACAAAATCAATTGTCAAAAGCTACACATTCCCTTGACACAAGAAGTTGGTTTGTAGTGCTTATATCTCATGGAAAAACTCCCCAAATACACTATATCAAAATTGATCAAAGGCAACGAATAATTCAATATTTATTGCCATATCATCAAGAGTTAAAATATATAACAACGAATAATCACTACAAGGAAAATAAATTTGTGGTGACGGAATTATGCTCATGGATGTGGGGCTTGTGGCCACAGAATTGGGCCCTGGCCACAGCACGTCGTGGCTAGTAGCCGTAGCTACAAGTCTCCTTGCGAGAGTTTTCTAACAACGAATATGTTGTGGCCACTACAAGGGACTACAGAACTTGTCGTGGTCACAGCTCTTGTATAAAGTCTTTGGTCACGGAATTGCAGCTACGAGAAACTAGTGGCCACGGAATTATCGTGGCCACAACTTTCTATAGCCACATTCTGTGGCCACAACTCATTTTTCTTGTAGTGAATATTCGATACGTGCTTCTTTAAATTCACAACAATTATTGTATTCGTTGTTATATTTCCATCAATGAACCTTATGACAATAGTTATCCATTGATATTTTCTTTTAATCGTTGGTAAATTTACACTGCAAGAAAAATGAGTTGTGGCCATGGAAAGTGGCTAAGGAAACTTGTGGCCACGATAATTCCGTGGCCACTAGTTTCTCGTAGCTACAATTCCGTGGCCAAAGCTTCATACAAGAGTTGTGGCCACGACGATTTCTGTGGTCACTTTTAATGGCCACGACATATTCGTGGTCAAAGAACTCTCGCGACGATACTTGTAGCTACGGCTACTGACCACGACATGTCGTGGCCAGAGCCCAATCCGTGACCACAAGTCCGACATCCGTGGGCATAATTCTGTAGCCACAATTTGTTTTCCTTGTAGTGTTAGCAACGACTTCTATAAATTTTGACGAATAAAACAGCGGATAAGTCGTTGCTATATGAAAATGTAGCAACAAATATGATATTCATTGCTATTTGCAAGAACAAACGCTAATTTTACAATGAATAATATTCGTTGTTATACATTTAACATCAGATGATATATCAACGGATATTCAAATTACTCGTTATCATAGCCGAACTTCTTGTTATTGATATATCTGTTTTTATCAGAACCTATGCAAACGAATTATAGGTTGGAATTGGTGAACGTTGCTGCCTTGCTTTTACAATACGTGAATAAAGATAGGCTTGTTTTCATTTGGTTTGGTAATGAATTCAGACAAAACTATGACAGTAGCCAACTTCTTCTTTTTTTTCACCATCATTTGAACTACTAAATTGTATTAAATAAATGTTCACGGTGGTTGTGGAAGTTTTCCATAACAGGACGTTGCTCAGTTGCGGGTGAAATTATTAATCGAAGTGTTTGTAATTATTTGATTTTCTTTAATGAAGAATATCCGCAACTCGCTCCAAAAAAGCCATGTATGTATTAGAAGTCCAAATCGACAATGATGTTATATTCCATACCAAGGGTCATACTTTGCTGCCCGATAAAGCAACGATAACATGGAGTTGATGAGTCCATATCCAACTTGTGGACTTCGGATTTGCTTCTTCTTTTGACAAGCGCATGCTTCCTGACAAATCCAAGGCACCTAACTTAGCTTTTACGACCACTCAAAGTATAATCCACGGATATCCATATCCAACTGTATATACATGCAGATATTATATGTGTGCAGCAAATATTTCCTTGGCTTCCATTGCTGCAGCTTCCATGGAATGTACCACCATTACGTCTGAGTAAAATTGCACGCGAAGTTACATGGACGACCAAGGAACCACGATCGCAAAGGAACCCAAAGAATGACGACGGCGGCGAGGTTAGGGTTCCATGTTCATGTCTCTCAGGATTGACTGGACTTTGGAGATGATGAACGGCAGTGAGAAGAGTTGGATCTGTTGTATAGTTTACATATATTAGGAATATATACGAGGCGATAAGTCTTGTCAGTAAATTTAGGAATAATTTTGTAAAATGGTATCTTTTTTTTTTGATAAGTAAGTGTAAACTATATATTTCTCATCAAAAAACATACAAAAGGTTATGGCTAGCAATCGCAGCCAAAATTGTTAAAACAACAAAAAACAGTGGGTGAATTTACAAGTTGAAGTCCCTGAGGAAGTCAAAAACTCAGGGATCCCCTGTAATCATAATCTGATTGTAAGTGCACAAAATATCAGAAATGGCACGATCCGTGGATTGGCATGTCGAAGTAGTCCAAAGCCGGTTGCGCTCCTCCAAATGTGCCACACTACTGTGGCAAGAAGAATGGAATAGTAGGAGCGTTGCCTTTTAGAATGCAAAGAAGAATCCAAGTCATCAAGGTAGCCAGAGAGACCTGAGCAAATGGCGGGGCTGGAAGCAGACCGATGCAAGCATTCATCCACACAGTATAAGAGTACGGACACTGAAGAAACGTGTGCTCATGAGACTCAATCTCAGCGTCACAAAATCTGCAAGAGGGTGAGATGGCAAGCCCGAATTTGGAAAGCCGGTCCAAGGTAGGTAGCCTGCCACGAATTGCTCTAATACAAGTGAAAGCAAATGAAGGTGGGGTGCTCTTGTGCCAAACCACATGAAACCAAGGGACCTGGGTTTGCCGAGGCCTTAGGAGATCAAAAGCCTTGGCGAAGGATAATCCATTGCTAGGTTGAATCCAAACTGCATTAGGGAAATCACCACGAATAACAAGTCGCAGCAGATTGCGGCAACGAACCATGGCGCACCTGTAAACTGAGGAGGAAGAAGTCGCTTGAATATCCCAGAAAGAAGCGTCCCGAAGATATTTAGTTCTCAAGAAGTCAGCCCAAATGGAATTATCTGCCGAGAGTAATCTCTAAACCCCAAGAAGCAGTCATGGCATCTTGAAGAGAGCGTAAAGCTTTTATCCCCAACCCCCCTTCCTTCTTTGGCAAGCAAAGTTTATGCCAAGAAATGTCGTGACTCTTGCGGCCCCAAAGAAAATGCGTGCAAAGTATATCAATGCGCTTAATCACATACGAAGGGAGATGAATCCCAGCAATCCAATATAACAAAATTCCGCGAATAACCGTATTTAGCAACTGAGCACGCCCAGCCATAGAGAGACATTTGGCAACCCAACCATAAAAAAGCCTACATATACGGGTGATGAATACCCATTCATCACTCTTTATTCTTATATTTTAGCTACAAAAACCTATGCAAATGCATGTGATATGTGTAAATAGGAGAAATTAGCAAAAGCATGCATGTTTGTAAATACTTATAATTAGCATGTTTTTGTGCAAAAATAAAAGAATAAATATGAAAAAGAAAAGAGGGAAATATTTTGAATAAATATTGAGCAACCTAACCCAAGGGAGGGCTCAGCATGGGCCTGACCGCATAAAGCCAAGTAGAGGGAGATAGGGGCTCTAGTGTAAATATTTGTAAATAAATGAATTATATATATTTTCCTCACCCAAAAATATGTTGTAAATATTTGTAAATATTTGTACATATTTTTAAAGTATAAAAACAATATAAAAATTTAAAAATCAAAAAGACCCAAAAACACCCCTTCACCATGTACATAGATCACCCTTTCTTATCTATTTAACCTTGTAAATAAATTTATTTATTTTCAAAACTTTTTGTAAATATTCTATTGTATATATTGTAAATAAAATAAATAAAAAGAAACAAAACAAAAATCAAATAAAAATTACAAAATTAAAAGTACAAAAATATATTGTATATATACCTTGTATATAGTTGTAAATAACTAATTATTTCACCTATGTATATAAATAATAAAAATAAAATAAAAATAGCTTTTATTCCTCATTTTATTCTATAAATAAATAAAATATAAAATAGGAATAAAAATGTATAAAAATAACTAATTAAAAATCAAAAATTAAAACCCTATATTGTATATATACCTATACATAGCTCTAATATGTAAATACCTTATTTTAATTTCCAAAAATTAATTAAAAATCACAAAAAAATAGAAAAAAATAAATTAAAAATATTTCATGTTTTGAGTTTTTAAAAATTCAGCCATTTAATGGCCCAAAAAAATCAAATAAAATTCTAAAGCTTGGCGGGCTCTGATTGGTCCACGGGGGATTGTTGACCCCCGGTCAACTCCCCCCCCAGGACCACCAGAGCCGGGTCTCCTGTGCCCGACCCGTTTTCTCCCCTTTTTCCACGGGTGACCCGATCGCCAACCTCCCCAACTCCGGGTCCGGAATGATCACGTCACATCCGAGAGCCTCGCCCGGAGCCCTCGCCTCGGGATCCGCGCACCAGCTCACA